>CP125852.1:127500-155954 GCA_030408175.1 Trifolium repens
ATGAAGTTATTACTAATAGCGCTATCAGTCGTCTTTCGAGGAGAATTCGTTTTTGGTGCGGTCATAGCGTGTTTTTTTATCATTTTCGGACGCTCATTGTCCTCACTTATGTTATTTTTGAAAAGGCCTTCGGGGGTGTTGCGGTTCTATTTGATCTCGGATTTGTCCTTATCCCACTCGCGGAACACAAACTCTAAAAAAGAATTTACCACCAACTCTCCGCAAGATTGCCCGCCTCTTTTCCGCAAAGACGAAAGAGAAAGAAGAAGAGTATCGGAATGACGACGCTTACCTATTTGATAGCCTTAGCTGGCCGTGCCCCCGAGAAGATCTTGTCTAGCTTCTTTCGTAGTAGATCAAGCTGTATAAGTAAGTAGTTATAAAGACTGAAGTCTATTGGTTTGGAAGGAATTCAATTAAATTAAAAAAGGCTACCTTAGCCCGACGGAACCGCGCCCTTATTTTATTTCATGACATTCGCCTCAATGCTTCCCCCATTGACTCTTGGTCGAGCGTATTAGCCTTAATACCACGAAATCCCTTTGTTAATCGGTTTGCTTAAGTCGTCTTGAGATCATGAAAAAGAAGTCAGTAATAAATAGGCGCCTTATCACGGTGCTCCACTAGAGTGGTAGCCAAACCAACCAATGGCTAAATCTTCTTCTTCTTCAAAGTAAAGGTAGTCGAAGACTCCTGGGTCTTTGAAAGGAGGTCGGGTCAAATCCAGTTTACAAGTTAAGTTATTATCTTAATTTATATAACTTTTAGTGGTTAGAATATAAGGTCGGATATAAGCTGAGGTATAGCCATTTAGGTCTGGGGGAATGCCTTCTCACGTAGGAAGTTCCAATAAAGCAGGCCGGCCATCTCTATCTCTCTCGAAAGCTTAAAGTACCTGAGGGAAAGAACTGCATTTGAAAGTTCTTCCTTGTGGAAATACAACACCACAACCAAAAAGGGTAGTCGCTTATGATGGTACGATCTGGTACCGGGGATCCTAGTGCGTAGCCGGTAAGGAAGTCTTTCTTAAGTTCGCAGTGAAAATCTGACTTGTGCCAGCAGTTCCCTTTCGTTTAGTTGGTGAGAGCTAAGGTGGAAGTTGGTGGGCGTATAAGTAGAAGTAAAATAAAAATCATCATCTGCCCACATCTTAATCAACAGACTAAGCAGCAGGTAAGGGTCTAGCACAAGAGAGTTAGAAAAAGGCACCCCTTTCGCCTCCTTCCCTGGTAAGATTTTCTATTTAGCACTGCTATAGTATGCTTTTGAGGAATCCTGTAATTGTAATAATAAGTCGTTTTGGCCTCTTTTTATATGGATAGTAGCGAATACGGCCCAACGAGGTAGAATACTTTCCCTAGGGGAGCTCTAGATAAGATAGTCTTCCAGAAGAGCTTTTTGCCTACTTGCTTGGTTACAGTGTTTACCCTCAGAAGTAAGTAAGTAAGAAAAGAGACAAACCATTTAAGGAAGAAGCTCAGCTTAAACCCAGTTAGACCAATACTGTGAAGTTCTTTAGATGGCAGTTGCTAACCATAGAGTTGAATTGAAATAGATAAGCTAAGGCAATAGCATTTATTTGAAAGTTATCTTTGGAGTTTACTTAACATCAAGTTCCTGCAAACTAGGTTAAGAAATCCTGTGGGCAAGACAGCCAGTGAGAGGTCTTTCATGGACTAGATCCACAACAACTCTTCCACGAATAGGTATTCGCCATGGGGAAGTTAAATGATTAAATCAAATCAGCACGAGGATAGCTAGAACGGCTGGAAGACTTGTGGTGGTCCAACCCCCTACAGCCGACACAATAGGCGAATAGAGCAACCTGCATGGAGAGCAACTCTTCGATCTATAAACAAAGCTGGCATTGGAGAGATGCCTAGAAAGAACCAGAGGACTAGACTACCCTAAATCCCTGTGTTTTCACTTGGTGCGAGCTCATGATGAGACAAGAGGCTGTGGTTGCACGTGTGACTAGAGGACAAGTTGCTCATAGAAAGGCCGGCAAATATAAATTTTAGCCATCGTAGGCTGTTGCCAGCTGGATAATAAATCTCTCATAACACGAGCACGCTGTATCTTATTAGAGAAAAGAATGTATTTAACAATTCGCTAAAGCCCTCTCTCGTACGGATACTCCCACAATTGGGACAACTACTTCTACTGCTACTTCAACTGGACTCGCAGGGAATAATTAATATATAAGATGGCAGAGAACTCCCAATAGCTCTATGAGATTCGCTTAGAACTCCTACTGACTTATAGGGCACTCCCAATGGATAGTTGACCTAGAATCAGCTTCTTCCTTTCCTGATGGCTTAAGAGTGGCTGTAGAGAGAGCATATGCACAACCCCTCTTAAGAGTATTCTTACATACAAAACAGCCGCCCATTCTAAGGGAAGAGAGTATCAAGAATCATTAATAGTCCTTATGTCATTTTTTGTGCAATATGCATGTTATCCTAGCCTTACTCTAAAGAAACCTTCGTACTGTACTGCTCTTTATGAATGAAAGATATGTTTTGAATAGGGTTAAGATAGCCAGAGATATAAGAAGCTTGGATCAACTGCTTTAGCTGCTGGGCCCTTCACAGCTGTTCGGAAGCTAACCGATTTACTGCCGTCGATGTCCGCCGTCTCGTACTGATGTCTCAGTTCGTACCTTAGACAGGATCTTCTCCTTGGAACTTAGTCGCACGCCCACTCAGAATCGAAAGGGATCCGAAGATATCCATGTAAATCTCAATGCCAATGACATATGAGGCTCACCCAGATCCTTTGAAAGTAGTGAAATCAATCAACAGGAATTCATTAAATAGCGAAGCTTGCACCAGAGCCTAAGAAGACTATAAGAGTTATCTTTCTCGATACGAAGAATAGAATAGTAAGGAAGTCAACTGATTAACCTAATATGCACTATTGAGATAACTTGAATCTAGCTAGATGCGGATTTACCGGTGGATGTGGAATTTCTGGTGTTGTTGAAAGGTAACTAGCTATAGACTAGGGGTCCTTTAGCCTTTTAGGGACTCTAGAACTGAATACCACTACTTAGACCCTATAGCAACCTTTCTAAGGTATAACCTTACAATTAGATAGACAGGGCGTAACCCAAGTAGGAATGAAAGGGCTAAAACTCTTGAACTACTGGGAATATCATAGCAGAAAAGTGCCTCTAATAGGACAGACGAGAGAAGGCTTAAAAGCTTGGAATCAGGACGGACAGGCAGAAGAGTATAGGTTTTGATCCCTGTGATCCTCTCAACTCATACTTAGGATAAGGGTCCAGCTACATATGCTAATAGTGAAAGATCTCTTCCCCTTCATCCCTTGCTTCTTATTCTTTCTCTCTCATACGATTTAGTTACCTCGAAGAAAAAGAGAAAACTTCTTCTTATTCCCAGGAGAAAGCTCTTTCTTATCGAGATTTCTCTATCGAGATTGAGATTCATAGAATGATCACAGAAACTGCATCTTGCTATCCGATTCCTTTACCGGAGTTGGGGCTCGGTTCTCTGTTATGAGCATAGCGTTAAGCGACTCTTTCTATCATTCGGAAAAGTGGCCTAGCTAACTCTTGTATTGATCAAAGACTTGGGTTCACCTCTCCATAGGAAAAGCTACCTAGCAAAGCAAACTTAACTTTCGGGTTTCAACTTCGAAGATCGGTTTGGTCCTCAAGGAAGAAAAGGCCAAGGCAGGCCTATTTTCCATATCGTTAGTTAGGACGGACCTATGGCTTATGCCGTACTGGTTTCGTGAGGTCTCTCTTTTCTCATCTCAGCCTCCTTATTACTCTGTTTCGGGGCTACAGCCACAGCACAAATCCGAGCGATGAAGCTTTTCGATAAAGGCCCTGGAGAGCAATCAGCTCACTGATAGGCGCATATAGAGATGGCTCCGTGGAAGTTGCCGTTGGTTTTATTCCATGAATTTATTCCCAATCAAGGTAGTTTACTTACTTGTTAGAGTCAGGTTTGGAACCCTAAAACGAAGACCAGAAAGAGCATCTATCTCAGCTCGTCCGGAAAGAGGAGCGAGACAAATCCAATCCTCAGATAAAACGAGGACACCTGTGCAGTGCAGAATCAGCATTTGGAGCAGGTCAGCCTCGAATCAAATCTTTACGAAGGGTCAAATCACCTGGACTCACTGTCTAGGGTTACATCTGCATTTTCGGGTTCCCTCTCGTCTACCACAACATTCTTGCACGCATTCCAAAACCCTTGTAAACACCCCTCCTCAAAGGAACCATGGCAAGCTACTGGAACGAACCTAATTCAAGTGACAGACAAGAAAAGTCCCAGGACGAGAGACTCCCAAAGGAGATAAAAGACTTGGCACCTTCCCTTAATTCTACTTCCTTTTCTGATCATGGCATTTGGGCCTTAACTTAAAGAAGGAGCTTACTCATATGAATGTGCAGCTGAGTCCCCTTGATTGATTCAATCCTGCTTGAAGTCAAGGTGAGGGGTTATTCGGTAAGAAGAGTAGCTTTCCGTCTTTCCATTCTTTATTCTTTCGCAACACATGGAATTGGATCTTTCCTGCTTTCAGGTGCGGATTTGCTCCCACTCACGGACAAAACGGATTCTGTTTCATGTCCGAGTAAGACTCATATGCCGAAAATCCTCTTCTCCGGTAAGAAAAAGCGTCTGCACGTGTCCCTGGCCTGGCTTCCTTCCTCCACAGAACACTATCTACCGTGGCGTGGGATAAAATTTTCTTATCTTCTTTCAAAGATAGGATTCAATAGCAGTGGATTCTGTGCATCCATTCTAAATAATTATAAGTCGAGAGACAAAGAATTTCGAATTGAATGAATTCGTATTCGTTACTGTCCTATTTATGTTATTTGTCGAGATTGGTCTGTAAGAACCATCGAGTCTTCGTCTCACTCGTATCAAATCCTAGCAACTCTAATGCTCGTGCAATTTAGCTTCTAAACCTCATGAACTCAAACTCATTAGTTCGCTCTGGATCTTCTCAATTCATCTTTCAGCTTCATTGCTCTAAAAGCAAGCCTTGAATGAATTTCGAAATTGCTTTACTTAATGGGAGAGAACATCGGGCTTGGTTCCGTACTCCCTCAATCCAAGAAGGAACTCCACAAGCAAGGAACCATGCATGACTTTCCGAGCATATTAGCGAAAAGGCTCATACAGAGGCAAGGAGGCCAAAAGCTTTCTTTATTTGTTAGCTTCCCGAAGAGAGGAGATGCGTCTTCGAATCAACCCTTGAACCTAAACCTCGGAAGGATGGTCTTGGCTGTCCTTTGGCTTATTCCCCGATCGGATTGAATGGACAACTGGTGACCTCGGGTGAGGGGCACGAAGGGAAGGGTATAATCAGTCTGGCTTTCCAGTCTCACCCAAGAGTCCCCGAAAGGGCCACTAGTAAGTAAGACTCTATCTTATCTTCGATTACTATACTATTTTTTTAATTGATGTATGTAGTTTAATATAATAATTACGGGAATGGAATTCAGGCTGAAAAGCGCGAGACACAGAGTCAGGGGTTTACAGAAAGTGGAATGGATAAAGAGAAGAGGTCGACTAGGGCGCCAACCAACTAAGGGCGGCCGGCCAAAGAGACAAAGAACCACGGCTCCACCGAGTTTCCCCGGTAGCCTACCTGTGAAAACTACTAGGCGGGAAGGGATCTAGTCGAATTCAAGCAAAAGAATACGTCGAACCCATGCATGCTACAAGACAGCTTGTATTTCCGTCTGGTCCAATAGATGTAACTGGCACCTTTCAGGTCGAGTCTGAAGCCATCTCTAATGCCGGACGCTTCCTCTTTTTTTTGTGCTATTCCTCATCTTGAAATCCATGCTGAACACATGGAATTCGATGCTTTACTTCCTCATTCTAAGTCCATGTGGACCTCCGTCAGCCATAAAAAGGTTCAGCACGACCCTGGTTCAGGTGGAAATACTTTCAAACTACGCATCCACTCACACTAGGACCGTCGACCGTCAAAGTGAAGAAAGCTTCTTTTCATCCTTGTTCTCTGTTTCGTGGTCAAAGTTCGGAGCAGCGGAAATCTTGCCTCCTGTTCATAGGGAAGATCTTTGTGTGCTGGTATCAGAAATAAAATATCGAGCTTGAGAGCTCCCCTATTTGAATGCAAGGATCGATCCTAGGAGCTGGAAACCTTATTTCAGTGAGCTCTTCAGACAATGTTCTACAAGCAGCTAAAGCTGCCGCACTTTTTCCTTCTTCCTTTGCTACCGGGGATGTGCTCCTAAACCTGGACTAGACTTGCTATTATCAAATAAAAAAGGTCTCTGCCCTTAGCTTAGCCTTTTATTTAAAGAAAGAAGACTGGTTGCCGACTACCAACTGCCATGAAGGGCCCTCTTCTGGTAGTTTGACCATGCATGCTTTTTTCCATTCATTTCAGACTTTCAAATATGAAACGAAAAAGTAAGTATATCTAAAAATCTGTAAGACTTTCTTTCTCTCCTAGATCTTAGTTATGTTATTATATAATAATATAACTATATTATTCTCTCCTTCACATTCCTATTGGGAGAAGTTTTATCGCTTCGCACCTTTAGAGCTAAAAAAGCTCCATACTTTGGACAGAGAGTGATTTCCGACTTTAGCACTCTTTTTGTGTGCCGGGGAAGGAGTAGGAGGTGGAATCATTAGTTAAGATATCCGCGCACAGTAAATCCGATCAATAGGTTGCAATCAGATAAAGGAAAAGTTACATATTTGAGGAAGAATACGAACGGGATTCCACAGCACATTCATAGGCTGTTAGGGAGGGTTGCGCTAGTGAAGAAGGCCTAGGGCATTCATTAAAAGAAGACAGACGGGGTTTGCATGGATGTATTTAAGGGTAAGCCACTCTATGGCTATTAAGGATTAAGCCTTCTAGCATTAGATATCCACAAGCAGAATAGGATCCCCAACATGGGACAGGTGAGGCTTGCTTGGATTTCCGCTAGCTAGGGATTGGGGTCGGCACCCAATGCAATGAAGAAGACTTTGCTAAAAGGACTGCTTTCGATTCTTTCTTGTCTCTCGGATTCTGTTGAGAAGAGGGGACAGGCATCCGACCCGATTTCATGCGGGCTGTCCTAACAAGCCAAATATCATAAAAAAAGATAGGATGTTTCGAGAAAGTCTTCGTTTTTCGTTTCCTTTGAAAGTTCCTTAAGAGCAAAGAGGCGATTCGTGACCTGACCTGGAAGGCTGCTAGCAAGCAAGAGGTTCTGCAAGAAATAAGGAGCTTTTGGATGGACAAATCTGCAGTCCGTGGCATTGGGCATCACGTTAAAGACCCTTATATATAAACAAAGGACTTACATATATATAAGACCCCGCGTGCGTGGTAATATCTTTAAATAAGGAACACCGGAACTCACAACTCCGCATATTTCTTACGGGATCTGATGCGAGTTTGAACCCTATAGTCGAGCTTTTTTTGGGCTAACGTTCTATTTTCTGAGTGACCGGCCTCGATTGCTCAGACGTGGGAGCGGCCCTCCGCTTTTCCGGATTGATTTTAGGGCCGGCATGTTTCATTGTCGTGACGAGGAAATTACGTATGTATAGAAAGAAAGATTGTCTCAATATCAAGGCAAGTCGGAGGCGAGTAATTGAATCAAACCCTTCCATGGATTTTACGGAAGAGTCACTCGCCAGAACAGAGGAAGGAAGGGAATTCGGAACTCAATCACCAAGTGGTGATAAGGTACTAGCTTTAGTGGGAATAAGAATGTGTTCCGTTAGTGTTCTCAGCGACCTTGCTCAACAATTTGGAGAGTTTGCGAAACGAAGACTTTCGAGAACGAATATTTTACCGGGAATCTAAAAGGGGAAAAAGAAAGTTACAATAAGGCGCATATGGCACGAAAAGGAAATACGATTTCGGTTAGACTCACAGCAGCTGTTTTGGTACTGTTGGCAGCATTCACACTGGTATATCTTTTGGGATTTTTGCTTGGTATTGAGATTGATTTTATATTAGATCGACTCCAATCCCTGCTGATTGGGAGGAGTCTTAAGGCACTTTTTTTGCATCTGGGAGGGGGTATATGGGCTGCTATTTTCTTAGCGGTTTGCTGTGGTGACGCTTTTAACATGGTGTCTCCCGCAGTAGGGGAGGGGGGAAGCAGCGCCGGTTCTTCGAACCGCCCGGTGCATATCGATCTCAACCTCCCCCCTGGCTCCAGGGACGAGATCGACGACCTTGTCGCGGAGCTAGAAAAAATTGAGAAGACGGTTAGCCAGTTGAGTGAGACCCCTGTCCAATCCGCCGGGGGTCTTGAGGCCACCCAAAAACAGGTGGAGCACCTCAAGACGGTTCTGGACGGACTCGAGACCCGCTTGGATCAAGCCCGAGAGATGGACTTGGCTCGTGACCAAGAACGGGCGCGACAGCGGGCAGAGCTTGACGCCCAACTGGAGCCCCTGGCGCAGATGGAGGCTGCTCGCCGGCAGGCAATTTCCGACGGGATGACCTCCCTCCGGCTACAACTGCAAGCTCAAAACCGCTACCTTAAAGATGCAGGTGAGGAGGGGCCGTGAAGGAGCGAGCAGAATACTTCAGGGCTGGAGTGAAGAGCCAGCACCTGTCAGTCAGGAACTGTATCTGTATTAAAAAGAAAGGACCGAGAGCTAGAAAGGACGGGGGGCAACCTGCCTGTTTAATATCGTAACGTAACGTTTTTGACTCAGTGCTCCATACGGGGAAAATGAAAACTTAATTAGTTCGGATCCTCCCACATGTTCAATCTTTTTTTAGCGGTTTCCCCAGAGATCTTTATCATTAATGCAACCTCCATTTTGCTCATTCATGGAGTTGTATTTAGTACCTCTAAGAAATATGATTATCCACCGTTAGTCAGTAATGTGGGTTGGCTTGGATTACTTAGTGTTTCGCGCCTAGGAGGGCAGCGCGCTTTGGGATGCGGAGGTGCGAAGCAGCTCGAACGAATGAATGTGAGAGGAGCGAAAAAAGCCCAGCTCCCTAACCTAATGCGGCACCGGGTTCGGACCGCAGGGAACCGTAGCATGGGAGGATGTCTAATCCTTTTGCAGCCGCAAGGCTGGCTAATCGTACGCAGCTGGCTCGAATACCCCTGGTTCTGGAAGGCACATGAGTCCGAACGCTATGTTGAATGTGCGACCGACACTACACTACGTAGGTACCAGTGCAGGTGAGGCGTCGGTCGGTCCTAGAAACGGCGGCAGCGGCGCGAGGAGTTAACGACCGGACGTGCTGCAACCTAGGGATCACCAGGCAGCTCTTTCGCTCTATAGGGATCGGGAGGGCATAGCACAATTCTTATTGGAGGAGGGTTGGTTTGCCCGGGTGACTGATCCTGCCATAATGTACTCCTACCTACACGCACCGGCAACCGAAGTCGAGCATACATACGACGATCTTCATGCGTGAATAGCCGGGAGGAAAGAAAGGGCGGTAGATGATAATGAAAAAAGGCGCCGCGTCTGGACGGGCGGAATGGATGAGCGAAAGGTGCCATGGAGTGAGGAATAAATACCCCGAGTCTCATGTAAGACAACTAAATGCGCCTCGAGGTGCTGCCGAGGAACTGGGGGACCTTCTCGAGCACAGGATAGGCAATTGAGAGATAGAGCCAGCCTATTCGTTATGGGGAATCTATGCTCCGGGCCGAAAAGAATAGAGCTTGCCTACGGCACCTGGCTTTCTCCGGCGCATATTAGCTTAGCTGCGCTTACTTAATAGGCCGGCTTCCTCTCTGGCGGCCACTTACCTTACCCACGCTACACTCCCACTCCAAGCTACGCCTGCTGAGCAAGATGCATTGCGATTTCCTCTTCTGTGGACGCACCGGAATATTCTCCACTCCAGGACGAGAAGATAAAGACTTTTATGGCGGGCTTTATCTCGTAAAGCCAAAGACGCCCCAAGACAAGGGGGAAGGGGACATAATCAATAGAACCTGGCTGGGGTAGTGAGGCCCATTCCTAACCAGTTTCGAAAAGGCCCGCTCATGCTGGAGGGAGCATCCCCACTTAGTGATCGGTCCGCTAGTTCGCGCAAATCCGAATAAGTTATCACGGACGAGCCACATGCAGGGAAACTTGCACGTGTGGTTCTGGCCGGGCTTTCCTGAGGTATCTAATAACCTTGCTTCTGCTCGCCGCTGGCGCACCTCTCCTAACTATTGCCCATTTATTCCGGAATAATCTTTTTAGGAGGGACAATTTTACATATTTCTGCCAAATCCTTCTATTATTAAGTACGGCTGGTACCATTTCGATGTGTTTCGATTCTTCCGAACAAGAGAGGTTTGATGCTTTTGAATTCATTGTATTAATTCCACTTCCTACTCGCAGTATGCTCTTTATGATCTCGGCTCATGATTCAATTGCCATGTATTTAGCTATTGAGCCTCAAAGTTTATGTTTTTATGTGATGGCAGCATCAAAAAGAAAGTCTGAATTTTCCACGGAAGCCGGCTCGAAATATTTGATCTTAGGTGCATTTTCCTCTGGAATCTTACTGTTTGGGTACGACCGGACAACTACCGATATCTAAAAATCTCCTTTCTTAGCTTAGAATGTTGTTGTAAAATATATATAGTAAACTATCGGATCGGGTATTACTTAGATGTGAAACTTGCAGACCTCATTGGTGATCTTACGGGGGGAACGAAATATAAAAGAATATATAGACTTGTAGAGACCCTCTATGTAGTTGTCTGGCGATCGATCGATCTACATCTTTCCTCAAAGCCCTGGGTGGGGCTGTGTCTCGATCTCCTACGTGCGAAATCTGAGGGACTAGTTCCTATGGAGATTCCCCTTGGTCTAATTCCACGCACGCCTTATGACGAAAGGAGAGTCGGCGTGGCGTAAAGTGAAGATTGAGGGAAATAGATAAAAATTCCCTTACGGGGTATTCCGAAGGTGTAACCTAGGCAACGAAATAAAAAGGGGCCCGAGACTTCAACTAGAGGAGCGACCAGTTGGTTCACCAAACCCCGACCCAGCGTCACGCGTTCTCCAGGTCCAAAGGGATCCAGTGCCCAACTACCGACTCCTTCCGGAATTGCGTTATCGGAGCCGAGCCAGGAATGGCCGGCCGTTAGTGGACACCTACCACTTTTCACCGGTTAGAGAGGCCCTCTTTAATACATTAAGAAAAGATGTTCACAGGGGCCAGAAAGACTCGGTCATAGGAACTTAGACCGCCTACGCGCTGGTAAACGAAAACCACCTCGACCGGATCAGAGTAAACAACAATGTCGAATCAGGCCGCCCCCTGCCTTGAAAGAATTCACAGGCGGCCACCAGCTTTCAAAAATTCAATCAATAAGGGGAGATCTGCTGCTTACTGCTCACGGAAACATCCGACCTATACTATAGTCAAGTCGTCCGCCTATCTTTCTGATCTCTCTTCCTTCTATTTTTAAAATGGGACCAATTCAAGGTGAAAAAAATGGGGTTGGCTAAAGCTAAAAAAGGGGAAGAGAGGATAGCTTTGGGGTACGCTCACTTCTGCATTTTTTTTTAGGTTATCGAGATTGATTATCAATAGCTCTTTTTAGTGGGGAGGAATAGTGCAGGAATGGCGGTTCTCAGACGAGGGAATCGTTCCTCTAAAAAAAAAAAGATAGGCTAGAATGCTTCTATCGATAGAGCTTTCACGTCTGCATATAGAATCGTTTTTTTGCCTTTCCATTCCGTTCTTACTATATCATGGGCTGTTGGGTTGGAATCCGTGTGATGGTTCGAGAGTCAAATATTCTTCGCAGCCATCTTCGGCCTTGTGTTAGAAATGTCCCGCGGGACTGAGTTAGTGGTCGAGTCGTTTTTGGTAATTGACACCCGTCGCATTAGTTTCAATTCATATGTTACCATTCATAGTGAAGTAGCCCTCTTTTTGATGTCTTTGTGCCTTATTTATTCTATCTATCAAAGTCCTTCTTTGTCTATAGCTCGGGTCAGTCCCCCACGGTCTGCTTTGATTTTATCGGGCAGTGCCGGCCCGCATCAGGGACTCTCGTGCGAGCCATACAACGTTCCCAGGCAGGAACTGCTCCTTTCCTTGAGCTCCCTATTTAGTTCCTCCCACCCCGGGCGTTGATCTCGCAACGGCCCTCCAGCATGTCCTCATATCGCGTCCGTCACCACAGCAGCGCATCCCCAGATAGATACTTGCCATTGTGACTTGGTCGTAAAAAGAGGCACAAACTGAAAGTACTATTCCATATCCCAAAAGTCTTCGATCCTTAGCATCTCGGGTGCCAACGAATGCCTTTGGTTTCGCTTGATTCGAACCATCTCCGTCGAGCCACAGCGGCGTTATGTAGTATTGGGACCTCGCCCCTATTCTCTAAAGCTTGCCACCCCGTGGAAGGTCACACAAGAAGGCTATTCGACCGACAAAACTTAGGAATTAGTGCGTGCTGAAAAATGGACTTTTCTTTCTATTCTAAGTGAAGGGCTGGAGAAAGAATCTTGCATCTATCTCGACTCCCTTGAGCGATTAACCGTGATTGTATAGCTGTACGGAATCCCCAGGGGAGTTAAGGGATAGGTGAAAGAGGAGGGGGTGGAAGAACTACTTCAAGTCATCCATAAGATTCCATACCTTTCTGGCTATACGGAAGGGCGGAATGGATCATCGGGGGGTGGAAATTTACTCCAATTGGAATACTGGCTTTTCCATAGGGATTGCATGCCCATTTTAGGGATTAATCACTTCACGGGAGAGAACACGAGGGATGAGCGACGATCGGCCTACGTTTTGACTAGTCATCATCGGTTTACCCGCTTGCTGAAACCACCCTCCATAGCCGATTGGATGGTTGGATAGCCACTCAACTCTTCACTATACTTCCTGTATCCCACTCCCCTCTCTATCTCTCTCGACCCATTCACCGGAGTATGTTGGGCTGGAATGCCTCCATTCCCATCTCTTTATGATCTCTGGGCCTTCCCGATATTAGATATTCCCGGCGCAGAAGCATATTCATGCATAATACTCAAATAAGAATTTCCCCTCTCCATATAGGGGTAGGAATCCCTAGAAGAGGATAGAAGGTCATTTTGTCAAAAGTGGAAAAGCATGCGTGATAAGGATACTCCTCTATGCGAATGTTCTAGCTTTCAAAGGACGGGGAGGAGGAAGGGAGTTTCGGGAACAAAGCCCCCGGATTAAAAAGTGAAGCCCTACCCTAGTAATATCTTTTCCCTATCTAAGCTATATCAACATAGCCAACTAAAAAACTAATGCGCTTGTCAATGAATTCTTGGTGTAATACGTAAATGATTGGTGTCAGAATTTTTCACTGATCAGTCTCATCCGTGTAAGAATTAGGAATTCCTCTTCCAACTCGTCCCGGAATGGGCGTTATGGCAAAGAACAAGAAGAACACAATAGGAGGAATTTGTCCAATAGTAACAAATGGTGCCTCCACAGGTTGACATCCGATCCAACCTAGTAGTAAGCGATCCGCCAAAAGCAACCAAAATATTCCTTGGTGAATAGGGCGAAAACTTGAACTACGCACGTACATACTTTTAAAAAAAGGTAAAGCCAACAGACATATAAAAACAGGTGCTATTGCGGCTACACCTCCCGATTTGTCAGGTATACTACGAAGAATGGCATGGATCGGTAGGAAATACCATTCCGGCACAATATGAGGCGGGGTGGGCATCGGATTAGCAGGTATATAATTGTCGGGATGCCCCAAAACATTAGGAGCATAAAAAATCCAAATGGAAAAAAAGATAGCAAAAGCTACCCAACCTACTAGATCCTTTACATAAAAATAAGGGTAAAAAGAAATTTGATCCATCTCTGAATGTACACCCAATGGATTATTTGATCCATATTGATGCAATGCGGCCAGATGAAGAAGACTGGCGCCTACTAAAATAAAGGGGAGTAAATGATGAAGACTAAAAAAACGATTTAAGGTGGCATTGTCCACGGAGAAACCACCCCAAAGCCAAGTAACTATGGTATCTCCTACAACAGGTATGGCGCTAGCTAAGCTTGTAATTACTGTAGCTCCCCAAAAGCTCATCTGACCCCAAGGTGGTACGTATCCTGTAAAAGCTGTCACAATCATTAATAGGAAGATTACAACTCCGATACACCGAACAAATTCCCTAGGACTGCTATAACTCGCATGATATAGACCACGAAAAATATGAAGGTGAACCACAATGAGAAACATACTTGCCCCATTAGCATGCATATAACGGAGCAACCAGCCCCCTTCAACATCTCTCATAACGTGTTCTACGCTGTTGAAAGCTAGATCCACATGAGGTGTGTAATGCATAGCTAAAAAAACGCCAGTCACTATCTGAATTACCAAACAAATACCAGCTAACGAACCGAAGCCCCACCAATAACTAATATTGCTCGGGGTTGGATAATCTATCAAATGTTGATTAAGTGTGGAGGATATAGGTTGTTTTAGAAGAGATAATCGTTGGTTCCTTATAGTCATTTTTTTCTCTTTCCTATCGTGACAACTCTGGTTCCCCCACCTTTTTTTCGTTCTGGGGCCCTACTTAAAAAGAATAAATAATAAATTCTTTATAGTACCTTTTCTTTCTATCCTTAGAAGTTGGGCGAGAGAAAGTCAATATGATATTTGCGTTGGTTTTTCCAACGAAACTAAGCACTTTTTTTCTTTATCATTCGGAAGGCTCAGTCCCACACTCTGACTTCAATGATGGGAACAACCCCCGCACTCCGGCGCTCCAATGAACAACAGTTCTCCGCCTTACTTTATTTAGAATAGTGGTCGATCCCTCGGGAGTGACATTCGTAACTTAATGTTATGTTCACGTTCACGCGGT
The DNA here is from genome assembly GCA_030408175.1 of Trifolium repens. Classification (NCBI taxonomy): domain Eukaryota; kingdom Viridiplantae; phylum Streptophyta; class Magnoliopsida; order Fabales; family Fabaceae; genus Trifolium; species Trifolium repens. The sequence continues at coordinate 142,332 of CP125852.1, forward strand.
GATATTATATCCAAGAGTACTACCCTGTACGTAGTCTATGTCTGGGGAGCATACTTGACAGGAGATAGACACAGGCGGTAGATAGGTCCCCCACTTCGATTCCTGCCCCGTTAGCATCTCCGATCCGAGATAAGGGATTACTCCGTTAGGTCTTTTCGGTCCGGGGCCGGCCGGTAATGGACCTACTTACCTTGCTTGTGGACCAGCAGCGGAGGGAGTTAACCCTTGTTTTATGGGTTTGGCGGTTGCTACCAAGACGATTTCTTTATGCCCATCAAAGGACCTCGAGATGCTAATCCACGAAAAACGATACGAGAAATTCGAAAGAACTCATATACGGAACGAGGGCGACCCGTGGAAATACATCGGTTTCTTACTCGTGCAAAGGAACTATTTCTTGGCAACTTGGACAACTTATAACGAAGTTTGTCCCGCATATCACTAGGAAGATCGGAATCTTTACAAAAGGCTTTATAAAGCTTTCGTCTCAATTCATATTTAGCCGCGAGCAATCTGCGTTTGTGATCTCGTATATTTCGCTTCTCCGACATCTCTTACTGATGAGTTTCTCCCTCATCTTTTTGCAAAAAGCCGCTCCACGGTGGTAAAGTCTCATATTGTGTGTTGGCCGAAGTTACAATAGTCACATTGAACCCTCGAATATGTTCGAAGATCTCGAAATGATCTTCCAGTTCCGGGGAGAATTCGCAAAACTCCGTTTCCATCGAGAATTGAATGGAGTTTTCCCGTATTTCGACCGGAGAATCTAACAGAGACATTACAGTCGATATTCTGACCGAAAAATTAGACATTCCATGCCCTCGGAGAGTGCTTTGTCGTGCTAGGTCACTGACATATCCTTTGTCTTTTTTTGACCCCAAGAATGGATTGGATCGAAACGACTTTCCTGTCGAACCCCTTTGTGTCTGTATGAATTTCTGACCGCGCGGAATCTCCATAGCCAATTTTCCATTTTTAATTATTAAATCATAGGGTGCCTTAGGTACTAATCTTATTTCACACAATCCAGGAACTTCCATAACGTTGGCGTGATTCAGTTTGAGCAACGGATCCTGACGTGATACATCTTCGTAATGAAAATTGAGTGGAAACAATTCCATTCTGAGATTGATTGAGACAATAAAATTACCTCCAGACAGAAAGAGAGTCTTTCCTGCACGGAGTAGTGAATAACGAAAGTGAGATGTGCTTGGTTGTTGACCAACAGAAAGGATGCATGGGAAAAAGAAAGATTCACAAACGAATAAGATCTCGACGCCAGGGAGTTGAACCTGGAATCAAGCTTTGACGGAGCGGCGCACGCAACCTCGGTCATCTCGTCATAGGTAATTAGAGATCGTTGCCCATCACTCAGCGGTTTTGGAGTAGGAATCGTCTTTCGCTACCATGAGATGTAAGCGCTACAACGAAAGTGGTTCACATCACCTACGTAATTTCAACAATTGCGACTAGTTAAGTTAAGGCTGCTTTACCTACCTCTCCTTAACAGTCGAGCATCGCTAAAGCCCTCTCTCTACCGGTCTACTATCTTCGTTCCTAACTAAACGACGGGTCGACTTGCATGTGTTAAGCATATAGCTGAAGTAGCATGATTGGAGGCTCTTAAAGCTTAGGTAGGCTACTTACTATAAGCTTCAACCTCCTCTTACTTAGATAGAGGCGAGAGTCGCGTAGAAAGTCTTTCTTATTCAATTGATAGAAGATCACTCCCCAAAAAAAGCCGCCTCCTTTATATACGATACCACCAGACGCGCCCCTCAGTTCTCATTTTGCTTCACAAACTAACCAAACTATTTCTTTATGAGTATGAGTCAACCAAGCCGCTTCAAAGAACAAAGGTCTCTGGAATGCCGTCTGAGGTCACTTTGCAGGTCAAAAAGAAGAGGGTGGTGATCGGATTTATTTGACTGGAGGCAGATTCCGGACAGCAGCTTCAGGTAAAAATTACATTCCATCTTAAACAGAGCTCTATCTAAGCTCTAATACACACGACTGAACCCTGGAGACTTTAGCCCTCGCCATGTAAACTGAGAGCCTAGGTACCCAAGATCAATGATTTTGCTTTCAATCTTTAAACTTCCCACATCTGAAGAACTTGCTTCCAGAGCCAGGCTTTCAGACTCTCCGTAGGTTTCGCATAGAGAGCAATCAATAAGCACTCGCTCTTCTTCTCCGGAACTACCTTCATATGAACGAACTGAGAGTCATCCTGAAGGACATCCACTGATATATCTTTGCTCTTCCACAGGACCAAAATACCACCTTGAGGTTCCAACCGATGCGATGACGGTTTTAACCACTTTATCGGCCTTCTCACCACTGACCCTAGTTTCAAAAAGAAAAGCACAACTCTATCAGGTGAATTAAGTCCATTCTTACACCATGAAACCTCGGCGGCGATTCCAAACTCGAATCTTCCACACAATAAGGAAGGAAAAGACTATACCACCCATGTTGCAGTGGGGCTACCCATCATATGACGAGCAATCCGGCTGCATTTGTCTCATCTCTCATAAAATTTTATTGGTTGGACACAGGGGGCAGGCTATTTGGCTATAATATTATTCCTTTCTATCCCTTGATGTGAGGAAAGGGGGAAGGGATCGTCATGCAAGAACTAGAAGAGGCTCCTCTCAGAGGTGGTCTTGATCGGTTGAGTCGACGAGAGCTTTCCCAGAGATTCTCATACATCGGATGATCCTGAGACCTATTGTACCTCAGTTGGGGAATCTTCCTGCGACAAAGCTATTTGTCTGGCCGGGCGCTTCTCTGTGGGCTCTTGGGAAACAGTCTCATCTGGTGGATATCTGGGAATTAGCAAAAAACAGTACCAAAGAGGGACTTAGCGGCAAAGAGGCGATTAGACAACATAGGAAATCTGGAACTTTGTTTACTGCACTTTATCTTAAGCAGTGCGCGGTGTTACTGCTGCAAGCGTATGCAGGTTCCGAATCTCCGAAGACTCTGTTACCTTTTCCTGTCTCGTTGACGAGGTCTTAGCAACTCTATCAAGTAAGAAGATCCTTACAGGTGATAAGATAACCTCAACATCAACAGGCTAATCTAGACTGAAAGGAGAAGCGGAGAGAACTGGGCACTCTCTAATGTCAGGGAGTTTAAAGTTCAAGAAGCGGAGCTTTAGCGAGGCCTCGCCGATTGATAAGAAAAAGACTGTTAAACAAACCTGCCCGGCCTTTATTCCAATCCCTTCTAGGGACCTTTCAAATAAGTTTCAGTTAAAGATACAGTAAGCGTTGCAGTAAGCCAAGAAGTCAGTCCCAGTAGATAGAGTCAGGGAAGGTTATGGGTAAGGCAAGTTAAAACCATTGAGTCATTCCCCGCCTTGTATCTGTAAGCCATTGAGTCTAGCTCCTAGAGAACGGGTCAGAAGGCAAAAAAAGTTATAAGTAGTGTCAACCAACTTGACGCGCTGAACGACTATGATCAGAATCCTTTCGGGGGCCCCGTTTCCCATTGGTGCGCTGGAGACGGTTCTTTCTGTATCTTCGGCTTCCTCTTCTTCTGTAGCTTATACGTCGTCTTCTCCTCCTTCTGAGTCAAACAGAAAAAATAAAACATGTGAATGAAGATAGATTGACCTTCCTCTTCTCTTCTTACTCGGCCTCCTCTTCCTCCCGGATAGGTGCTTTTCCTTTGTCTTTTGACGAAACCGAGGTTATGAGGGCTCCCCGAGTTCCGCTTTTCCGGCTTCTCTCGCTGTTTCGGGGAGCTGTTCCACCGGTTGAGTGAGAGTCGAGGTGGGGAAGATCGGTTATTCCTTCATCCCAGAATGCATTAAGATTGCATCTACAGTTGGTTGAGTTTCTGTGCCTGGATGATCAGTGATATTTCGTCTGGTTGTACCGGAACTCTTCTTTCTTTCCTCGTTTGACCAGCATGCACCCGCTAACCGACAACTGAGTTTAGTCAGCTCAACAGTAATATTAATCCCCTTTAACAGAATCGTTAGGGTGTTAAACACAATCATTCGAAAGTGCCGAACCGAAAAGATCGAATTGACTCAGATCCGCTTACCCTTCGAGCAAGAAAAGAAAGAAGAACTCGCTTTCGCTAGGCACCAAGGCTTCTTTGACTTCTAACTTCCCTTGAGCCTGGTTAAGAAAGGAAAGCCGGCCCAATCCCAGCTTCTGAAACAATAGAAAAGATCACAGCGGCAAGATCTAAGATCCTTGATTTAAGTGAAGGAATAAAACCAACTAGTCCCATCTCTTTCTATTATGGAATTGGATAGTTACTCATATTCAATAGCAGGGGATTGATTCTATAACTGCCGGATATGCCTTTGTATGGTATAGTAAGCTGTTTAGCAACCTGTATCGATTTGCCTGCCACAGTGTGGTTAGATACAATGCACTGGCAGCCTCCGCATGTCAGGATGGGAATGAAGATAGACTTAGTATCAAGCAACTTTCAGGCTAGCAATTGTCTTGTCTACGAGGGGCTAGACGAAGTATTGCGTATAGAAAGCAGGAAGGGCTTTGTGAGGCAGCAATGCGAGATCGCCCTCAGATCTTTCTCGTAGCCTCTGGGGTACTTATTTATGCTTAACTCAAGGAGTTTCTACTATACGCTTCGGGTCTTACCTTATTTCATGCTGATCGAAGCGCTATCCCTTCTTATACCCTCTTTGTATGAATCTTTCCGTCTTGGTCCGATCGGACTTTATTTTAATTTTTTTTAACTAAAGTAAAATCGCTCTTACTGTGTAAATATTTCTACTTCCTCTTTCGTCGGCTCGGGTGGGGATATTCTTTCTTTCTACTAGAAAACGTTGATTTATCAACCTTCTTTGCCAAAGTAATGATCTTTGACAGAGAGAATCTTTTTTAATAAAACTTCACCAGCATGTCCGCTTTCTCATCCTTATTCAGAATCATACGCCTATGATGAGACGGAATGATCCGAGGGTAACCGGACCGAGCGAGATAAACAGGTACCGCATTGTCAGGATGAACGAATTCATCACCACCATAGGCCATCATCAAGGATGAAGCTGCTTGCTTTAAATATAAAGCGCAGAACAACCACCCAGATTTACGACCAAGGTGAACAATGCGAATAACAACAAGATGGATCCCCACACAGAGTTCCTTGTTCAGACCATCAAAGATCACTAAAGCACCTTTTGGTATGTATTGCCCCCTAAAGATCAGATCCACCAGACGATAAACTCCATTCCGCACAGCTGCTGAGTCGTCGGACTTATCCACCAAGGGATTCGTGGAATTTCTATGGATTGCGTTGGGGGAAATCTACCAAAGCTAGGCAGATAGATAGACTCCTTTCCCGCTGGCTGCTAAGGGAGAGTAAAAAAATAAAATGATTGTTTTTTAATCAGCGCCTCCTTTTCTTTTGGGTATGCAGGTACTACGAGTCCTCTCACTACCAACCAGCAGACATCATCTGGCTGGTCTTGCCGGTATCAACAACAATAAAAAAACAACCAAACGGAAACAGCAATTAACTATGGCTCTTGGCCCAGACAACGTCCTAGGCGTCGGGGAGATCGGAGCAACAAGGAACGCCTAGACGACGTTTTTCTTCCTGGGCTGCAGTAAGCAGATCGAGAGGTCGTTCCGCCCCTTGTCCCCGAATATGGGTAATATGTTCTCAAAAATTATTGCTTCAATCTGACCTAGCTGGCGAGCGATCCCAGTTCGCGGCAGAGAACAAGACAGCAAGCGAGCGTACCTTTGTTCGCTTCTTCTCCACCAAGCACGGAAGTTTAAGGATAACTGTAGGTCGGTGGCTACCTAAGGAAACTCCGATTCGATCTGCCCCCCAGCTGGGAGGCATCTACCTCATCCCGATCACAAGGAGAGGTTCACCATGATGGGGTACTTTTTTTCCCTTCCGGAAATAATTAAATGCATAGGGGACCATCCTTTTGTTGTGTTGCGGCATGCTCCTAAGATTTACGGATTAGCAGGGGGCCTCAGGCCCTACTTAGGTGACTGACAATGACAAAGGCTTGCGAAACTGAGTAGGGCCTTTTGAATTGAATCTTAAGTAGTCTATCAGCGGTGCAAAGCGGCTTTTTGCCCCTTTTCAGTAGGGGAGCGAAAGGTTAGACCTTAGAAAGTCAGCGAACTGCGGTTCTTCTATGTAGGTATGGCCTTCCCCCTTGACTCTCCTAACGTCGAGCTAAGTGACTTCGTAACCTTTGCGTAGCGTAGTAGAATGAAGGCTACACACTGACGCTCTCTTATCTATTAGCCTAAGCGTCTTCGCTAACTCGCTCGCCTACTATACCCTACTATACAATACATTAGTAGGCTAACCCATAGGTCCTTAGTTGCGTTGACAAAGAAGAACAGCCGGTTAAAAGACAGTGAATCTTTATAAAAATATTTTTATAAAAGATTCTATAATAATGAATAATATATTTAATATAGGCCAGCCTGACAAGCTACCCTTCCTCTTGATCTTAGGTGCGAAGATAAATATATCTTTTTTATGACTTCCACTTATCTATCGATCCCGGCCCGGAAAAGTGACCGACCAGGGCCCTATTTTTGAATGAAAGAAAGGCTTTATGAGCCCTAGCCCTGTAAGCCCACACCTGTGTAGAGTAGATCGTTCAACACCTGCGGCACAAACCCATTTTTGACCTATTGGTCCTAGTATCATAGGCGACCGAACGGCCGCCCCCTAATTACTAGACCAACCTGCTGTAATAATTCCATAAACACCTAACGAAGATATGGCAAACAAATAAAGTAGCCCTATGTTCGAATCTGACAATACCATACCATAATCAAAAGGTACAACGGCCCGAGCGACCAGACTTAACATAAATGTAGCCACTGGAGCCATTCTAAAAAGGGAGAAATTAGCACTACTTGGTGAAATAGGTTCTTTTAGAATCAATTTCAAACCATCTGCTAGAGGTTGTAACAATCCGAACGATCCCACTACATCAGGACCCTTTCGACGTTGCACAAAAGCCATTACTTTACGTTCAGCTAGCACTAAAAAGGCTACTCCTAGTAGAAGTGGTAGAATTATTCCAAGTATTTCAGCTGGAACAGCAATGTACGTTTTAGATTTTCTATTCACTCATGATCTGGCCTGGTCGACCCAATCATGATATTGAAGGATGGGACCTTTTCTCGAAAAACCCTGTATCTCGACATACGGGCATTCTTTTCGATCTTGTACCCAGCAAGAAAACGAATGCGCGAACGCGCAGCTCAATCCCTTGCTTGTTCGCTTCGCATAGGCTACACAAGCGGTACACTTAACACCAAGCCAATCTCGAAGAAAAAAGTTAACTACACGCAACTACATCTGTGAACAGGGAGGGACGGAATCTACGCTACTAGGGTAGCCTGAATCTACCAGCTTTCTTCTTTTTTTTTCCATTTCCGCTTCGCCCTTTTCCGGGGAGCAGGACAGAGAAGAAAAGACTACATCGACAGGAAAATATTTTAATTGGGAAGGCTTCTTTTCCTCAACTCAACATTCTTCTCTGGGTCAAGCCAGCTAGGCCCTATTCTGTCTATCTACGTAATAGAGTGCCCGCTTCTGCCAGAATCGAAGCCAATAAATACGTGGACGCTTAAATGATTTGGTTCACGTCTTTCAATGCCTTAAGTTCTTACCCGAGTGACCTAATTCCATAGTTAATTCCTAAACCGGAAAGATCGTCCCAAACTAAGAGTCTACCAAACCCAAACAAGGATCTTCCCAGCCTTCCACCAAAGCCACAACACTTCCTGTATCACCATCTCCGCTCACAGAGGGATAAGCAGACTAGCCGGCTGAAAGGCAAAGAGAAGAACTGCCTACTCAACAACTAACTAACCGCCTGAGCGAATTGCCGATCTCTTTCCCCAGGGATTATCTTCCTTTCATTCTGAAAGGCCTCCATCTTGCATTTTCACGCGCTCAATCGGAATTGGTTAGGTAGATGTGAGGAAAGAGCAGTGCTTTATTAATAGTCGTGGGGGTCTGTAGGCCCCACTGTCTTGTTGTTGTGTAGCTACTATTTTCGAGTGTTGGAGCTGAGCTGATTGGAGCTCGGGATTTCCTTAAGCGAGTTCAAGGAAGTGACGTTAAGGTAACCTTAGGTAAGGAGCTGACGAGAGAAACAGGTCTCCACGTCTTTTGGTAGTGGAGGACAGAAGGCGGACTTAATTGAGTTGTGGTCTTGTTGGGTGGCTCTAGTAAGGTATGGGGCTTTCAAAGGGGGGAAATTAACCCAGTCTAAGCCAGGCAAGCAATGCAAAGCTAGACGAACCCAGACAGAGAAAGATCGGGCTTTGGAAGCGGGATGACATACGGACAATGCACAATTCTGTCACGTGCGGGTAGACCAGAACGTAGACCTGTCATTCCTTAACCGGGGGGATGGTAAGGCCCTTGAAGCTGAATTGGATCAAAGGCTGCGCATCTCGCACCTTGCAACTTCTTTCGTAACAAAGCGAATGAGTAATCGGCCCGAAGAAGCAGCTTGAAACTGTCCTGGAATCCCTACTCGCCCATGTCGGGATTCAACCTAAGGCTTGTTCGAAGTCCGAATGAATGGATAATACATAAAGAATATGAAGCACAATCTCCAACTATTAACCGGTGGCATCTTTGCTTGTTCCTGATGCTTCAATTTTTGTAGGGCTCCGTCCCGGAAGTGGACTTCTCTTATCTTTTCGTTCTCTTCCTTCTTTTTTGGTTAGATATTAATACATAGTAGTACTAAAAGACTCTTTGTCAGTACGGAAAGCTAGTCTGATTCTTTTTAATAGCATTTTTTTCCTATTACTTTATTTTTTTATACTCCCTTCGCGGATCTCCCCTCTTATCCAATCAACCAACTGTCCCAGGCCGGGAAATAGCGTTCCCGGAATAAGCTTTCGCCGCCCCTAGCTCTTAGCTGTCTCCTTTTAGTCAGAGGTCAATAAACTTGAATTCGACATCAATGGAGAAGAAAGCAGACTTGTTCGCTCACTCTTCTTGCCAAAGTGATTGATCTCTCTTTATTTTAGAACCGATATTCATTCCCGCCCCGACCTTGATTAGCTCACTCTTTTTTTAGCTGGTCTGTGCTTTCCAGTGAACATTCTCTTTCTAGAGAGAACAGGTGTGCACCAGAGCTGGAGCAATTCATGGAAAGCAAGCATCCTTATCTGATTAAAGAACGGAGAGTATCATCTCCTGGGGCCTGACCCTGTGATGTAGAATCCTTTGCTCTTTCACGCATTGATCTTGATTCGGGTTTCAATTTCTTTCTTTCTCAGCCTTGCACCCGGTAATAACGGAACTTGAAGTCTTGCTCGTCTCTTTCATTTCATTGACCAGGAAAGGATTTTCAGTGATAGGAGGACACTCTATCAAAGGCCTTGATCCAGCTCTCGCTTCTGTATCAACTACAGGCCTTCACTCTACTCTCTCGTTCAGATCCTCCGTTCTAGGTCCAGGCATACGCAAGGATGGGAAGGAGACCACAACTCCAGATCGATGTCCCAGGTCAGGTTACCACCCCTCTCTCTATCGCTCTCTCCCTCGGCATACAATCAATGGGCACAATCAAATTCTTAAGTGGATTCATAAACTAGAAAGCCTTAAGATCTTCCCTCTCCTGACCATGAGGAACGAGTGAATGAAAGCATAAATACGGGCTCTCATGGATTAGAGGCCCTCTTTATAATCTTTGTCTTTCGTGATCTTCCCCCACATAGGGATGCTATTCTTGCAAATGCTTACTGCCCAACAACATCTTTTCGAAGCAAACGGAGCTCACCGATATCAAGTTTTACTTCCGCCGAATACGAAAGGTAAAAAGCAAGTCAATCTATTAGCCATCTCCCTTCGGCTCCTCTTTACTTTAGGTCGTGGACTCGGGCTTTTTAAGAGAAGCACTTCGTTCCACTCGTTCTAGACATACTCTAAACTCCTAACAAGAGAAAGAAGGAAAACAAGGAGTAAACAAGAGCTACAACAACTAGAGTGTCAAGGCCAGGAGGAGGCAAGGGAAGTTTCTTTTGGGAAGCAAGCCCCTCAACTTATCCGCTTATCGGAAAGAGCAGGGACCTACTACCTACAGGCAGAGACAGGACAGCAAACTTATGGGCACCTTTTTGTAAGTCATATCTATTCTTTGCTCGTGAAGTCTGCGAAGCGAGCCTTCACTGGGGAGATAGCGACCTCTTCAACTCCACTACTACTACCTGTACTCAATCAAGTACAAGTAACAAATAAAAATAAACTATTAATACAAGAAAAAAGGGGGTATTTTTATTTTTGGAAGCGAAGCGACCTAGTCGAGCTATTGTCAAGTTAAGCAGTTCCTCTTGTCGAGCTAGACTCTACTCGCGCTATAGTCGAGGAAAGCTCGCGCGTTATTCGTGTTAAGTTAAGCTGTCGAGTTAACTAGACTCGAGGAACTAATCCTTTAGGTTTAGGCAACTCCTCCTCTCTGAGAAGAGGACACTTACTTAGTTCAGTGCAACAACAAAAGAAAGGACCCTTACCCCTCTATATCCCTTTTGGTTGGGGGGAAGATCAAACTCTTTAACTCAATCTACTACTACAGTTCTCACTCATTGACATAAGTAAAAGCTACCAGTTCCTTACTCAAAGAACTCGTACCGGTACTCTTGAGTTCACAACCCTAAAAACCTTAGATTGGAGTAGAAACTCGATCCTACTAATTACGTAGAACCATGAACCATCGAGTGAGTTCGAGGTGGTTCATGCTTTCTATATAAGTCGCTGTACGCTAAGGCAAAGGTTGTAACCATGCGTCATGCGTGCCGTAAGCGGGCTCTGGTGGGGGAACCCGTAGGAAGGGGGGACGACCCGCCGAATTCACATCAGAAATCGCCAGAACACAAACGAAATCTTGAATTGCGTATAGAAACAAAACGAACCACTTCTATTCTCGGAGCTGAGGTATATGAAGAATGGCTTTTTGGTCCCTTTCGTCCAGTGGTTAGGACATCGTCTTTTCATGTCGAAGACACGGGTTCGATTCCCGTAAGGGATGGCTACTCTTTCCCGGCCGCTTTCAGTTAGTGTTCATTGCTGAGTGATCGCTCGCAATCTGGCTGGAAAGGTGGTCCGGAAGCTTTCTCTCTCCCAGCAAGCAAGACGAGATCGCCACTTCTCTCAGTAATGGACTTCCTTTCATTCTTCCTTAGCCTATGATGTCCTATCATAGATTATCGAACCTCCGACAGAATCCCCATGCATGCGTTCTTTCTCTCCTCCCCTCAGCCATACATCTCTTTATTTTATCTTTTGGCCGGCATTGAACCCCACCTTAGGTGCTGAGTGGTGTCCTCCCCTCCCTCATACCTAAAAAAAAAGTACCGTCTATGGAGCCTAAAGCTTAAACCATGGCAGTAAGCAGTAAGTTGGCCTAGTCTCTTGCCCAGCCTTCGCCTTCTTCAGTGGCCAAGTTGAAGCGTTCAACGGTTCTTCGGCCTACCACCTTTCTTTTTCAAGGTTGAGCTTGTTCAATTGAAGCTAATGCTATGCTGCCCTTCCCTTGTTCAAGAGAAGGCGAGGACTTTTAGCTACCGGCCCAAACAAAAGAGATTAGCCTCTTGATCGATCGATTGATTGGATTGCTGTACGAAGGGGTTTAAGAAGGAGGCATTGGAGAGAAGTAGGCATGGTGGCCAACCAAGGCAGTGAAATCGAGACAATCAATCGGAAGAGGGTTTAGTTAGGAGTCCGGGTTCCATCCTATAAGTTGAAGGAAGGGAGCAAAGGAAGTTCTCTTTGCCCTTAGTCTTGGGTTCAGTGAATAGGGAAATTTTGTTAGTATTATTCCCTAGCTGAGTGAATAGGCCGAGATTTCGTATAGTGATAACGCTTTCTCTTTCTTATAGGGGTCTATTTTCTCTGACTTGACTCAGCTTGACCTACTTGACTCAGCGGTTAGAGTATCGCTTTCATACGGCGAGAGTCATTGGTTCAAATCCAATAGTAGGTAAGGCCGAAAGCCCTGCTTTTGCCAGCATGACAGCAAGCACGGACTGGCGGAGTCAACTGAATGACCAAAGCTTCGGTTGCTTCCACTTGTGGCCTTCTTCGACCGCCTTGACACCTTAATATCAGGGAACCCCCTCTCCTCTCTTCTTCTCTTCATGTTTGTATGTGGGCTGCCTGCCCCGTCCCGAATAGACGAACAGGAACAAGCTGAAGAAAGGCGCGAGAGAGAGTTTATACTCAATGCACCTCCCCTCTTCCACAATTAGGTGAAGACCAGGGGGCCGGAAACCCCAACGGGAAACCTTTCACCGCGCCACACGATTCTTTCGCGAAGCGCTCTCTCAGACGCACTCCTGCCTCCGCAAGCAAAGAGGTTTCAAAGATAACCAGGCGACCAAGTTAAAGTGAACAGCCCCGAGCAAATCTTCTAGAGAGCGTACCCGTTGTAGCCAAACATAAAATTAATGAACAGCTGCTTCTGTAGTTGTGTCAAAAAAAGAGGTTCTTCGAAGCTGTGCTAATGGTGGTCAAGGATAAGGTACTAGCTTTAGTGGGAATTATAAGAATGTGTTCCGTTAGTGTTCTCAGCGACCTTGCTCAACAATTTGGAGAGTTTGCGAAACGAAGACTTTCGAGAACGAATATTTTACCGGGAATCTAAAAGGGGAAAAAGAAAGTTACAATAAGGCGCATATGGCACGAAAAGGAAATACGATTTCGGTTAGACTCACAGCAGCTGTTTTGGTACTGTTGGCAGCATTCACACTGGTATATCTTTTGGGATTTTTGCTTGGTATTGAGATTGATTTTATATTAGATCGACTCCAATCCCTGCTGATTGGGAGGAGTCTTAAGGCACTTTTTTTGCATCTGGGAGGGGGTATATGGGCTGCTATTTTCTTAGCGGTTTGCTGTGGTGACGCTTTTAACATGGTGTCTCCCGCAGTAGGGGAGGGGGGAAGCAGCGCCGGTTCTTCGAACCGCCCGGTGCATATCGATCTCAACCTCCCCCCTGGCTCCAGGGACGAGATCGACGACCTTGTCGCGGAGCTAGAAAAAATTGAGAAGACGGTTAGCCAGTTGAGTGAGACCCCTGTCCAATCCGCCGGGGGTCTTGAGGCCACCCAAAAACAGGTGGAGCACCTCAAGACGGTTCTGGACGGACTCGAGACCCGCTTGGATCAAGCCCGAGAGATGGACTTGGCTCGTGACCAAGAACGGGCGCGACAGCGGGCAGAGCTTGACGCCCAACTGGAGCCCCTGGCGCAGATGGAGGCTGCTCGCCGGCAGGCAATTTCCGACGGGATGACCTCCCTCCGGCTACAACTGCAAGCTCAAAACCGCTACCTTAAAGATGCAGGTGAGGAGGGGCCGTGAAGGAGCGAGCAGAATACTTCAGGGCTGGAGTGAAGAGCCAGCACCTGTCAGTCAGGAACTGTATCTGTATTAAAAAGAAAGGACCGAGAGCTAGAAAGGACGGGGGGCAACCTGCCTGTTTAATATCGTAACGTAACGTTTTTGACTCAGTGCTCCATACGGGGAAAATGAAAACTTAATTAGTTCGGATCCTCCCACATGTTCAATCTTTTTTTAGCGGTTTCCCCAGAGATCTTTATCATTAATGCAACCTCCATTTTGCTCATT
>CP125852.1:156054-161054 GCA_030408175.1 Trifolium repens
AAAGCATTCATATTCTATGCTTAAGTAAAGTCCTCACTGCCACGCCATTCACTTCTTTCTACGCTAAAAGATCACAGGCTTGTTAGCGATGTGGAGTCAGATTCCTACTCACCCCTTGCTTGAACCTAAAGTATACTTAACTGAGCAAGCTAGGCAGAAATCACTGTCGTAAATAGACAAGACTGTCCTACCTTCTAGTCAGACGGAAGATAAAGTAAATCCCTACCCTAATACACAGCTTCAAACCGGGCGTAGGTTCGCTGGAAAGTGAGTCTTCATCGAGTAATTTTATTAGCATCCCGCCTTTCCTGGAACTTATTCACTCGGAGTGGAATCGAACCACGAAGGATTTTCAGTCCTTTGCTCTAACCAGCTGAGCTCCAGCTCCCCGAAAACAAGGTTCAACTCTTTGTTGAGGCCACTTGTGTAGGAAAGCCCACAAAGAGTATAGGCTAGAGTGGCTTTCCCGAGTTAAAAAGGTATAGTGGAATCTTCGAACGAACACTTCGAATCTGTATGCTAGTGCTTTCCGGTAAGGCTGGTCCGGTTAGTCCTTCTCCAATTAGCATCTCGCCCGATCGTCTGCTGAGTGAATAGCAGCAAGTGCTAGTTCAAGTCAGTAATCATTTGATTCGCGGGATCTGTACTGTGACGAGTAATAAAATAAGGTTGAAGTACTACGGATATCAGAGCTTTAGTTTAAGTGATTCAAATCAGTGAACTGTACTCGTCCAAGCCAGCGGGTAAGGTTCACCAGACCGGGCAGGTGAACGACCAAGGAAAGTAGAGGATTCGGATAGGCGAGTCAAGGCGTTTGTGTTAAAACTCTAGCTGTATCAAATAGAGATGGGGAAGGAAAGCGACTCTTTTCTTTTTCACCAGGAACATAAACGGCATTCGTCAGACTTGAGCAGTAGGTTTCGCCTCGGTCAGCTGATATAGACTCCCCCCGCACTTCTTTGTAAGTTAGCACATCAATGAATACTAAGTCTGTTGTCAAGAGTGAGCACAAAATATGTATGAATTTCCTTGATCCAATTTCCCATCTCAAACTGATGAAAGGTAGTGTCACTTTACCTTTGAGCGAATTACAGGGCGGAAAAGGAAGCACTCTGATGACATCGCACGTCGAGAAAGAAGCTGGCAGAGGGTATAGTCTTGATTCCGAAGCCGAAGGAGCTGGAGTTTTCAAATGCCACCGGGGATGAAAGTAAAGGGATGCTCGCTAGCAGGGATTAAAATTAATCCCGAAGGAGACAATCTTCTTCTGTTTACAAGTCTTGTTGAAGAAGCCTTGACTCGTCTATCCGATTCCTCATCAACTCCTGACCGATGTAGAGAAAGTTCAGCCGAGGTATAAGCTCTTGCTAAGTCGAAGAGATCCGCTTTGCCATCTATGCCGCTCACTCCCCTATTCAAGAAAGATTCTCTTCCTGGGTGGGGTCATATCTTAGTCTTTTCCTCCACCCGTTGGAGTATTTAGTAGTTGGAGGGGGAACCTTATCTTGCAAGTTTTTACCCGAAAAGAATCTTATCCCTTGGTTAGTTTAGGTATTTTATTATCCCCTCCCATTCAGTCTTATCCTGCTGTACTTTAGGCATTGTTCGCCTTGGACCTGGAAGAGCTGGTGTTGAAGCTCATAGGCTTGGAGAGGTATGAAGTATTTATACTGCTATCAGAGGAGATGAAGCGGAAGAAACTTGAACTAATCTTTCTGCCCTTTAACCAGCTCCTGCCTTTACCGGATCTAATGTTAAAGCATACGTACCCTTTTGCAGACGAGTCACCTATTAAGAGTCGAACATCCTCAAAACCTTTTCCGGACGGTAAGCCGTAAAGTGTCCCAGCAACAAGGGAAGTCAGCCTTCTGTAATTAAGACTTCAATAAAAGACTGAAAGATATGATTGATATATTAAATTAGACATTATAAATTATACCACCCTTTCCTAAATCTTTTAAAAAGATATGTTTGATTAAATGAAGACTTCGCTTTAAAGACTATTCTTCACTCATTAAAACTTAATGTTTTATAGCTTAGCTTTGAGTATGATTTATGATTGAGTCCTTCCCCTCTGGCTAATTCCCTAAGAGAAAGTAATCTCTGAAAGTTGGACTTGAGTGCCATGATTCCTTAATAAGCCACTCGTCTGGCTAAGGCTTTTCCCTACTATTTTACTCCTCGTCCTTTTATATACCTTCCAACCCTTAGAGTGGTAGATGGAAGCCTGATCGTTCGTCTACTTCCCTAATAGTAGCACTAGACGGAGGTGAGACTTTTCCTTGAGCCTTGATAGCTCCCCTTTGAACTGCCTTCCGAAGAGGCCCAGACATATAAAATATACTCTCGTAGCCTGCTCTGAGATCTGTTCACCTTATCTCTGACTCTTGTTCCCCACTCGCTGGTATAGCATAGTTTTACCTTTTCGGTAAAGGAGAAGGAGGTTAAAGCCCAACTCCCAAGTCTGCTTACCTACTTCCTGCCCTTATAGCTGCCTTTCTAGTCTAGGAGATGTCCGACTGTCTGGACAAGGGAATGAGACTGGGAGTTCGATTTCCTTTATGACTTTCGCCTTGCACCTTACACTAAACTTAATCTCTTGCACGCGCGTATAAGAATACCTTTCTGGCTATTCCTTATTCTTGATAGCACAGGAAAGAGAGATTCCGGAATCTCTTGACTTCATAGCAACGCACCTTTCAAACATACTTTTCTTATCTTACTCCAAGAGCGAAAAGAACATCATATCATCGGTTATACTATCCTGGAGTAGTTAGAGTAGTACTTGCTAAAGCTAAAGGTTTGTTTTCTCCCGCTAAAAACAGTCTACTAGATAAGCCAAGTAAAGAAGTGAGTGCCAGATACAGATGAAATGGTTTTCTCTCCTTTTTACAGAAGTCAATTCCTCCTCCCCCTAGGTAGGGGTACTTCTATTTTTAAGCAGCTTTAGAGAATCCAGGTCCAGCGGAAGACTAAGTAAGGTACGGTATAAAGTCCAATCAATCTCCTCCAACAGAGGGCTCTGACCTGACCACAGTCAATCAGTCTATTGTTCTGGTTCTATAGAGTCTAACCCCGAAAAGGGAAGACTCCTCGTTTTTAGCCTGGTCCAGGTGTGGCATATCTTTCCCATCTAGTAGCCCCGACAAGAGCAGTTACGTCTTTTGCTAAAGCCCTTACTAAATTACTAAACCACCAGGAACTAGTCTGGTTTGATATAAGCCTAGCTACCATGGAAAGCATAGTAAGAAGAGCTGAAAAGCCATCTTACTCTCGGACCTTACCTTAATAAAGGAAGAACTTAAGCCTTTCTTAATAAATAAGGAAAAAAACCCTAAGATGAGCTAACTTGGCTTAGTGCAGGAAATGGAATCACAGCAAGAAAGAAGGGTAGGGCATACCTTTATTAGGATTTCTACCCTAAAATGACTGAACTGCCTTTCGAACTGAACTACCACGACTCTCGCTAACTGCATCGGATTCTGTGGATAAAAGAAGACTAGCTGAAAGAGCGGATTTGATTCCGAACCGCTACGCTTTCTTATATTAGTGTAGTGCGCTTAGCGCTTCCTGAACCAACTGAAGCAAGGAGAGGATCAGAGCGCTAGCATCCCTTGCTCTCGATCGATTGCTCACCACCGTCTGATCCGAACAAAAAAAGGAATAGAACAGGGGTGGGGACACCTTTAGGTGTAAGCATGAAGTACGCCCGAGCAAGCAAAATTCTTTCTATGTAGTAATCGTGCTAGGCTATGCCCCTGAACCCTTTGGTATCCAGAAAGAAAAGCAGAGGAAGTGAAGTGGCTTTGATCCTATTTTCTATCAAAGCAGGTTCTACCACTGCAGGCAGGCCCAATCCTACTACCCGGATGATCGTCTTGGGTAAGATCTTTCTATATCAAAATATCAGTTGGATGCCTACACGCGATCCTTTTTTGCTTACTTATATCGAGGAAGAGAAAAAGAGGCCTATATAAAAAGTATAAACAACTTATACTTCTATCATAACACGGATCACGCTGTATATAGATTGGATGTATGTCTGAGCTATCTTCTTTGTACCATCTAGAGGGCTGTGCTTTCCTTACTTCTTCTTATACCCTTGCAGGCAAAACCAAATAATACATACCAATGCCTTATCTCGGCATTAGGAGTTCATTAAAAAGGTAAGAAGGAATGGCCGGATGTAAAGAGATGTCCCTGAGACTAGTGAAATCTGATAAGAAGGTAAAAGAGTAAGACTAGCAATTCGGGATAGAAGGACTAATTTACTTATATTTTGCCCTAGAGGAGATCGAGACTGGTATTAGTTACTTTACCGAGGCGAGGAAGGGAAGATAATGACATTGAGAAAAGAACCTCTTCGTAAAGAAAGAACTGACTTAGAGCTTAGAGACGAATGCACCAAAGAAAGGTAAAGGTCAGACTCCTAATTCTAAGCAGCCTCCGATTCTTGCAACTCTCACATGAATTTACTTTTTTTTTGCGCTTTCACTAAGGGACAGAGTCTGTCTTTACAGCACAGTAGGGAGATAAAATTAATGTACTAGAGAGGAAAGCAAGCCAAGAGCTCTGACTTGAGGCGAATAAACTAAGCTCACTTTCCGCGCCAAAGAGAATCCACTCGTTTATCTAGTAGGGAGAGAGAGACAGTCAGGGTTGACTTGAGTGAGTGCCCGGGATTTCCCCTGGTGGGGCATCCAGGAATCTGACTTCGGAGTTTCGGTTGAATTGAAAAACCCCGCTATAATAATCAAAATGTCTCTTCTTGTTTGTTTTCATCGGCTAAGGGGCTCTTATTATTAACCAGAACAAGACTTGGCTTATACATTTAGCGAAGGAAAAATAAAGCTAGCTTTTCTAGGGCCAAAAGGGGGAGCTTGCCTAGTTCTACTAAGGAGTATAGCATCGAATCCGCAGCTGGTGGTGAAGAAATAGTTGGTTGTTTGACTCTCTGATTGAGTAGTTGGCGATCTAAGTAGTTGAGGGGGCTATCTTCG
>CP125852.1:166054-208554 GCA_030408175.1 Trifolium repens
AACCTAGCCACTAGCTACCGATGCTGGATTGCTTTGAATCAACATCCCTCCTAGAGTTCCTCGGCTTCTGCCTTCCCATGATTAGCGAAGAGAAGGAAAGAGAAGAATCGATATGGATTAGGTAAGGTAAGGGAGTTTTTTCTTACTTATAGAGGTTAAGAAGTCGATTCTGCTATTGATGTGAATATAATTCTATCCTCCAGTGTTTGCTATATCAAGATAAGACGCTCATTCTTTTTTTTGTCTTATCATCTTTCGTCTTTGCATCTTATCTAAGGTTTAGAGCAATCTATAATGATCCCTTCTATCTATCTCTTTCTTTCCTGCTTGTAGTATGGTAGCTTCCCTTCCTTCATTCCCGTAAGTCCTCAAATCTTTTTTATATTATCTCTTTCCTAAAGGTTAGAATGGATAAGGAAAGCTAAGACTATCTGAGGTAGCTGTCCTTTTTTCTTGTAGTTGTGATGTAGCTAGTATTGTTTCTGTAATGGACTCCCAGAGTCCTGTAGCTAACTAAGGCAGTCTGGATGCTATCGAAGAGCTAAGGAGAGATAGAGATAAGCAGGGAAAAGGGGTACCGTGGCTTCGGAACCCTTTTACCCGGAGGGAGCGTAGGGGTCTGCAGGCTCCGTTCACTCCCTTGGAATTCAGCGTGGCAGCGACTGGACTATCAGGATATCCATGTATTGGCTCCTTGGACTTGCTCAATCTGTTACGAGCACTAGCCTTTTGGGGCTCTTCAGATGACGTGTCCAATACCAATTTGAACTTCGGAGTGAACATGTTCACCAGCATGGTATCAGGAAAAGGATCATGATCCACCAACATCACATCTTTCTGCTTGCCTGGGAACCTGAACCTCCCTTTCTCGATTGGATCCTGTATCACCTTCTTCAAACCCTTTCAGTCGAGCTTCTTCGCACCTCTCCCTTTCAGTCGACCCTCTTCGCTCCTTAACATCTTTCACCCCTAACTTACCGGGTAAGCAGGAACCACCTTCAATGGCTAGCATCCTTTCTTTCATATGCGCTCTGTGAGAGGCTTCTAGCTGTCCATGATACCCCTGAACCATACCACTAGCCTCGATACCTCAACGAGACCTTGAGATGTGACAAAGCTAATGCTAAGGCATCTTCCGACTCCTTTGAAGAAAGGTTTTGAAGAGGGTAATCTTCACTGAAATATGTCTCAATACAATAGACAGTCTCTTCGGACTTCCGGCTGTATAAGTATAGATCCCCCATCCATAGTGCTCCAAAGGCGCAAGTGAAGTTACTGCCGAATAGCTTAGACTAGCTTGACAGGACTAACTGGGATAGAAAGGAGGAGGAATGGGATCGCCAACTGATGTTACGATGATGCTTCGACTACTCTCACATTCCATTTCACAGGAATCATCGACTCCTTTATGGGATCATTCCGAAGTGCCTGAGATGGTCGGGTCATTCTAATTGCGAGGTTCGTTCACTATTAGTCATGTGCAGAGGGTGATAAAGACTCATTTCCTTCTTACCATTTGGTTAGCGGTCAGTAGTAACTAGAGCCCACGGCAGGCGCTGCAGACAGTGGAGAGAGTTTTAGTTCAGTTCGCACCGTCAAGCGCTAGTGAAAGTCTGTTTCGAGTGGGACAGCAGGAAGTCGAGGGTGACTTTCAAGCTATAAATAGGCACAGTTGGAAAGCGATGCGCTCAAGCCTTTATGGATAAATAGGTAGTACAGAAACTCTTCTTTGCGGTACGTCTAAGTTCCGGGAGTCATCCATTTATCTTCCGGTAGTGGATGGCGAGATGTAGGCCTATCGAAAGTGAAGCGACTTTTATTCCCATTTTAGTTATTAAAGCAGTATCCTAAAAGTACTTTCAAGGAAGCCCTTTAATGAAAACCGGACCTGAAGAGACGTAGGCCTTCACTTTCACCTGAAACCTCGATGTTTAGTGAAGAACAACATGCGAAAGCGAGTTTGAAGGTTTCTTTTGCTTGCGATCAATCTAGTGAGCTCTTTCAAGCCAATAGTAGGGCTTTAGATTCAGACTGAAATCTTTATCTTTTCAGGCCTTAGTCGAGGGAGGAGAGCGAAGCGAACAAAAGAGGAGGAGAGCGCTAGGCGGTGTCAAGAGGTTGATAGTAGAATAGGTAGAGAGAAATTCGACTCGTGATTTTCAATCATTCAAGGAATGGTTCCAGGATCCTGGTAAACAGGAATGGAGCTTTCGAAGGCAGGGGTAGATCCATTACGCACCGACTCTCTTCTGTGCGGAGGTAGAGAACTGTGCTTGCCCCGACCGATACCACCATTCATTACCGTGAACCAGCCCCTCTGATAGGCTGGTCTTTCTTCTTTAAAGCCTGGAGCTGGTGTATGACTTTATTTCCCCCTTTTTCCTATTTATTATAGTAAGTAAGTTGAGATGAGATGAGAAAGTCAGCGTGCTGGTTATAGATAGAGCTCCCACGGGATAGAATAGTGAAGTTTACTTTAGCCCGTCAGAAAGTTAGAACCCTATAAACCCTTCTGACGAATAAGCTACTAGCTAACCCTTGATAGAGTCACTTTATCTTTATCTTTTCCTGTATGCTATGCTGCTCGTCACATATAATAGTATAGCTTTTCTCGAACAAGAAAGACAGGAGAGCTTCCTTATCTAATCGATTTCTTTTGAATAAGGATCGATCTAAAACGGAACTCTTTATCATTATATCCCACCTGCTGACCCATCTTTCTTAAGCCAAAAGAGGAGCGATAGCCACTCGCTGATGCTGATCTGGGAGGGCTAAGGGGTTAGTAAGCTTCTCAACCCTGGCTGGTAAGGGTTGAGTTCGTCCCAGGCCAGGTCGTTGCACGGTAGGCGGCTTGGAGGAAAGGCAGTCAGGGTATAAGGCAGTAGCAATTGGTAGTAAACAGGAGTAAACGGTTTGCCATAAGATAAGGCCAGGCTAGTTAAGTAGGATTGACAGGAACAACGAGTCAGTCCCTTTCTTTAGTTTCAGAGTGAATTCTGGAATGAAAGGCGGGCTGGTAAGCACTTCGTCTCACTCAGAGGGAACGATAGACTATGTATATAGTTGTTAGCCTACCAATTGACCTACACTGAGTAATTTGTCCTGTCATTGATTCCTTGCCGTGGCTAATCCGTAAGAAAAGCATCTTCCAAGGCATCATTGACCTATCCTAGCTCTGGTGCACTCGAATGGGTACTGAAACGGGCTTTCTTTCAAACCCCATGAGACTAGGAAAGCAGCTCGTATAAAAGAACTAGCAGCTTTCTTGACAGTCACATCTCGAAGACAGAGACCTGTTAGGAAAGGAAGCCCTACCTGCTCCAATTCCGAAGATAGTTGACGGGGAAAGGAACAACAGCACCGGGTTGGTCATACTCTTACCTCTAGAAAGACGCCTCATTTGTTCTTGGCGTTCGATTTCCCTTCGGACTAAACAAGAAGTGGGTGAATCAACTAAACCGTAGGAGATCAAATTCCTTCCGGGTAGGTAGAGCGGTTAATAGCTATTAGGCTTTTTAGGTAAGTTCCCCTCTTCCGATGCTGTTAGCTCGACTCGTGGTATAGCTCTTAATAGGCATGTAGCCGTAGGTCTTTTCTCTTCTTTCATATTTATTTCTCAAGCTCCCGGGAGAAAGGCAGATAAGGGGACAATAGAGCTGCATTGAACACGCATCCAGCACCCAAAGTCACTACCATAAAACTAGAAAACTAGCGGTATAGGAGGTAGACTGCACACAATGAGTGAAGAGACAATCCGATCCTGAAAGAGCTCTCCTGAGCTACAACGGGAAGAACGAAGCGATAGAAGCTCGCTGAGTGAATGAGATGCTATCCGCGTATATGCTTAAGAAAGGGCTGATGCTATTGTGGATTCCAATCTCAATACCCTTTGCAGATCTATTTTCTATTCAACACTCTGTTCTTTATTGCGGTTGCCTCAGCGCTTGGATTTCTTCTTCCATGGCCTGTCGCCAATGAGGATCAAAAACTGCTTATTATGAACTCAGAGGTTCACGAAGAGAGTGAACAGAGAGAAAAAAGGACTGATATGATGAAGAAAAACATATAGTGGGCTAAGCTATATACCGATGCTGTTGGATGATAAAATGAATCAGTAGGAGAGGAGCGCGCTCACCCTTTGAACCTAAGTACCAGCGCGAGCAGGGTTAGACGAAGCAAGAGTGTAGGCATGAGTTACGCAAACATCGGTCATAAACCCTAAAAGGTTCCTAAGCAAGGATCATCCACAGAGGGTGAATCAGGGGATAGATAAGGCCTAAAGGTATTATGGACTAACACAGGTAAATATTCCTGTACAACCGATTATATACTCGAGGAACAGAGGATGCTAGGTTAGCCTAAAGATCGTTATCGGTTCAAGAACACCTGTAATAGGGTTAATAGAGAGATAATACCTCGTCCCTATATTCGAGTATGAAGCTATCAGGCTCAGGAATAACAGATGCTATACACCCTGCTAAATATTGTAAGACTTTAAACTAAAGGGAACCCGACAAAGGTTGGAAGTGAATACAAAGGGGCGCGATATAACTCTCTCTAAGAGAACTTGACTTCAAGGAGAGGTAATTAGTATGATCTAGAAGAGGGTTCCACAGGCGATGAGGTGTCATTGATGGGGCCATTGCTTCTATGTGTATTCCCCATATAAAATAACACCCCCCTAAATACCACGGCAACGGCTAGAATATATTAATATTCCTCAAAAAAAGGGCAAGCGCAGATAGCCGGTTAGTCAGCAAGTAAGCGGGAGGAAGTTCTCATTTTGAAACCTGCGAGCAAGCAAATAAGAAAGCTAGAGATAGAGCGGTAGGATAGACATAAAGCTATGGAGAGCTTAGGCAAGTTTGAAAACTGGAATCTTGAAAGCCCAAGATTGAGGATAAAAGATGATAATATTCCCCTCCTTTTAAGTGTATGGATGAACTTCTTTTCCCTTAGCTGTAGTGTTAAGCATTAACTAATTAATGTGCTTTTAATGGGTTCATTTCGCTCTCCAGACAAGTTAGGTTTCAAGCCAAGCCTATAAATGAATCTTCTTACTCGCATATTGAATACATCCCCTTTTCTGTTCACTCCGATCCTAACGATCCCACTCTTGTACCCGCTAAGGAGCGTAACGAATGTAACGCGCCTCAAAGGACTACTATTAATAGATGTATACCTGTTGTCGGTGGGATTCTTTCTCTCCCCTTCTCCGTCATAGGCGATACGATCGAATGGAGTCCCGGCGAGTTCCCTGTGAGTCAGTTGGAGGACTTTTTTTGAACACTATGCAGTTATATGTATGTAAGGGCTAGGCCAGTGAGGAAGGGAGTTGATTTCCTGAGTAAGCTGGGAAGCGATCTAGACGAGAGAATGCTGTTTCGGGCCCTTCTAGCTGCAGATTCGTTCACAGACGATTCATTCAATAGCAACCCCGTCTTTTCTTGCTGCAAGAGGGTATTCGAGAACAAGCTCCTCTAGAGATGAATGTGCTGCTGATTCAATAGGAGCTTCTACGATCACAGTAAGAGCCAACAGCGGTAACTCTCACTGCAACCAATGGTTACTGAAACTGTTAGCCAAAGAAGAAGGTAACGAAAGCTACGGATATTCCAACAACAATAGGTATTGTAACAATAGGATTCTAAACCTTCTGAAGGCCACTCACTCGCTTGAAGATGCCGAATAACCGCCGGTTTTCTTTAGTACTTGGTTGGAATACCCAAGAGATCCCACTGGATAAGGCAGCTCGTAAATTAACGGTTTAAGTTCATTTTTTATTACTATAGCAAGCCACTCTATGATTATGATATAATTAACTTTCAAACTTAGGTCCTTGGATGATGCTTTTCTAAGGATTAGCCAGAAGAAGGTGCAGTTCTGTGAAGACAATCTTCTCTAGGTTCCCTCGGTTGATGCTTCTAAACTCTTAGAAGGAAGGCCTCTAGTCGAGTAAGAGAACTGAAAGTTGAAAGCCGGCTCATCCATCAATCGGAACGCGGAGAGAATCAGTAGGCCATCACCCACAGCTAGGGATCTTATGGTTTAATGTTCTATTTCAGTCTCCAACTGGTGTACTTTTATCCTATCTCTCACTGTACTACTTAGCTATTGCTCACCTGGTGTGTGTATTTTACCTAGCTAGGTAGTCCTTGCTGATTCACACGGTATTCCACGTAACCCATGCTACACCGGTCTGAGCATACGGCAGCACAGTGATGCATTCGGCTACTGGACTTTCACCATCTAGGGTAATACATTTATAGCTTAGCCTAAACATGTATAGCACCCCTACAACTCAGTTTATCGCTGGTTAGGAAGCTCCCATATTGCTTCCCGCTACTATGTATGGTTATAGCATAACCTCAGGGTACAAAGATGTTTCAGTTCACCTGGTATCTCTAGCCAGCTCGTGGGTTGACCTATTCGGCTTTCCTTCTCAGCTATCAGAGCAACCTAAAGAAAGGTTTCCGTCTCTGCTTCAGTCTGTATTTACCTCTTCACTGATGCCTTCTTACTCAGCATCCTCCTTTTCTGTCTCCTTGTCAGTTAGGTCCAAAAAGTCCCTTCCCTTTCTCCGATCAATAAGCCCCCTGATCCCTTTCTTTGTCTTTCATCCTCCCTGAACTGAATAAGTAAGGCCCCGTTTTTTAGAATTAAAAAAATAAAGGGCGAAGCGAAGCGCCCATTTGAAGTGGCGAAGGCCTATGATATAGTAAGAAAGAAAGTACGTTAAGGTTACGAAGTAAGGTCAGCTGGTTAAGGAAAGCTCAGGTTATGAAATAGCTTAGCCATTAATTAAGTAGTGGTGAGGCGTCGGTACGGAGCCTTCCACTGTGGACCGATACTACGCAAAGGTAGAACACCATAGAAACTTCGCTGACTTTATAATAAACAACCTTGATTTCGCTACGCTCAATAAGAACCCGGAATTGCGGAAATCGGTTCGTGTTCCGCTTCCAAACAAAGTCAGTCGTCTTTGCCCAAGTGTGAACTGCGGACGACTCTCCTGTGGTTCCATTCCTTCTTACTTAACTTCTGGGTCAACCCAACCCGAATGGGAAGAAGAGGGTCAGCCAAACAGCGGTCCACTTTGTACATTTGCTGAGGCAGACCAATCGGGCATTTTCTAAAAGGGAAGGGAACTTTTATCACCGAAGGAGGCAGTAGAAATGAAGGAGGCGGGAAGCTACCGCTTCTAGAATGCAAGCTTATCCTTGACTTTTTTTAGAGCGTACCGCTATAGAAAAAAAGGTTTATGGATGGAGTGACAAATGATTACGGTTGCGGAAACCGGATAAAGTCGGGAACCGTCGGTTACCTTTTGAATCAAAGTAGCGCCGAGTACTTCGACTACAGGGGGGAGGGAAGCTTCGTAGACAGCTTCGCGTCCTCGCCGCTTCTTTCTGGCGACTAGCTTATCAATCAAGTGGGTGGCTTGGTAAGCAAGCTACCTTCAGCATCGGTTAAATCCCTATCAATAATAGGCCGGCCGGAATGGTGGGGAAGGAGGCCCCCCCTACTTCAATGGAAAGGGGGGAATCGCCGTTTCACAGCCGCTCCTCAACAACTAACTACCTTTCGCCCAACATGATCACGAACGAAGACAGAGAATTGCGTAGATAGAAGGACGAAACCAACCCACTTGTCCTGATCGGAACGATTGAAGAAAGAAAGAGAATGGTGGCCCCTTTCGCCCAGGGGGCATCGTCGGAGAACTATGTCGGGGACAGGGGGTGAGAACCTTCCGTTGGTTACGCCCTTTAAGTGTTGGTTCTTTCTTAGATATGGAGATAGATCCAGATAGATATATTGATAAATTGATATTATTGATCTGGTTTCAAGATCTATGAACAAGAGAGATCCCTATCCATTTGATAAAAGAGATGAATAGATAGGGCGGAGCCAGCCGGCTGAAGGAAGGGCGCTTACGCGCCCCTGCAATCTTTCTAAAGCAAGAAGCGATAAAGTTTACTTTGAGAAAGAAGCTCCTTAGCACAAGCACTAAGTAAGAAACCTACCTTTTGACAACCTTACTAATAGAAAGGGGAAAGCTCAAGCATGCGAAGAAAGCTCGAAGAGCTTCCCTTATATATATTATAGAAAGGTTTGTAGAAAGGGGCTTCTTTTAATATCCCAACCATCGATAAAGTAGGGGCGGGCTTCAAAGCTAGCTTGTAGTTTAGGGGTGCGCAGGGAACCCTATACAAGAGGCTAGCGTGCAATGGCTTTCTCTGACTGATGGGGGCTCGCTTCAAAAAGCGGAGCTTGCTGTCTACTAAACGAGCCTTCACTGCCCGCCCGGCCCCTATCTTTAATCTTAAGTCAAGTTCAGTCAAATCAATGAAGTGAACAGCCCAACCTCTTTGTTTGAAGCAAAGCTTCCCCTAATTCCAAAAAACAAGAAATAGACTTGCTACTACTATAGTTATAGTATAGGAAAAAGCTTCTCTTTGATAGCGGTCATAGGGGGGTTCATAAAGAATCTGATCGTAGATAGAGACTAAAACCAGTGCGGGGGTAGGGGCGGATGTAGCCAAGTGGATCAAGGCAGTGGATTGTGAATCCACCACGCGCGGGTTCAATCCCCGTCGTTCGCCCATCAATAAATGGACCATTTGTTACGGAGACACAAGACAAACCTATAATCCTATTTTTCTTTTTGTCATCTCGAGGCTTTCAAACGTATCCAAGCAATTGGTACCCGATTGAAACATAGAAACCATAGATTCGCGTCGCCTACTTGCTGAAAGCACAAATGGAATGGCTTATCATTCATTGTATGAAGTTTTTAAGACCTCACTAATCAGCCTTAGACTTTTTTTTAGTTCATAATGAAATGAAATGAACCCCCGGATGAAAAGACATTATCCCCTACCTATTACTAAACCATGGGGAGCCCCGACTAGTTTACCGGGCTAATTTTGTTGTCGTGACGATACCTTTCTTAGTGGAAGATCGGAAAAGACTTCTCTTCATCACGAGACTGATCGATCGGATCCGCCGTAGACACCCGAGAGACCTCCACAAGGCAGGCTAAAAGAGTTAGAGGACAACAAGCAGTTACGCTTTCTCTTCCCTTGAACTTGAACCTGGTTGGTAAACCCACAAAAAACGAATTGAACCGGGTCTGGCTGAGCCCTTCTGTCCATCCATACAAAGAACTTATTCTTGTGCAAAGCGGTGTCGACTCTTTAACGACATCGTCCGCAAATCGAGATCTATTGGAGAGAGTCATCGAATCGTCCTTGATTCCTCGATTTAATTTCGCTAATCGTTTGGTAAAGGCTAGGAAAAGGTAAGCCCGTCATAAAATTCCTTGTCAGGAAGGGTTAGCCCCAAGCCTTCTCTTCTCTTCCTGGGATAAGGGAATTCAGCCAATCTTTCCCATTTGAAAGCAAAATTACCGGTAAAATGAAACTGTATCGATTTCAATGTCCGTCTATAGGCAAAAATGGACTTGCAATCAAAAATACGGGGTTTTAGCGAGTTGATCGATTTAAATGTCAGTTTATGGGCAGAAATCTATTTGCAACTAATTTTACCGATAAAACGTGAAATAAAGAAAGGAGTGAAGTAGCCCATGCGTATATGGGATCCGAACGGTTTAGAGTTATGGCTTTTCTTTCGTTGAGCTCTTTTCCTTAAGTTCTAAAAATAAAGCGGCATTCCTCCTTTATGATCGTAGGTGGGCTTTCTGCTTTTGATGATTCCTGCTTCATTTAATTTAGTACCTAACTAACCTCGTACACGGAGTTTTTATGGCCTGTCCTCTAGGCACCTTTTGTGGCCCACCATTTGTTAAACCCCCTTTTCTCGCTCGGGCGATAGGGGTTCCTCTTTAGACTCCGAGGCTCGAGTTTATGGTTGGGTGTTATAGTTTTATTTCCGGGGCGGGGGGTCCCTTTTACCTCTGGGGAACCCCACCCACCTTCCTTCGTGATAAGACGTGCGCGGAGTCATTAAACAGACAGACGGATACGTAGTGGAATAAGGTGCTGCCACTATAGGTTCGAGTAAGCTGACTGGTCTAACCTCAGATTATAGGTCAATAAGTGATACAGAGGTTACTGGGGAAAGGCGATAAAGTAAGTCCATCAAAATAAGTCAGTCCATTTACTTCGTAACCTTTACTTGGAAGACTAAACCCGCGCGCGCCTTACCTAGGGCTGCAAGTAAGGACTTCACATCCGGATTGATTGGACGCAAACAAGCGCACCAGCTATTTATATAAATTCCCCCTAAATGATCATAGGCCGGTCAGTTCAAAGCTCTAAGAGGGATAAAAACCTCCATATCTTACCGCCGCTTTACTCTTTGAGTTGATAGCCAAAGAGATATTCTAAATAATTAAGGGAGGGGGACCCACTACGAAGGAAGGGGGATACTACTAATGCTTGCTTCAATCGCTTTCTTTATCTTGTGGTCGACTGCAAAAGATTCGTTCCTGTTTTAGGATTGGGGCGGTGTCCGCCCACTAATGTAAAGATTGGGCGGGGGAGAGGTTATTTCGACTAAAGATAATTTATTTTTGATTGAGTTCCAGGCTTAAGAGCCGAATTAGCCATTGGGATTGGTGTACAGACAAGACTGATTGAGATTTGTAATTAGCTGCAATAAAAGAATACGCTCTTTCGACAGAGAAGTGAACGACTCCGATCTGCAGATAAGAATAAGGATAACCTTGAAAGGAGTCTTCTTAGCTTGAAAGAGGCCTTGAAGGAGTGAAAGAGAGAAGATTGAGTAGCCGGGTGAATATCCTTTGCTATTGAATTTGAAGAAGCTGTGGCTCTTTCAATAAGATCTTGGACTGGGATACTAAGCAAGAGAGCCAAAGGGGCGAAACGAGATATAGATGACTGGATCAGTCTGGCTACAAGACCTTGAAAAGGGAATAAGCCCTGGGACTTCTTTGTTAGAGCTTTCAATTTATTGGTCAGTCATAGCTGCTGCTATAGCCGATAGACTAGGTCTATAGGGCATGCCCTTGAGATGTAGAAGGACTGGTCTTTTCCTATTTTCGGAAGGTAGAAGGCGCTCGCTGCCCTATACGTGCCTGCTCGCTTGAGCGACTCTCAGTCATTGTAAATAGATAGAAAGAGCACGAAAGTCTACTGTCTTACTGGATCTGCTCTATGGAAATGGAATTGAAATCCTCTTAGTCCGATTCCTTACGAAGAAAGTCTGACTCTATCTGCTCAATAGCGAAGGGATGCGGGCAAGAAGCTAATAGTACCGGCTCAATAGCTGCTCAGAAAGGTTCTAGTCATCCCCGCGCTTGAAAGGTTCAGTGTTCAAGGAAACCCTGGCGAATAGAACGAGTGTTAGGGGAGTATGGAATCCCCCTTCTTACTCTTCTATTTTTTACCCGCAGCTGAAGTGACGAGGTTTTTAGATCAAGATTTCACCCTTCCTATTACGGGCTTCGGTTCCTTCTGACTTGATATCTTCGACTCCTATCCTGCCGGAGATTAAGGAGCGGACACTCGTAAAGCGATTCTCTTCATTGTTTTAAGTTAAGGGTTTATATTTCCGCACACTTACACAGGAAAGACTTTCTATAAAGTATAGAAATCTGTTCCAATTTTATTTATTCAGGTGAGCTGCTTTAGCTTGAGCAAAGTGTTTTTGAACTCGTTAAGAAAGTTTGATTCGCTCCTACCTGTCTTTCGCCGCAGGTCGATATTGGAACGTACGACGAACCAGTTACCAACCTATTCACTTCTGCCGAAATGAGAAGATACATTTACATTAATATGGTAAAGAGCCTGTCGTGACATATTCAACTTCAGCTTCCGCTTCACTAAACGTAGTTGACCCAATTGCATCAAGCAGCGCCCTACAGTCAACTCACCTCACATCGAGTCCTT
Source organism: Trifolium repens (assembly GCA_030408175.1). Taxonomy (NCBI): domain Eukaryota; kingdom Viridiplantae; phylum Streptophyta; class Magnoliopsida; order Fabales; family Fabaceae; genus Trifolium; species Trifolium repens. Next base: position 177,928 of record CP125852.1, read on the forward strand.
CCTCTTCTCCAGGATTGGTGTGGGGAATCAGCCACTAGAGGCGAGATAGCCCTTGTTTAGTTCATCATTCCGTTCGGATATAGAGCTGTATCCCTGGTCAAAGGACCAATTGATTCATAGCCAATGTTCTTGCCTTGCCTCGGACATAGAAAAGCATCTTCGCCTATTGTCCGGGGAGGAAGGAGAAAGAGAATGGGCCCCTCAACAAAAAATAATTAGCGATTCAACCATATTACGGGCCGGAGATAGAGCTAAACAACAACTAACCAGGGGCCTAGGTACTCCTATCACATTGGGTATGATTTTGCCATGGTGGACTCTACAAAAAGGGATTCCAATCCCATCTTATTCAGTTGGAAGTGATTCACTCACTTTTAGAGTATTGAGAACGTGAAAAGGGTAAACTTCGAGGCCTCCGGCCGAGTCAGAATTGCTTTTCCCAAAAGATGCCTCCAATCTCTTTCTTAATAAAGGTATCTTACTGGTGACAGCAGTGGCAGCGGAGCTGCATCATTCATTCTAAGTTAGAAGGACGTCTTCCCCAAGTATATAACTTAAGCTTTACACAAATGGAAACTAAGGGCCCAAAAGCATAGAGATGGGACGGACTCTAAGTCTTTTTTTATGCTGGTTCGTTGCGTCTCTCAACTCTAGGGGTCCTGCTCCTCTAAGCGGGGACAATTCAAGAAGAATTAAGAGAGAGATTAGGTTCATATAGATACATTCACATGGAATCGGGAACTAGTAGACCTATTATCCAACAATAGGAAAGGTCGAAGATCGCTCTTCTTTCTATATTCGATAGTAGTCAGTCACTCGGAGCCGGAGCCTCAGTTCAGTCCTTTCTTTCACCTGAATGGCTTGGCGGTACGGCTTCGCTTGACTTGACCGGATCAGCTACGTTTACGTTTGTTATGGAACCGACCGCACTTGACTCTATTCGTCAGTGGACCAGCCAGGCCTTTTGAAAGCTACTATGATGTTTAGATTGACCGCCCTCTTTGAAAGCATCTTTCCTTCCCGCTGATGAACAGACGAAGTCGACTAACCAACTCACCAGCCAATAGCACACATTCTACAATTTGTTAGAATAGGAGATCCTCTGTCTTGGGGGCACGGGTGATAGCATGCGTCGGTCTTTGTCTCGTCCTGCTAGGCCGATGGGAAGTCCCCAGTCCTGTCTCGGCGAGCATTGGTAGGAGTCGGGACTTAACCAATCAAATAGGGTTCGTGATAAATCCATTTTATTGGATAGCAGCGTTTTCTTTCATATTTACATATTTAGCTGGTACAGCCGTTTACTCAGTAGTGGTTAGCAGCATAAATGCAGAGGTGACACGATGTTGATCAAAGCCTCTTTGTTTGTTCTTTTATCATTTTATCGGATCATGCATTGATGGAATTCCTAGCCAGGAGCTCCATTCTTCCGTATCTCGGTCAGTACGAAAGGGCGCAGCCCTAACTGGAAAAGGAGTCTTGGTTCCGCTATCCCGGGGTGCTTCTACCGCCTCTTGGTTATCCAAAGCATTTCAATCAGGTTTCCCCAAGCTATTGGAGAGGAATCTGCTTCTGTATCGAGCGCTTATACTTACTAGCTCAAAGCGTTGTATCCAGGGGCTTAGTAGGGCCCAGATTCACCAAATACAAAGCACAAGGGCTTTTTTATGGTTCACCACAGAAGGCTGGTTGTCTGCTAAGTCTATGGTCCGATTCCAACAAATTATATATAATAATCATTGATCCTTGTCTACAGCCAACTCGATTGCATCGATCCTTCTCTATTCTAGGAGCACCCAATCCAGTCATTCTCTTGTAAAGTGGACGATTTCATCATAACAAAGAGAACCCAGTACAAAGATAGATCCATTCGCTGAGCTCGAGAGAGCGTTTTGAACAATAACAAGAATTTCCCACCGCACCAATCATTTCAATTAGGATCTGCACCAGTAGCTCTCAGCTGCGACAATTGCTTTAGTGGGAGCACCGGTAGAAAAACAGGTGGGTGGTCAGCCCCCAATCCTCCCTTTTCGAGCACGGCCCCCAACACGCAATATTGATTGTCAGGCCACGTTGTCAGGAACACAACGGATTGCATCCCGAGCGTTAGGTGAAGGGGTACGGTACTCAAGCAAGGTATCAGAAATGAAAAGAATCCGCTTTACAATATTTAGTTTCATGTCATTAAAGAGGTCGACGTAGTGAACCAGGTTCTTCTAACTCAAGTCAGTAGTGAGCTTTAGACAGGAAAGTCTTTGGCTGGATTTGTGAATAACTGGTATGAAGTGCTCGACTGTTATTCACAAATCAGTCGAAGACTATGCTCACTAGGATTCCCCTTCCTACTAAGCTGAACAACTGAAAGAGGGATCTCAATATGACGGAATACCCATAATCTAGGTTCCGTTAAGAATGAAGGGATATGACCAAACAGCCTTCTTATCCCTCGTCAGCTGAAAGCAAGAACCGTCACAAACTACCTTGTCCTGAAATCCCACCTTTACGATATGACGAATAGTTGAATCCACTTCTTAGGCCTTGCCCGGATTTAGATGCGTCACTTTGATCCGAAGCGAACGATGCCTTAACTGATGAGTGACGAAGGTAGCTAACCTCCATCGCATTATCCAAGAAGCCCTCTTTTCCGAGTCTGGAAAGCAGCTAATTGAAAAGGATGAGCTAGTTAATTTAATTAGCCAAGAAAGACTAAGAAGAATGACGGATTGGGAATTATCGGACTAAACCCCGTAATCTTCCTGCCTCTGGTCGAGCTAATCGACGGTAGCGAGCAGAAGAAGAAGCGAAGCGAAAGGACTACTAGATAGAATACCTTACTTTTTTGTACTTGACTTTATAGGGACTCATAAGTAATAGGTATTTACAGTTACTTAGGCAGACAATGAAGAATGTGAGGTGTTTACCTATATATGCAATACAATAGTTGGATATAGTCCATCATTTCGGCTGTTCTGAAAAGAAAGATGAATACAAACCATAACTGATGAGGACGCATTCTCTATCAGTTCTGTGCTATCAGTTGGGCTCGGGTCTCGTAGATAGACAAGACCATGTGGCTTCTTTTCTTCTTTGGAATGTCTTCTTTTGCTGATAATTCATGTCCCAATAGCCAATAAATTAACCAAGTCTGCATACCAGGGAGTTGCAACATCCAGAGTAGCCTTCAATGTTGTAGCTTTCAACAACAGCTCATCAGGCATTGATCAATCCCCTCACCCTTGCTTCCTAAACCTTCTGGCTGGTAACCAGTGGTCTGCAATCTCACACCTTTCCTATCCTTTATCTCCAAGTTAAAGTAGCCCATCTAATTAGATACTTATTGGCTTAGCATCTTTCTTAGCCGAAAAGTCTCTAATGGCAGCATGGTCTGTATAGACAATGACCTTAGCTCCCACTAGATATGACCTAAACTTGTCAAATGCAAAGACAACAGCCCTTCTCAGTGGTGGGCTGAGCTTCACTTGCATAATAGATTGAGGACTCAGCCTTGTCTTTGACCGCCCCCACAGCTAGATCACTTGCATCACACACCCTATATTGTGAGCAATGATCACAGGTGCGGGCTTGTTTCAGAGTTTTGAATGCCTCTCATCAAATTAGTTACATCATCTTGCTCTACATAAGGGCTGTTATTCAATGTCCAGAGAGTGACTCTTTCCTGCTTCGGCAACTGGCTTGGAAGTGGACTTGATTGATTGTCTTCCCCTATTCTTTTCCATCCAATGACACGGGGAATCGGAGTATCTAAGAGATGTTCTAAGATACTCTTAAGAGGTTCCCCCACAATCACAGGGAGATATTACCTGAGGTTAAAGGCGATAGGATTGGAGAGGAGAAGCCTGAGCACCCCAAACTGTTGAGAGAAGTGTCAGACCTTCTATTTATTGGAAGATATGGAGTTTTCACATCCCGGCAGCCTTGACCTTCTATCAGTGTTGGTACCCTAAGAATCGAATAAGATAAGAAAGCATAGAAAGGCAATCCGATAGAGAGATTATGGCTTCCTCACTATCAGCAAGCTCCCACAGGCGATGAACAACTTCCGACTTCTTCGGTAGCCATACCGTATAGAGTGCTAAATTCCGGAGTAGCTAGATTAAAGCAAGATAGCTGCGGATTCTGTTCATAGAGAGCACCATTCCTCACTCACAAGCTCTTTCTCAGCCCCAGGTTGAACCTAACGAGTGAGTGCATTCAGTTTAATGTCCTAAATCAGTTGAAATTGAAAGGACGGCGAGAAATGAAGTTCCGGGCTTTAAGCCCTTCTAGCCCTAAGTCTAATCCCCGCACCGCAACACATGGACCTTAAGTCCGCTCTTTTGAGACAGCTTTCAATAGAACATAGAGCTCTGCCCTTCTGGCTGTCCTAACGAGTTCACAGCCTTAATCAATCCCTTAAACGGAACAGTTAATCGTAGAGCTGGAGGAATTCTTTCTGTCCGCTAGTCAGGGGACGCTACGAATACGGGGGAATTTTCTATATTAGACAAATAAGGCACTAGAACGCTATTCTTCCTCCTTGCCCGCTTAGGCCTTAGGGGGCTTAGCTTAGGACATTAGCTGTAAGACTTCCGCAAGGTAGCAAAAGAAGGCAGTAATAGTAGCAAAATCATTGGCACGCTAGGCCCCCTCTCTAAGATAAAATAGGGTAGGCAGGCTACTTGAATGGACATCTGAGATGGCCGAGCACAAAAGAGATCAGGGCTGCTAGTAAGGAGGGCTGTGAAGCCTTCTAGCATAAGTGATGCCTTCCCCAGGTACTGTAATTTGGGAAACTCGACCGTGGAGATAAGAAAACCTGTCCTTAACGGGATGGTGCCCTAACCATCGGGACTGATACAGGACTAATGTTGACCCGACCTTTTTGATTAGAAAGAGCTTATCAAACTTAGCGGTCAGAGATCAGAGACCTTGAATTTGATATGGTCATCTGAAGCTCCTCCATGGCTTCCTCGTAAAGTTCAGCTACGCCCGATGACAATGTCATCACCGAGAATAGCGTACTTAAGGAGTAAGACGAGCCTAGCCTGTATGAATTTATTATATAAAGAAGAGCCGCATTGTAAGAAAATGGATAGCAGCCTATCGGTACAGTAACTTCGTACCTCAGTGATGACTGATGATATTAAGCCAGGGGAGATAAATCATACTTTTTTCCATTTCTGAGATGGAGAGTTCCGAGGCTTGGTAGAGGCCTAAGCGAAGGTAGAAAGGAATGGGTAAACAGAATAGATGTCTCGGATTAGGAAAACAGGAAACCTAAACCTTCTGTCCGGTCATAACCCGTTAACTTTTGGATGGGTAAGAGCACCCCGAAGCGCTACCTGCAGGGGCGCTAGTCAACAGCTAACTGACCAAACATACCCACCACTAACGGACTTTACAGGCTTTCAACTTTCAGTTCTCTTACTCGACTAGAGGGCTTTCCCTCACATCCTACTCTTAATTATAGAAGGTTCGGCACTTTCTGTCCAATACGGGGCTTCATTCAATACCAGCATCTCTCTCAGCTGAAAGAAGATCAACAGCATAGCCATGCTCCAACTCCGGCAAGTCGACAGCCTCCGGAATCGGCAAGAGGGACGTACTTAACAGCAAGGAAGTTGAATCAATCCCGTTTGCTACAGGATTCTTTCGATCTGGTAAACCCCTTTTTTACTAAAAAGTCAAATCCTCAGTTCTTCTTAGTACCCTTTAATGAATGGGAAGAGGAAGTGGGAAGACATCCCATCCCAACCTAAAGGTCAGTTTGAAACTCCTGGTCTAACAGCCGCTCAAACTAAGAGCAGTTTGGAATAAAACTACCTCCCTATTCCTATTGGTCGAGTGAGCTCTTGCTTCTCTGCTTCGAGTAGCCCTTACCTGATATGGAATTTCCTTTTTTTCAAAAGATGCCGAAGTCCAAGGTGTCGAAATTACACGGGAAAGCCCACTATCTTGTTCTTACTAACCCAGCAGCCTGCCTAAAGGACCTTAGAGTTTGTTTGCAAGGTCACCGTGGTGTGAGGGCAAATGCTGCCCTATTCTTTCACAAGAAAGACTGATATTGAAGATCAAGTCTCTTTTAGTTGTAGGAAACCAAATAGCAAAGACAGAGCTGACGGTTTTTCCTCAATCAGCAACTGCCTAAGAAAACGGCCCCCCATGTTTATTTTGCCTCATATGAAACACAAATTCCAACATGAAAACGCTTTACAAAGTGAGGCCCTAGCCGATCTAGGAATTCCTTCCTACGAGCCGGCTCAGACCAAGGTGACTATTCCGGGGTACAATGCCGACTCGCAAAGAGCCGCAAGATTCGTCTCTTGTGTGTGCGGATCTGAAGACTGAGGTCACTTCTTACGTGATTGACGGTGACACCTCCTAAACTTCCTGCTTGGATCCACAGCGTGGTACCTTCCACCCTTCATCAATGCTTCAAATACGTTGATGAGAAGGGATAAACTGGGTATTTGCCGACAATAAGCCCTTTTTTTAAAGGAGTCTAGGCATACTGTCTGTACGGATGCGCGTCTTTACAACGACGGCCCAGACAGTGATGGATGACGAAAGCCCGCCAGCGAAAGCCGAAGCACAGGTTGGTTCGTAGACCTCTCCGAATCCCTCGAAAGCTAAGGGATTTACGGTCAACGCTATCTCAAAGAGCATGACCTCGTTGACGAAATCTCTAAACTGGGGCTGGGGGAATTACTTCAACTCTCGGTAAAGATGCCACTTACTGCATAACAGCAACCTTATCAGGCAGAGGACCCTAATGGAGTGGAGCGACATTCGTCCGTCCTCTCAATGGAAGGTTTTTTTCCTCATCTTTCACAGGGTAGCCCGGAAGTCTTATTCTACGCAGGAAAGAATCGTCACCGATGGTAAGATAAGAAAGAGAAAGTACAGTCCGATTGCAAAGAAGCGAAGGACATGGGCTATGACCTTGAGGGTCGGGCTGAAGTGAAGAACGGTCGAGGCAGAAAAGTACCCCTCGAGCCGCATCTAAGTGAAGAAGAAAGGGAAGCTTGGCTAGCCGGCCAGTACGTCGATCTCAGAAAACATAGGCTTGGGCTACCTGCCAACTCCGCTCCCTGCGCCGAAAACTTTGTCTGACGCCGAAAGTTCTGGAGATCTTTCTTTCCTCTTCCAATTGTCTATAAACGTAAAACAAAGAGCAAAGAGACGAGAGTAAGTTCAAGAATAGGATGTAGAGCCTGTGCCCCCTAAAGAGGACGAGGTCAAGTAAATGGATCTCGGGACTGTTGACAATCCTCGCCCAGTATTCCTAAGTGCAAGCTTATAAAATGAAAGAGATTTGACAGTACATGGATCTACTCAGAGAATTCTTTGATGTTTTCGCTTGGAGCTACGCCGAACTGGACTAGACCGAAATAAAAATGAGTTAGCTCAGGCTCAGGGCGTGAAAGAAAATAGAAAAGAAAGGCGATTCCTGATCTGAAGAGTTTGCTATAGTGGAATCTGTTGAATTTGGGAAGGCTCACAGGTTTGGTTGGTGGTATATCCTTACATATATAAAGTAGTTTTTTTTCCCGGCTCCGGTCAAATGGATTTAGGAAAGCTTCCACGTGACATCCTCAAGTTAGTCTTCTGCTTGAACTGTCTTATCGAAAGCTAAAGGTAGTTAACCTAGGGGTAGGGGATAAATCCGACTAAGCTTTGCTTTGAACTTGGCACCTTACCTTCTAATCCTTTGCTTGGGAATTATATTCCATAATATGGACTCACAGATTGGACAGTGGCACTGGAATGATAGCAAGCATCCCTTCTTATCTTTCTTGGTATGAAAGAAGTAGCTAGGACCCATCCCCCTCACAGTGTCCTTTCGCGGATTCTCTAAGAGCGGCATCCACATGATCAGAAAGTAGTGACAAAGGGTCAGGTAAAAGTGCTAACATGCAAAGAACGGAAATGCCGACAACAGCCTTTGTTTGGGGATAGGAGCTTCGCCCGGCGAAACCCCATGCTTTGATAGTTCCTTTCTGCCAGCACTTTCTTTCTCTACCCGGGAGTAACTTCAGTACCTAGGACTACTCTCCCAGGATGCCAAACATACATGGAAAGTCTCAACTTTGACTCACAAGCGCCACCCTCACCGGGTAAATCCGGATAAGGGCAACTGCTTCTGTAGGTAACGACTCAAATTCTTATTTTAATTTATAGAGTCGTAAACCAACGAGTCTTTAAGTAAGTGGGCGTTAAGCGTAACGAGCTTACTGGAGGTAGAAAATCTTTGCCGTTAGTCTTTTATAAAGAATCAAGCTAGGCTAGTAAGAGAAGGAATACTGGTAAGAAGTCGAGAAGTCAACTAACTTATAGTGCTTTCCACACCCCGCCCCGTAGAGGGAAATTTACCTGTGAATGCGGTGCGGGCCACAGCTCTCCCTTTCACTCGAAACAAGAGTTCCGTGCCAAGCATAAAGATTGAATCAATAGGACCGTATTCTAATCCTAGAAATGCCATAACTCTCTTTCTGAATGTCTCGACTTTCTTTCTCAAAAAACCGGACCGGACAGGGGTGCGGAAATAGCAATAATTAAATGAATAGGCTCTTGTCAATAGGTTGTTTGGCGAATCCACACTAGCTAACTTTACACAGAAGGACCACCACCATTGATACATTGATAGTGGATTAAGTGGCAAACCTATACTATGCCCAAGTGCGGACTTACTTAAGTAAGGGTATCCTATTGCTAAACATCCGGCTACCCATAGTTTGAAGGGAAGAAGCCCATGTCTGGAGCTATGCCACTGTAGAATCATTAATATTCGCGGAGACTATTTATATTATCGGACACAACAACCAGAAGCCATATCTTTCGAAGGAAATGAAACTGAGAATGATATAATGAAGTAAAGAAATATAGAATTAGAAAAAGCTAGAGCTGGGTATAAAGGCTTACGACCTGGAGATTATTAGCTTGTTAGACACAATCTATCTTACTAGCTATTCAGTGGATTCCTAGCCCTTGACTCATGGTAGAGAACACCAAAGGGTACTGCTCGCTTTGTTTCTCTTTATGTGGGGACGAGAACAAACTGACTATAAATCTGCAGAATCCACTACCCGCTCCTGCTTCTTGGTCACCAGAAGGGTAATTAGGATCTGCTGCTGAACCAGATATCCCGCCCCTTACGACCAGTAATCGATATCCCTCACAGCGAGCCAACAAAGAATGAAAGATGGAAAGGTAGGCAGGCTCAACAAAAGCTGCAAACTAAGGCTCAGAAAACTAGTGCAATCTAAAGAAGAAAGAGTTAAAAATAATCTAATTGATCGAATCTATTCGTGGAATTAGAGGAGGGGCTATCTATCTAATTAAAAAAAGTAATTCGTACCGGTACCGCACTCTTTCAATCAAATACCGCTGGCAGATCCTGGTAATTATAACTGGCACATCTTATCTTCCTTAAAACTCCTGAGACCTACCTTAAACAGCCAGCCATCAAACGGCCGTTAAAAGAAAGGCGTTTAAACGGGCCGGCCGGGCTTGAAACCAACTTCATGGGCTTCCTTCCCAGCTCGTGCTATCATTGGGGCCATATTCTCCTATACTATCTTCATGACGAGCACTTACATTACTAGCTCCCTCAACGTAAAAGGGAAAGAAACAAGGACTTACTCAACTCTATTGACTCTACTTACTTCCCTTACTGGACAGGATTATCAACTAAACTAACGACTGACTCGCTTGAGAGCTTAACTACAGCTTACTACAATTTTCACACTTAGAAAACTCACCTACTAACTAGCCCTTATACTCGTTCCATTTATTCCACTCGCTGACTTTTCTATGAAAATTGTCTGTATTGACAAGAGGTTTTATCCTCGATCCTTCAGTTAGCTTGCCCAATCACTGGCAACTATTTCATAGCCTCCTCTGGCAACAGGTTCCTCTTCTTTATGTAACTATACTTTATCTCTCTGCACTGGCTTGGCTTTCTAATAATCTCTTTCCTTGCCTACGGGATGTGTACATGAATTACTATTATCTAAGTAGTATGCTTTCTAGTTCAAGTAGCAATTCCTGTCTCTGCTTCGACGGATGAAAGAGTTATCTTGAGTTGACCCTGACTAAAGTTCAGAACTTTGCTTCATTGCGTAAGGGGTTGAAAGGTAATATTCAGTATAATAATGGAAGGGTCTTTTCTTGAGCTTTTTTTTTACACTGAACTCTTTGCGGTAGCCGGTGTCGGCTAGCAAGTTGCGGTCACACTGCAAGGCTTGCTTGCTTACCCATTTTGATCTGACCCTAAATAAAGTCTTTCTGTTCCTGATTGAACTCCTTCATGCCATTGATTGATGACTTCGTATCTTGTGTAAGAAATATTCCATCAAGTTTATAGAGACTGAAAGCTGCCTAAACTGGATCAATAGAATAGAACACAGGTAAGGACGAATGCGAGAGAATGAGACTCGTAGGTAGTATTTGTTACTTGCACCGGTCGTTACACCGACGCCAAATTAAGGCCGGCCGACATGGAGCCATGCGCATGATTCCAAGAGTCACTAGAGGCGTAAGAATAACCTGTAACGAATGGATGAAGCAAGCACTTTTAGATGGTATCGATCAGAGCCAATCAACCCTTTTCCCTGATTATCGTCAAATCCCACTAGCCGAAATTGAATCCGTCAAGTAAGAGATAAGCCAGAGATCCAGATCATTAGAATACGTCACCGGTCCGAGACGAGATGGGCCTTCTCGCGAAAAAGAGTAGGTTATTCCTATCACTAGGAGTAGTAGCGCTAGCGGCGCAGAAGGATAAAGTAGCTAAGCGCTAAAAAGCTATCTAGATAGTTTCCAGCTGAGGGATATTGGCTTAGATTGGTCTTAGCTTCGACTCGTAGTCTTCGACCACTCTTCTTCTTATCCCCCTTGCTTCCATTCAGGTAGCGCTGAGAAATGGCCGAAAAAAGTAAAGTATTATTCCACTTGCTTTCTCGCTTGACTTGAAAACTGGAAAAACGGCAGCTATCGGAAATAAAACAAACAAGGAGTTTACTAATAAGGCTTTTTTTTAGAGAGAGAGAGTCTGGGGGTTTTGCTTGCTGGCTCTCAGGGCTTATATTATAGTCGGTTCAGTTATTATTTTAGGTATTCCCTTTCATTAGCTACGCTCAGGTTTCACCAACTTCGCGTCGGGTTCACTTCAGTTAAATCTTGTTAAAGCAAACCAACGGTTGGTTGAACCTTAGGTAGCGAAAGGAACCTTCTAGCTAACCGGGTAAATTCAAACTCACTACATACTCCATGGAATTGATAACCCGGCGTAATTGGTTTTATCCAGCGGCTCTTTTTCCTATATTCTTTCAGATGGCCCTGCTACGTCTGCCCACTACAGAACAGGCCTGACTCCCGTGAGCAGGTCCGCTGGCTCTTAGTATGGCTTTTTACTTTTCTGATCCGGCATGATAAAAACTCGAACTCAACTTCTATTCTTTCAAGAGCAAGAGAAAGGCACCGAGATCCCGCCGTCGTTTGCCCTATGCCAATAGGATCGACTTGGGTAGTAAGATTAAATTGTGATATTAAAAAATACGAAAGTCAGGGGCCGGGATCAAAGGGTTGTTCTAAAGGACTGTAAATCCTTGCTCCTAGGATCCAAGAAGGGGTTTTTGGTTTATAAATTACTAATTACATAACTGACTACCCTACTAGTGTAGTGTCTACTGACTGAGTCGTGAATTAGATTGGATGGGCGGAGAATCAAATTAGGAGTTGTGGAAAGGACTTAAGAGACTATGTATCAAGACTCGCGATAGGATTTGAGTGCTCAGTCATTCAATATTTTATGGGTTATTTTTTCTTATAGAAAAAAAGGTTGCTTACTTAGTGCTTGTGCTAAGGGATGACTTGGTTGCTTTTTTTTTATGCCCTTACTATTGTATCGATAGATCCCGGGATCAATACAAAAAAAACCTATGAATTAGAGTAGAGCAGTTGACGATTATTTCGAATTTATTGGAAGAAGAATAGGTGTAGCGAATAAAAAAAATAGGAGCTAGAAAGAAAAGGTAGGTTGAATCTGAAAAGTACTCTGTGGGGGTAACTATGTTAAGTTAATTGCGTATCGTAAAAAATTTTAATAAATGTTATGGGAAAGAAATTGCTACTCTATTCGATGGGCCAGGAACAATCGAAAAAAGCCAGACCTGTACGGTCGGTCTCTCTTTGAATCCTTACTTAATATGCTTAATATGGTGATACCCCCGATTGTACCAACCTACATATGTCTCTCCTCCATCAATCGGTACTAGTTCTTGTAATTTTTATTCCTTGATTTGTCCGATGAGAAATGCGAAACGAAAGAAGGATCCTCCTGCTGGGAATTAGATCCTAAGCCCCCCCTACAGAGATGAATTGATCGATTCATCGGATCCTAGGTCGGGACTGACGGGGCTCGAACCCGCAGCTTCCGCCTTGACAGGGCGGTGCTCTGACCGATTGAACTACAATCCCAGTAAAATAAAAATTAGGTGTACAGCCTATAAATTCTTAGATTAGATATATATTATCTTTCATTTCTCTTCATTATTCATATTTTATGTCCTAGGACATAGATATTCTAGATACCAATTATGAATCGCCCGCCAAAGTCTTCCTACTTATCAAATGTTCCAATCAGATCCGAAGAGAAATCAATCAAAAGTCAGTGGACCTGAATTGAATCATGACTATATAAGCTATTCTGATATTCAGATTCGATATAGATGAAATCGTGGAAGCGGACCTTTGATTTCCTTGGACCACGTATGAATTCGTCGTCCGATTGAATCTTCTTGTTCCTGAATGCTTCATAGGAATCCATCGCTATAACTTTCTTCCACCGATAAAGGTTCATTCCGAGTCACAAGAGCGAGCAATTTATCTCTTTTTTTTCGTTATGGTAATGCAATGCAAGAGGTATCGGAAATCGGGTTGTTTCTGATGATGAAAACCCGATATTTTAAGGTCGGTAATGTTAGAAGACGACTGTCGGTATCTGATGGTAAGTAAGATACCTATGGTCGGTATATCTTTGAAAGCTCAGACGGATATAAACGGACTCCTCGAGGGCGGGCTACTTAATTAAGGCACTTTAGTGCAAGCAAACCAACCAGAAGGACTGGAGCTGTTGGATGTTGCTCAGTGCTGCTATAAATTAACAACCAAAAAGCTCTGCGTCGAACTTCAGCCCCTTCGAGTTGGCGACGGGGCAACAGCCTCTGACGCCCCACACCATTGCGGCAGGAGGAGGCTTGCCCATCAGCCAGCCTACTTTGTTTGCCAAGACGTGGCAGGAGCGCAACGACCTAGCCCAAACCTACTTAAACTAAAGGCCTTAATGTAAAAAAAAAACCGAGGAAAATAACGTCAAGTAGAAACGAACAAGGTCTTACGGCACGATCGCTATCTCTTTTCTTTTTCTTTATCTCTCCTCTATAGAAAGAGGGGATGATACGTGGCGTGGTATACCTGATCGTTTGGTCAACGAGACGTACGTAAGTCGACATAGCTCCATTTATATTTATATTATTTTTTTTTCTTTCACTTAGCCCGCCTCTCCCCGGACCAACAACCCGGATCTGCCCTCGAAAGTCTCTCTGCATTTTGGGAGCAGAGCACGCAAAATCGAGCAATGAATCTTATAAAAATTTCCTCGGGTCTCTATAAATCTATCAAAATGAAAAGCCCGGGTAGAAGCACAAGCTAAAGGAGAGAGGAAAAGTTGAAAAAGGAAGGGGGGAGGAGACTCGCCTCAATACTTCCCACTGGACGAGAGGCGCACCTAACCCACCTACCCACTCATCAATCACGGTGTTCAGCTGACTTGCACTGATAGACCCCTATTGTATTGGAATTAGGCGCCCATCTTTTGACTGTTGTCAACTAATCTCTTCAATGTTCGATTCTACTCTATGTTAGAACATTTCTGTGAATGCTATTCTGATCTAAGTGGTCCTATTCTGTGTCCCGTGCTAGGAAGCATTATTCCTCTTTTCATTCCAAATTCAAGAATACGACCGATACGATTGATTGGTCTGTGTGCCTCTCTTATTACTTTTTTGTATTCCCCTGTTCCTCGGATACAATTCGATCCTTCTACGGCCAAATCTCAATTTGTGGAAAGCCTTCGATGGCTTCCTTATGAAAACATCAATTTTAATTTGGGTATAGACGGTCTCTCTTTTTTCTTCGTGATATTGACCACATTTCTGATCCCTATTTGTATTTTAGTGGGTTGGTCTGGTATGAGAAGTTATGGGAAAGAGTATATTACAGCATCTCTAATTCGTGAATTTCTAATGATCGCCGTGTTCCGCATGCTGGATCCTCTACTATTCTATGTTCTTCCCGAAAGCGTGCTAATCCCTATGTTGTGCGGAGCTGAGCATCTTCTATTCGCTGGGATAAAGCTTTTCCTCTGCAGGGGCCTTGTGCAGTAAACCCCCTACGGGCGGTCGTCCGTCGTAAAGTAGTCCCCGCGAAGCTTTCGGGAAGAGGGGTAGTCTTGTGCGTAAGCATAGCATTTCTGGTCGAACCCGCCCAACCCAACTAAGACGAACCGAACCTGACAGACACATCTTTTTCCTTTTGGGAGGGTACTCCGAGTAGTGGGTACCTCGTAGGACCTCGACCCGCCTACTCGGGTCTTGTATGGATATGCAGGAAGGGGTGCTCCTAGGTGTGTGTAGGGGTTGTGTTTGTTCGCGAGAATGGATTCCTCGTCAAGTCAGTTTGGGGGGTGTGGACACACTTGCGCGAATTCGGGTAACGGCTACAAGGGAAAAATCGAAAGGAAACTGTACCCAACCAGGGATGGACGTAAACTCGTAAGCTACCGAGGGTAGGGATAATCGTCCAGGTCTTATTGTGAAAAAAAAAGCCGCCCCGCCACAGCAGGCGGGTTGGTTCCTCTGTCGTCGCCGGGGAGCTCTTGGTGAGGAGACCTTAGGATAGGATAAGTTGCTAAAACAAACGGGAGGGGAGGATCGACCCGTTCAGTATAATTCCGAAGAAAGACTGTTGGCAGCTGGTGGAGACATTTCTTTGGCCCCCTTAAAAAATCGAAAGGAAATGCGGGCGGGCATCTCCCGCTACGCAAGCTGCATTGTTCGCCACCACCCGAGAAGCAAAAGATTCGAGAGTCCAGGCTTAATATACATGCATAGATAGTGGTCTAATGACAAGGGCCGACGACGGAAGCTCGGGACGGAGCCGTATGATGCGGAAGTCTCACGTACGGTTCCCTGAGAAGGGAGTGGCTACCTACTGGAGCTTCGACCAACCACCACCGGTAAATTCCGCTTTGGGGCCACCCCTTACTCTACCATTATTATAGGGGTATGGGGTTCGAGACAAAGAAAGATCAAGGCAGCATATCAGTTTTTCCTTTATACTTTACTTGGATCTGTTTTTATGCTATTAGCTATTCTGTTGATTCTTTTCCAAACAGGGACCGCCGATTTACAAATATCATTAACCACTGAATTTAGTGAGCGGCGCCAAATCTTTCTATGGATTGCTTCTTTCGCCGCTTTCGCCGTCAAAGTGCCTATGGTACCAGTTCATATTTGGTTACCCGAAGCTCATGTAGAGGCACCTACGGCAGGATCCGTCATCTTGGCAGGAATTCCTTCAAAATTGGGAGCCCACGGGTTTTTAAGATTTTCAATACCCATGTTTCCCGAAGCAACACTTTGTTCCACTCCTTTCATTTATACTCCAAGCGCGATTGCTATAATATATACTTCCTTGACCACTTCAAGACAGATCGATCTTAAGAAGATCATTGCTTACTCCTCAGTAGCCCATATGAATCTGGTGACTATTGGTATGTTTAGTCGGGCGGCGGCCGTTAGGTCACCTATTTTTAGTTATTGACACAAAAGACAAGGCCAAAACATGTGTGCCGGGCGTGCGACCCATCAACCTACTAGCAATGGGGGAGAAAACATAGCATGTCGCAACAAAAGCTTGATTCAAGGCGTCAGCAAAACATTGCCGTCTGTTCCAAAAACTAAAGCCCCTTAGCGCCCCGGGACGGGAGTGAGGGACACCCTACGCGCAGGCAACAGCAGCACCGGCTCTACGAAGTCAGAATCGAATCTTTGTTTTGGCTTTCCCAATTCATTCGTGAATAAGAATTCAAGGGCTAGAAGCGAGCGCTTCTAGCTGCTTCGCCTGCTTCTTCTTATTTATTGTGGCTATGTTGGCGTGGCGGAAATGAACGAAAAGCGAGATGAACGTGCTATTTAAAAATCGATTGATAGATAGCCTGATCCGTTCTGATAGATCGAAAGAGTAGGAATGAGATAGAGGGAATCCATCAATAATAAGGGGAAATCCCCTATTTCTATCTATTGATAAGACAACTATTCTTGATCCATCAGAAAAAAATAGATATGTATCTGATGGAGCCTACATCGTACGTAGAGCGCCCAAGCGCCAGCTCAGTTCTCTTATCCATCGGTCCAATGCACTGTCATGGATGGAGGGAAAAGCAAAAATCTAGTTGTGTTGTTGTTGTTCGCCGCCTCGACGCATTCCCTTCTCTCCCCGGCATCGTCCCACACAGAAAGAAAGAGCGCAGAGCCCCGGCCCGACCTGTAGTGTAGGTCCGCTAACGTAAAGCGAGGAGTTGAGCCTGAACTGGCGAACCGAAGTCACTTTCGGAACCATACTTCCTACAGCTAACACGTGTCCAGTCCAGCGGGAACGCTCAGCGCAAAAAAACGTAAGCTGCTATACCGAATCCCCCGCAGGCCATCGGGGACCGAGTGGTAAGGCCATGATCCGCTGGGGAACGGATCACTCATTCTTCCATTGGGGACAGGTGCACGAACGACAACTCCAAACGTCACACATCCGTCGCCTACTTACCGTTTAGGTGGCACCAGCGAGATCCAGCTAAGGTAAGGAACTTCGTGTCGCGGCTGCTCCACTCCGCCGCGGTCTCATGAACTGAACTTCGTAGCCTTCCCGCGCGCGAAGCGAATGGGCGCTGTGCTGTGGGTCAGTTTCGGGGCGGGGGGCGAAGAGAGACCACAAGAATGATTCATTTGGATCGACGAGCTTTTTCAGCCCCAAAACTAAGAATCAATGGAATGTCTGTCTATCCATGAACATCTATTCTATCTGTATATCTAGGGGATCTCTCTATACATAAAAAACGGTTTTTTGGCACGATATGATCGCCTAGCCGTAGCCGCATATTGAGCGCTGCGGATATGCGGGATTTCAGTTGGATCAGATCTTTCGCTTTGACGGAAGCGGACCTAGCGAAAAGGACTTAATAAGCCTTCGCGCAAGCAAGCGCGAGAGAAGCAAGCAAAGTAGAAGCTTTGCCAGAAGCAAGACGAGGAAGCAGAGCTGTCGTATAAGCGGTAGCTAGCTTCCCCCGACCTACTAAACAAAAATACAACGCGACCTACTTTGATTCAAAACAAAAGAAAGGCGAAGGGTTTGGCAACAAGCAAACGGCTTTCTATCATAGTTGCAAGGGTTCCTTAAGTTAAGTACCAAACAAAGGCTGCTTTCGGTTGGTAAAGAAGGGGGCTGTTCACTACAAGCTATCAGCGCTGTCTTAGATTGAACGTCGACTTATCTTATTGCCGTTCAATCTCTAAGGCGGGTTTACGCTGAGAACGGAATAGTGTTCGTGTCCAAAGGTGAACAACGCCCTAGCTTCTAGAGTTCGCAGCTTTTCCCAGGCCAGAGAAGGGCTTATACTGCTCGCCTTTGTTTGATATGTTCATTCAGTACCAAAAAAAACTAAAACAACACCAAAGTGGAAAGGCCCCTATAGAAGCTATAAGTAACCTCTAGTAGTCTAGTAGTCGGCCTAACCAAAGCGTCACGACAACAGAAAATTACCCTTATGAATGGAATCTTAAGTAGGGGGCTTAGCCCGCCCGCCTACCAATCAAAGAGGCTGAGAGTAAGCGTAAGCTCTTCGAGCTTCCCTTCATTCGCTTCGCGGGAGCCGCACAACACATAGCTGGAAGTCAGAGGGCCCATACTACCTGCCTAACCCCTCGCTCCGAGGGACCGTAGATAGGAAAAGACGTTATAAACCAAACCACCCCATTCATCTAAAAGAGAGGGGAAGGGGCCTATGTATTTGCATGACTCCTGCGGATTTTACCCTATCTACACCCGGAGCCAATCTCCTATCGGTCCTGCCACCACGCCGCAGAACGGGAGCTCGTGTGGAACCTTTTATTTCTGGCGTAACAGCGGTGGAACATAAAAAAAGATTACGGTCGCGTAACATAAGGGCCGTTCACATGAAAGAAGATAAAAAACCCTTTCTTCTATTTCTCGAGGGGGAAAGAGAAAGAGGGTCTTATGGAGGGAGGGGGAAGGCTTGGGCTGGGCCTACCTATCCCGATAGGACCTCATAAAGGAACGGGAGCTGTTGAGAGGTTCCATATTGCCGAGCCGAAGGGCAGCACTTCTGTACGTGATCGTAGTATGTCATCTCGTCCCCGCTGCATTGAAAAGTACCTATGCACTATTTCCGGTTCACTGATAAGGAAGATAGAGTTGGGGTGGGGGTCTACGATGTGATACTCAAGTATGACCCGGGGAGATACATGCTAACTATGGGTAGAAAGCAGGAACCCTTATGTAAAAAATATCGGGGGGTTACAGATCAAATCTCTTATACTACCATCGATCGACAGAGCGGAACGACCAGAAAAAAAAGTTAAGTTAGAAAGCCGTATGATAGGCAGTAACTATCTTGTACGGTTCGGGGGGTAATCGGCGTACTCCGATCAGTGGGGGGAATCTTTGGCTCTATCGAACATACAGGGAATTGGAGGTAGCATTCCACCGATGTTAAGTCATGGACTGGTTCCTTCAGCCCTTTTTCTATGTGTTGGTGTTCTATATGACCGACATAAGACTCGACTTGTTAGATATTACGGAGGGTTAGTGAGCACCATGCCGAATCTCTCTACCATTTCCTTCTCTTCCACTTTGGCCAATATGAGTTCACCTGGTACTAGCAGCTTTATCGGGGAATTTCCCATCTCAGTAGGAGCTTTCCAAAGAAATAGCTTAGTAGCCACATTAGCAGCGCTTGGGATGATTTTAGGCGCGGCGTATTCCCTTTGGCTATATAATCGTGTGGTTTCTGGAAATTTAAAAGCCGATTTCCTCCATAAATTCTCCGATCCAAATGGCAGAGAAGTTTCCATATTTATACCTTTTATTGTTGGAGGGGCGACCGTCCGTTGAACTACCAAAGAAAAAAGGGTAAACCAATGTGATCATGACATTGTAGGTGCTTGCGATGGGGCGGATGCGACTTCCCTCAGTTGGTTTGGGTGGTATAGCCCGTTGCAGAAGTCCCCCCTTTTTTTGATCCATTTCTGTCTTTAGTCTTTAGGGAGCCAAAGCTTGACTTTACTAAAAAAATAAGGCTCGCGCAGGGGCGCTCACGTTTTTTGGCTGAGCCGTATCTTGCTGGGTGGGACCGAGAGCTAGAAAGGACGGGGGGCAACCATGTTCTCGACCGTGTCTCCGAGGGACAGTTGAACGAGCGACTCATGAATGCTGCCGGGTTGGACGAGCCAATAACTCGAACGCGTTCGGTTTTTTGAGCTAGAATCACAGCGTTACCTTACCTTCACCATGATACGGACTCCAAGTTCTTATGGCAGAGCGCGAGGAGATTGATCATATCAATATGATGATGGGAATGGAAACCAGAAGCACGACCGACCGGGGTCCAAGATAATCAAACCATCAGTAACAGTAGTAACGTAAGCATGAGACTTTTTGGTAGTACCGGTGAACCAGATGGCCGCGGCGATGGAATCTGGGACGGAGGACTCGTAGTATCTCTCTAGATCTGGCAAAAGCTAAAGACGACCCCTTAATTCGAATGGGGGCTGACCACTGAGCCCACTCTGGCCTCGCAGGGCGGGCCCCTTTGGTTTCGAGCTGGAGCTGCCACTGCTTATGGCTAGAGCAATGGGAAGGGGGAAGGAGTCTAAATCAATGGACATTAATGAACCATCATTGATGGACGTTGCACATGACACGATCAATTCGACTCAAGGTCCGGCGCTAATAGAAGTTGCTTACTCTCCTAGTTAGAAGGAAAAAGGCAGGGCTTTTTTCGTAGTAATAGTGGGCGGGTCTCATGATATCTATGCCGGCCGTCGGAATCAAATGAAGGGGCCGAAGGACCATTCGATTCGATTCATTAAGGGGCACAGATCTAGGCCTCTTAGTTTGGTCAATCACCAAAGGCGGGGGGGGGCCGGACGGCTGGCTTTGTTTGCCCCAGCTTGGCTAATCGCATCCCCGCGCAACGACATTCTTTGTGTGTGCGCCCCTTACCGTTCTCGCTCAGTCTTTGCAACGGCTGGGGAGGCTGTCGTAGAAGCGAAGCCTATCTATCGCCACGCCGACCATAAAATACGAGATTGGGCCCCTTCTCAAAGATTTGATGGAATGGCCCACCCAAGAGCGCTTATGTAATATGGGAACTCATGGCTGGAAAGAATCCTTATGGTTTTGATATCCGGTAGGAATAATCAGAATCAAAGTCCAGGTTGGTTGGTGAGCCTAGTGATAGGAGACTATCTAGCTTGGTTCGGAGAGCACTTGTTGGGTTAAAGATTTTTTTGTTGCTAAATGTTACGGCCTAAATGCTGAACTATTGACCCTACTTGTTCGGATGGGTGTTCACCCCAAAGTGTTCCCGGACCGCATGCATACATACGTAAGTAACTTAGTGCAACATGGCAAATTTAATTGAGAGGAATCAGCAAAGAAAAGAAAAACGGGTCAACATCTTAATGTGTATTTTTTATAAATTGTCCTCGGCTCGGGCTGAGGAGTGTCCACATGAGTTCGTTGAGGTGTCTACACAGGTTCGAAGACGCTCTTTTATATTCTGTCGAGAGTTCGGATTGCTCCACCTAAGTAGAACGAAAAGAAGGAATTGGAAATAAAAAAAAGGGGAGAAGCTTCGCTTCCGGTAGCTTGCTTACTCTCCTAGTTAGAAGAAGGCTCTTTGGCGAATTCTTTAGATCTGGGTAGAGTCTCGCTCAGTAAAGAGAGTTGTAGATTCGTAGAAAAGGAGAGTAGCCTTGATTCTCTTCTTTGATCACCCAAAGGTTTCATTAAGGCTTTACCTGTTGTTCTATATCTATAGGACAGAAAAAACATCCAAGGAAAATGCCCTGCAACCAATTACTGCCTAGGGAACCCATTTGCTCGCCTGGCACGACAAACTAAAAACAGGATGATTGGAAACAGGCCTAGCATATGACTCTATAATCAGCTAGTCGGAATCGGAATATGCTTTTACCCTTGCTTGAACTGGTTTACTCACAGGCACTGAAACTAGATAGCAACTGTAATTGTAATTGGATGGCAAGGAAATCACAAGATTGCTCACTTAAAACCTAGCTTGCTGGCGACTGCTGGCTCTCCTAAGTCTCTTTCCCTTTCCTGCAACTGGAACTCTAAATGTAGCAAACTCTCACTTGAAGAATTGCTAGCTTGCCTATAATTCCTACTTGAATAAAAGAAAGGCCTGCTTTCAATTTAAAGGCTTCCTCACTCACCGTAACAGACTCAGGCGCTAGAGAACTCGAACAATGTCAAAAGAGGGCATTGGGATTTAAATAACCCGGCTTTCAAACTAACTTAGATATGCCATTTTATACACTCACTTACAAGAGGCAAGTTTTAGAAATAGAAATCAACTTTCTTACACTAGGGGAGATTCAGTATATGCTCACTTCGGAAAAGATGAGTAAACAGTCACTTCTAAAAAGGAGAAAGGAGAAGGAAGTAGATTAGGGCAGGCTAACAGCGCCAGGAAATGTATGAGAACTCGCCTGTCCTGCCTATGTAACCTATTCGATTAGGAAAAGATTCTAGAGCAAGTTACATCCATATCAAATCCTCCAGAAGTTATGCTCAACAGGAAAGAAGTGCCACAGCACTCTTGCTATTGATCGGACATTAACTATTGCATTACCTGAATGGAATGGCTGCAGTCTTCTTAGTCCCATTCAAGAACAAGCCCATCCAATCTTACCGTTCTTTACCCTACTCGTGCTTCTGGCATAAGCGCTGCTAGTGAAAGCAACTGACAAGGCCTCAAATGAAGAATATAAAGCAAAAACAAGACATTTCGACCGGGCACGTATCGAAGGAGCAAAGGAGGAGGTAGCAATAGCATTAGCAGGAGCAGCAGGAAGCGTGGCAGTCTCGCTTGTTATCGAATCAGCGCACTAGGAATCGAAGATTTAATATGATTTCCGACAAGCGCACATTCATAGGCTGTTAGCAGGATAAGGCGAGAAAGATAGATATTGAATTAACAGATTTTACTTTGACTGATTAGCTGCTAGAAGTAGCCAGTTAGTCCAATGCGACGAACACGGGCTTGGATAAGAAAGAAGGGTCTTGGACAGGGTTAAAAGGAGACGAAGGATAGGTTGGATAAAGGTTTTTTGGTAAACTTTAGTTTTGGTATTCTATGGCACAGGTGTGTTATGAAGAGGATAGACTCTGGCTTCTTGGCTACCTGAGGGTTAGATGTTCAGGATCATGACTAGGGTGAGACTCCAATTGGTTGGCTTTCTTTATTTTGTTCGAGTTTCATGTACTTGGCTACAGTTGACATGACTGGGCTGGTTCAAGTTCTTAAATGCGGCTCCATACATAGGGTGCAGACAGGGGTTTGGTTGAACTATGGTTGATTTCTGATAAAATTTGCTTGCTGTCTTAACTCAACTTTAGAACTGCTCTTCCTCTGCGTCCCACACATGCCTGCACTATTGATTGAAAAATTTTAAAAAAGAAGTCTTCTATTAGCGCTCATTTTGTATTGGGTTTTATTCTATTTTTATTTTTCTAGTTAGTGTTTCAAAAGCTTTTTCTCTGACTTCTGTGACATTTGTCCCGAAAACAGCCTATTCTTTCTATCCCAGCTGATGAAATAAATACAAAAATTCAAAGCGGAAAACAATTTCATTACTTTAATGGCATCGGTCTTATCCGTGCGTCTATGAATCCAAACCTCCCAAACACTGTTTTTTCCTTTCGTGGATTGACTATTGGATGGATTATTCCCCCTTCCTCAAGTGCCAAAGCTGATTCACTGCTACTTCTCGGCATTAAGTCAAGACCGACCCTTTCTTTCAAAGGTTAGCATCTACCGTACTAACAGGGCATTCAAACACAGGAAACAGCCATGCAGGGGATTCTATTCTGTTGATTAAGCCTCTTCTTAGACAATGTATTCTTCCTCCGATTCTGGACATGGAGATCCAATTTCTGATTCACCTGTTCTGTTCTTCGAACAGATATAATCTCTGATTCAATTAGCAGATCAGATGTGGGTGGCATTAGTTTGAAAATCCCCAATAACGCTTCGATGCATGAAATTCTATTTTAGAAGAAATCTCTATTACAAGAGCTCGTCGTGCAGCAAGATCTCTGTCTATCCAACTCCTTCTCATTTAGCTGTCTTTCCTTACCGCTGCTACCATTTCTTGGCGGCCGGAGCAGGAAGGCCTGAACATGTCGTCTATGAAGCCTCAAAGATGCTGCTTACCTCAAATGCCGTTGACGTTGATGAAGGAGACTACATTGACGATGGAAGGCCCATCCTTCCCCTCTTTTCCTTCTGGCGCTGGGACAGAGTCTTTCAATTCATCTCTTCTCCCCAGCTTCATCAGGTATGCAGGTGAAGCAGTAGAAAACCAATCCATTCAAAGATCTTAGATGAGAATCTATGAACAGCAAAATCGTCGGATCGCCTGATTCTGCTTATGCCAATGAGGAAGTAGGTGCTATCTTCAGGTTCGGTCTTTCCTTTCATTCCTCGCTCGGGTAGAGGGAGAAGGCCGGCCTGTTAAGACTAAGCAAGCAAAAAGGAGTTGCGGCGCTTGCTCGGCTCGAACATCCAACTCAAAACCCCATATCCCGCAAGCCGTCTAGCCCTTTTTCCATTCCGTAAGCATTCCAATCCAAACCCTACCCTTGTAGGAAGGAAGGCTTACTGCTTTTTTGTTGTAGCAAGGCTCGATGTAATTGAGGGTTGTCTGCTAGCCTGTGTAATAGTAAGTACTAGCCCCCAAGGGCTTATCTTCTTATAGCATCCCCCGTTGCGGAGAGGGGACCATTTACTTTGCTTCGAATCAATCCTATCATCAGTAGGGGCCTAATTCCTGTCTTCGAGGCAGGCGAATCGGACTAAAAGGAATAGGTTTCCTATCCCCTAGGTGAGCAGCCTTTAGAGTTTAGAGTAGAGCTCACTTCCCCACTCGGTTCCTAATCTGTGGATTACTAAAAGACTCCCGATACCGGACATTACGCATTAGACTGATTGAGGGACTGAAGGAAGGACTTTCTATCACAGTATCGCCGCCTATGCCTTTATCGGGTGGGATTGAACCACCTTGAGGAACAGAACAGCAGCACTGATTGGCTTACTTGCTAGAACCGTACTGCTTTTATTATCACTGAAACCACCGTATCGTATACAACCCCCCAGCATAACCTTATTTATACCATTCCAACCCCGAGTAAGTAGGCGGTGGCTCCGTTACACAGTCGTTGGGGAGAGAGATAAGGCACATGCGCATTTTGGGTGAACCGCACGATGCTGAGCTCCTGTCCTGAGTCGGTGAAGGCGCCCCGGGTGGCAATAGTGAGTTGCCTTAGTTGAGTCTTCATGACGGAGGAGACTAAAAGGACTCATTGGCATTGGAAAAAATCCATGTTTCATTGGTAAAGACTTAGGTTCTGTCATGCCTCGCTAGGAATGTGACTTATAGTAGTACCCAATTTTGAGTCCGATCGCTTGTTATCAATTGTATAAGGATGGTGACATTCCTATTGTTCCCGATCCTATTTCGACTCTCGAAAGAGAGGAACTGTATGTAGGGCTGGTCTGTGATTCCCGCTATTAGTAAAGTGCGTGTGCTACGTCTGCCTGTTACCGTTCTCGAGAGGAGAAAGATAGATAGGGCAGCGTCTTCGTGTACTCGGACTAGTGCTTCCTTGCTCTTTTACGAACTAGCCGAAGTGATGACTTAACCGTAGCTAAGGTAAGCTTTTCTACTGCTAGTAAGATCTCTAATCATCCAGAAAGCAGAAAGAAGGAGAGCGTAGAAGACGGAACTCCTTGATTACCTTCTCAACAACCCTTCTTCTCTGGTGGAGTGACCTGTTGACTTTCCTTATCGACTTTCATCAGCGCACTAGCTTATTGCTAGACTTTGACCAACTAGCTGCTTTGACTTGCTATCTAAGAGACTAGCCTGGAGAGATAGGAAAGACGCTCTGCTCTAAAGGGATACTCAAAAAAAGGCAAGTCGATGCCCGGATTGACAACTTGATGTCGCAAGATCGGTTGTTAAAAGACTAAAGCCCACCTTCAAGCTAAAAGTCTAGTCGTATTTATTACTTTTTCTTTCTTCTTCCGCCATACCCAAGAGTAATTCACTCCCTAAAGAGATTTGAGAAGAGTCACTAAGATAAGAAAGAGTTGTTATAGGATTGATTTAACGAAAATAGGTTTCTAGTAAGTGTGCCGCTAATTGGCATATCTCTTTGTTGTAGAGACCTTCCTTGCCCTGCTTAGGGCTATGTGATAGCACCCGGACCTATTCTATTTGAACAAGACCACAAAAACTATAGTCATACGGTCAACCGAACCAAAGCCAAAGCTAAATCCTCTGCCCTTCGCTCCTTCCCCGGCTCCACTCCAGAGCAATGCCATGACCCGGTCGAGAGCCTTCCATGCGGATTCCTTCAAAGAGAAAGAGAGTGTGTATTCCCGGCATCAATGCAAAAACTTCCCGGTCCGGGAACAAGAGCTATTATTGGTCCCACCAAACCATGCCATGAACAGTACAACAAGAGCAGGGGATATTGAAACTAAGACTCATTCCGTCTATTGCTCTACCTTCCTCCTACAGATTAAATTGCATCGTTTATTCCTATTCCGGCAAAACTAGCTGCTGACTCAACCTCCCCTCGGGTCTACGCCCTCGATGTTTTAACATCGGCGATTGAAAGAGAGTAGGAGCGCATTCTCTCCATCTCAGTTGGAAAGTCTATCGCTCTCAGCAGCAGTTCCTTGGTCATACCCTCGGTGATGACTAGCAGTCCTTCCTGATTGAGTTCTCACCCTCTATTGATAGATCAAGAGTTCCGGCCCGGCTATGATTCCATCAACAAACCCGATTCGGTATAAAAGCTTAGCTTCTATTACAAAAAAATATTTTGAAAAGTGCTATCCTAAAGCTTGACAGGTCTCCCCAACTCTGTTTTTAACTCTAAAACCGAAAGCATAAGGATGAGCGGCCCCCTTTCCCAAGAACAGAAGGAGCGTTTAGATACTGTACCTTTAGGTGCGTGCAGGAGCAAGGACGAAAGGAGAACAAGTCGCAGGAGAAGCGTTGAAGAAGCAGTAGTTTAAGCCATTGATCCTGCAGCTTCTAAAAAAATAAATAAGCACCAGCAGACAGAGGTAGATACAGAGCCATAGGCAAACCTTCATGATCGATAGCCTTTTATGTATGAAAACGACCCTCGTGCTCGAGAGGCGGATCCAAAGGCAGTCGCTTACCTAGGAGCATACTTCGGTGTAGCATAGCGGCATACCCCTTTGACCTAGGTGGAAAAGAGATCTATTGAAACCCACCATAAGTCTCTGGGGAGACAGCAGCGGATACTGATTTACCATAAGCAAAAGCGGCTACTGAGGCGAAGGCAAATAAGGTTCCGTTCCATGGAAGGAAAAAGAAATGGAAATAAAAATAAGAAAAGGTCTGATCAAATATTTAGCTTTCTTGTTGTCTTGAATTGTTATAGAACGGCTATTTATTTATATAAGGTATAGTTGGTAGGATGAAGTGGGATGTGAAGCCTTAGTGGATATAGCAAGTGTGCCGGGGATGCGGCTCGGGCGTAGTAGGTCTGGACGCCTAGCATGAAACAGCCTTCTCTGGTAGCGGCACTATACCTTAGTATAGTCTCTCCAGTCTATATAAAAAAACTTAGTTAGCAGAGGTCTGTCTGGCGTTCCCTCGCGTAAAGGGCGGGCTACTTTGGCATCGGCTCTCTCTCGTTAGGTAATTACCGAGGCGAAAGCAGCTCTCTCGGAAGTAAGTTTCCCCGCCATCTTAGTGGGACTAGTCTAATAAACTTTCACTTCAACTGCCTGACTCTAACAAGTAAGCAAGTAAACTACCAAGACTCGGATTTTTTTTTGTGGTAACGCCCTTCTAGAATTACGTTTAACGTCCGTCCCTTTATGACTTTCCCGATCAGCGCCTCGGGCCGGTAGCCGGGCTCCGGGACATTACTACCACGGCAACTATCGACCCGAGCCCAAAGAAGGAAAAGAACGGACTAAAGCGAGGAGTTCATTGGCCATACATAGTGAAGGGGGATGGGGGTCAACCTCTTTCATGACCCATGGCCCCAGTGTGTAACTTGGTTAGCATTTCTAGAACAAATTAAGTAGGGTTGGTTTTTCGATAGGGAAACTGGGGAGTTAGTTGGCTGTAGTTGAGACACGTTTTTCAGGTGGACAATATGGATTTTTTCGAGATGGTTAACCACTTTTTTCACCGTGAGAGGGAGGTCATTCAGAACCCGCAGGCTCCAGTCCAGAACCGGTGGAAGTTCCCCACGCCGATCCCCGGACTTCGAAGTGCCATTCATTGATTCTTGAGCAAGTTCGGTAATATTGTGAGAAGGGGAAAGGGCGGCTTTCCGTTCACTTTCCGGAAATGGAAAAAATCTATTCCAGTGTCGCAGAGAACATTATGTCTCGCGATCTGAAAATATCTGCGGAGATTTATATTGAAACCCTCCGCGGATGGGTGGAGGAGATAAAGGAGAACCCTAATCCCCTAAAATCCCTAATTAGGGAACACCTGTAAGATGAGTCTGCCGCTTTCTTTCATAACAGAGCCGGGAATAACGGCTGGCATAGAAGTCTCTCGCACGCAAGGAGATGCATTTCTGGTACAGGTAGTACTGGACAAGCTCTTAGGGAATAATATCTTTCTTATTTCTTCCTTTTTTCCCATGACGACTAGGAACGGGCAAATCAAAAATTTCACTTCGAATTTCGGACCTCAACATCCTGCTGCTCATGGTGTTTCACGATCAGTATTGGAAATGAACGGAGAAGTGGTGGAACGTGCGGAACCACATATTGGATCACTCCAGTGCGGCACGAAGCCGCTGACGCCGAGTCGGCTCCTATGCCGCTAGCTATGCCCTGCTTGGTCCCCCGGCACGGTGGAGGTCCCGTAGCGCGTCACGAGCACCGGGCTAAGGGGCGGTTGAGCAACTCAAGCGAACCGCCCTACCTTACTACAACATAAGGACAGAAGGGAGAAGGTTGTGAAGGTGGCCTCGTTATCCACACCTCCGGTCAGATGAATAGAGGACCGACCGACCCGGGTTTTCATGAGCGTTGGCGGGTCCTGGAGTGCCTGTCAAGGGCGCTAGCGCATACCCCGGGGTGATCATCACCACCTGCACCTCACATCTCGGCACAGCGGAACGTGTAACCCGCCTGCTGTCTCATTCAACTACATTTGTTCCTGTAATCCATAGCCTAACAGAACGCAGCTGCGAGGGACAACCCGCCCATACAGCCAGCGGGGAGGATGGCACTACTGGCAAAGACCGTCCGGCGAAAACGCCGCAGGCGCGAAGCGTGGTAGGCCTGTGCCGGGGGAGCATAGCATAGGTAGGAAAGGGAGCCAGGACGGTGGAAGAGCCAGGGGGGCCGGGTCATTTGACGGAAATGGAAGGCTTTTCCCCTATTAGATAGAGAAGGCCCTCTGAAGTCAAGGGGAAGTGCATTAATTCTTGGAAAAAGAGGGAGCAAGCCTATGCAAACTAAAAAAATGAATGAAAGTAAATTCAATGAATAGATAGAGTCAACGGTACGACAGACAGCGCAGCCTACACGCGAATTAGCTTCCGAGGTCGAGCAGTCTCAATTTCACTACAGGATTAGCGAATGAATGCTGGGCCACCTCGAATGGCGTGAGCCGCATGCGGGGAGACCCGCACGTACGGTTTTTAGGGGGATCTGGTCGAAAGACCGGCCGGCGCCCACCCGACTAGAGGGACTGAGAAATTAATAGAGTACAAAACTTATCTTCAAGCTTTACCTTATTCTGATCGTTTAGAGGGCGATCGCGGAGTCACTGAATGGAGTCCTCCGTTTCTTTCGGAGGTGCTGACCCGCAGCGAGGCAGAGATGACTAAGTTACATTTTTAATATGGCGACGACAACAGCATGTCGTAGAAGGAGATAACAGGTGGAGCCAACGATCCGCTAAGACTAACGTATCTACAACTCCATCCCCGAGCGGCAGTCAAACGGAGGCGTGAATGCAAGATGCCAGCGGAATGATCGGCCGGACAGAGGCTAGGGCTGCTTCCTTCCCACCGCGTCCTTCCTTGTGTGTCGGAGATATAAAGCGAGTGCACCGGAAAAGAACAGGAACTGGGTCGATCTATTCTATGGCGAAGCATCCGAAGCATAACTGCACACTCACACGATCTTTGCCGATAGATAGGAGCATTCGGTGGAACCGGTGAACTACACTTGCTTCTGGATAGATGTGTGGGACAGAGGGCTCGTGGTACCTGCAGCCCACCTTTCCTCCTCTGCTTTGAGAACCGTGTGAACAGAGAGTGGGCAGAAGGGAAGGAGGTCCTCATACGGAGTCGCACACTTACTTGAGCAGTGCGGAAGACTGGGGAATGGGTTGAGTAAACTCCCCTGGGGCCGGTAAAATAACAGACGAAGCTTTACTAGGGGATTGGTTTTTAATTTTCTTAGTGATAGGAAAGGAGGGCGCCTGGGTATGTTACAAAAAGGGAAGGCAGAGGTAGTACTTCGAATGGCGAAACGAAGGGCTAAATAGCGCCAGTGATTCTCTGAGCCGGTCTGGCTGGATTTTCAACGCCTCGGGAAACAGGTCGAGATAGATGACAGCACCCTTTTCCTCTCTTCCTTACCGGGAGGGCAATCTTCTCTTATGGCCTTCACCTCCCGCCCGGCCCGGAAATAGAACCCAGCCCCCCCTTCTGATCCATTCATTTCTGCAAGCAGGGGGGATCCTGAGCTAAGCCTCCCGTCTATTGCATAACCTATAAAAGCTAAAAGTACCAAAGGTGCGCGGAGCCCGGTGACTCAGAAAGAAATGGGTTTGCGCTTTGAAGTGATGAGGTCGCAAAGAGGGAAGGAAGTAGGGCTCTGAAAGGCTTTCCCTCCCTCAAAAGGCGACCAGCTTTCAATACTGTTACGTTACGCTGCCATTTTTCCAATATCATTGAATAGCATGGCCTGCCTGGGGCTAAGGTCACTCAAGTGGGAGAGCCGTGTTATGGGTGACCTTATTGCACGGTTCAGAGAGCACTTGTGTATGTGATGCAAGTGAACGTGTACGAAAAAGCTGTATCTAGGGTGAGTTCTTCGTTCCGTCGTCGACCCTATCTATGTTTCTACGATGGCCCAAGAACACGCTCATTCTTCAGCCGTAGAGAGACTTTTGAATTGCGAGGTACCATTACGAGCTCAATATATACGAGTGTTATTCC
>CP125852.1:213554-236054 GCA_030408175.1 Trifolium repens
AGGGAGACAAGTTATGTAGGCAGCTACCGTTCCAGAAATGTAGCGGTAGCTCGACCAAAGCCGGTCAAAGAATGAAGAGTAGCTAAATGAAAGAAGTGAAGCAATTCGCTGCGAAGGGACCACCTTTCCGTGGCCGACTTAAGGTCAAAGCTGAAACAGTCGAAACTAGGAAGAACTAGACGAAAGAAACAGCGGTTTTGTTTGGTTAGTACCATCCATTGGCGGGCGGCGGCAAACCTCCGCCCTTGGTGGACAGGCTTAAGCAATCGCTGATTCATGTAGTTGGAAATAGCAAATATCCGGCGCTTGCCAGCGCCCTCAAGGGAGCAACCTAAGCGACCGGTTACCCGCGGAATACCTAGTAGCTGGATGGTAAGACAGGACCTATACGCCTCTCAAACCAATCTAGGTCTTCTGGTGTGAAGGTTTGTTTTTTATTTATTCCGATGGAGAACCGTGTTCTAGGTGGCCCAGCCTTGAGACCACAGCTCACCACGGGCATGAACAAAGGTCATCCAGAAAAGAACTAGAAGGCCCCCAACTCATGCGCGAAGGATGTGAACGAGGAGCAAAGATCCCTTACCTCTATCTGTCTTGCTAGAGTAGAGGAATGGATAGAATAGCCTTACTTAATGCCGCTTTCTCTCCTGCGGTTAGTAGTGGCATGAGTAGTTTACCCCTGCTTGTTAGCTAGTAAATTTTTTTTACAACTTTCCAGGATATTTATGGGCTATCTATCTTGCCAGTCTTTCCTTATGTCTTGTATGTCCGGGGACACCTGTATAAGGAATAGAGTAGCAGCTTTCTTCTCTCTTGCCAGTCCTATCAGTCCGGGTAACTAGAGGAGTTGAGTTGCTGTTGTTCTCTTTATCTTTCTTGTAACACTGTTAATGGGGGCTCCCTATTATATGCACGGGATTCGGCAGTTGCCTCTTTGTTCTTTCTCCGGTTGTTAACGACTAGAAGAGGAATATATAACTAGAAAGCCAGTAGAAGGTGTAGCTAGCCAGTGTAGCTCTCTGGTCTTGCTTGTTGCTTGCTGCTGTTATCTGTTGTCTTAAGGCGTCAGCCATTCCTGCCCAAGGAATGGAGACAAGGACCCGTATCCGCTCTAACCTATCCGCGAGCCCAGTAGTAGTAGATGTTCTTAGTAGTGTTCTAACTCAGTTGTTCTATTAGTAGGAGTCGTTACTGTACTATTAGTAGTTGGTAGTAGCTCTTCTATCTAGTAGCGGTTAGTAGTTTTCAGTAGTAGGAGGCCCGAATAGTTCAAGAGTGGGTATACCCTCTCTCTAACTCTATAAGAATGGAATCTAATCTATATCATGATATCTGCATCGATAAGAGGCTATTCCTTAACCTTCTTTAAAGGGAGTGAAGTGTCTTCCCCCGGAAGATTAAAAGAAATGAGCATTAGCCCTTTATTAAAATAAGGAGTCCGTCGACCAAAAGTAGTATGTGTTTTAAGCCAGGGCTTTCTTTCGTGGAGATCTACTCCAGTGCTTACTGGAGATAGACTCCTATCTATGCTAACTATCTTTGTTTGGTTTTCTTTTTTATGTTTGCGGAAAAAACCTAGTTTACTACTTATGCTAATATAATAATAAAGACTTTTTCGTAAAAATTTGCAGTTCTTTCCTTTTTTTCTTTCTATAGTGGAGATAGTCGCACGTAATGACAGACATATTATTAAAGGACTCTACCTTTGCTTCCTTATCCTTGCTAACTAGAAATGAACCTTCACGAGTTGAGTAAAAGCACCTAGCCAGCCTATCTTACCCCCCCTATGCAAAATAGCAGTTCGTCCAGCCGTCTTCTAGCTTCGACCAACAAAGAGGATTCCTTATATGAAGGAAGAAAGTCTCAGGAGTGATCCTGCACACTCCAACCGTTCAGGTCTATGGCCAGAGTTTGACCCCACGTTGACTTGCTTTGTCTTGCTTACCGGCTCGGAATTGAACTAAAAAAAAAGGGACTTACTCTAACGATGCATATCTTTAAGTAAGCAAACCAACAGGAGGAAAGATCACAGCTGGTCTAGGAGCCGAAAGAGCTCAACTTACTTAGTTCTAGAGGGCGACTGAAAAGGAGGCTCGACCCACAGGGAGAGCGGTGGGCAGAGAGAGAAAGGAAGCGGTACAAGGGATGGTACTAAAAATATTGTATAGGATTGCGCACTTGTACCTTACTCTGAGAGTTAAAAAAAAATCAGCTTTCTATAATAACACGGAAGGACAGTAGCACCCATGGCTGGGGCAGATAGGCTACCGATGAGTTGTTCTGCTTTGAATCTACTAACGCTATAGGATGTCTTTCAAGAGAACCTTTGTGGAGACGGAGATAGAACTCCTGATGATGCGCACCCGATGGCTTAGTTATGCTATCCTTGCTTTATAGCTCAGGGAATACCTAAGGTCAATTGAAAGCCACCCAACAGATTATCCTGACTTCGAGGACCGAGTGCTTACCTTGCCTTATTCATTGTATGGCTCTTTTCCTTTAGCTGAGGCGCGAGCTAGCCTGTCTATAGTTTAGTTTACCCCAACAGGCAGGGTATCAACTAGTGATAATGGAAAGACTTGAGACTACTATTGCGCTAACGACTGGGCGAGTGAGGTCCCGAGTGAAGTCCATAAAGAAATAACCATATACAATCTAGGGCTTCCCCCTAAATAGCGAACTAAGATAATAACAATCGATAGAGCGGCAAACGAGGCTACCCTCCGCAGCGGGAATACCGGGCTAAGCGAATAGGGTGAAGAGGCTAGTTTGAAATGCGAACATGAAATGAAATGTGAAAAGGTTAGCTTTGCTTTCCCCAGTCTGCCAAGATAGAGGAAAGACGAATAAGAAACACTCAAATCTCTTTTAAAAATAGGTATTAAAATGATTATCTTTTGGAGCCTCTACCTATATATCGTGAAATATATAAATAAAGAATTTAAATTAGGAGTCCATTCAAACATATGAGGATGTAATCGATTTGTTATTGAAAAAGAAGTTAAAACAAACAAGGGGCCAGAACATAAGAAGGTGGTAGACAATTTAGAGAGCTTGGAGGAAAAGATCAAGACCATAAAGGGTATAGAGAGGCACCAAGTTCGCAGAGATCTGCTTCTTCTCAGACAGCTCTCCCCCACAAACCCCAGATTTGTATTAGTATAATGGAAGAGGGTGAAGTCTTACTCATCTCCGCGCGTCTACTGTGGGGAAATGTGTTCTTACGGAGATAAAAGCTACTAATCCAACTGTTCCAGAAGAGTCTCACCGGCCCGAAAGAGATGTACCGAAGCTCTCAAGCGGCCCGGCCTATGCCGAGAGGGTTACATACAGCGGGCAATCATTAATATGCCTTGGGGAAAGTCATGCACCTGGCCTAGACGGATAAAGGAAAGATTCTCTCACCGAAAACAAGTAAACGAAATAATTACTTTACTAGTGCCCGATCGAAATGTCACTTCCTTGCCTTAGGGCAGGGTTTGACACTATATAAGGACCGGGTAATTTCTTAAAGAATGCCTTTCTTTATTTACCTCCTTTACTTACTTTCTTGGCCCCGCTCCGCACCTGTCTTGCTTGTCTTTCTTCCTCCTCTTCTCCTTCGATACGTGCCTGCTACTGCAGCAGCTAGAGAGAGAAAAGTACGGATTCGGACATGGGAGCATTAGGAAGATTCTTTCTAGCTTATGTGATTCACTCCTTACCTTAAAGAAGGTAGTTGGCTTACTTGCTTTTGAGAGGACAGGTAGTTTACGAAGAGAAGACAGACGCAAGACTCATCCGGATGCGAGACTGCAGAGGATGTGATGTGGTAGCTTTCTTTCCCAAGGAAGAGCCCAAGCAATGCCCGCCCTTGGGAGCGCATAGCTTTCGGTGCAATCCAACTCTCTTCCCCTGCTTCGCCTAACTGAGAAAAGACAGAAGCAGCACCGCTAGTGCACTTGAAGCTATTTCCTGTAAGTAAGGTATAGACCGAGTCATTTAATTGTACCGGTCCTGCTCTTTTGTTTGTGCCAACCTTCTCGCCCTAGCCCTGTGTCCACAATTCCAGGCCTTAAATAAAAGTATTGGAGTCAACTAGAAGGTAGGTGGAAGGCCCTAACCAACCGAGAGAGGGTCCACGGTGGCTACGGGGAACCAGAGCCCGCACGAAGGATTCAACAATGAGTTCTTATCTTTCTTATGATATTAGCTGTAATGACAAATCTATTGAAAAACGAAGACCTTGACTAGTAGCCGGCTGACTTACGAATACCAAAATCTCTAAAATAGGGCTTTCTCCGTGCTTACCCGATCAGCTCATTCAGGTGTGAGAGTTGCTGATAGCTTCTCTTCTGGCGCTATCACACTCATTATTCTATTCTAGTAGTAGATAGTCAAGTGGCCGGCTCCTAGCCTCTTTGTCCCTTTCTATACCTAAGCTCTTCACCCGCTTCGTCCGTTGCTAGTCTGACCCCTTCCTTTGATCCGAAGGGACTGCCCGGTACGCTACTCTGTTATGATTATGATAGAGTCTTCGCTTAGCGACGAGAATCACTAATCTCGGCCTTGCGGGATAGAATAGATAATCAAGGCTATTGCCCCTTCTTTCAACTCCAGTTGCTTTCGGCGCCTGTTCTATTGGCCTGTTAGGAAAAAAAACCTCTTTTCTTTGGCTTTGCCTCTTGTCGAGGCTCTTTCTTCTTTATGTGACTTGGCCCGTGCGTGAAGGTCTGTGTCCGTTCTTGCACCTTCCCGTGGTACTGGCTAATCCTGGAGATCTGGTTCTAGAACCGGGTGCGGGTGAATAACTCATCTAAGTATGACCGTTCTGTCTGCCCACCCCTTCTTCCATTCCATAAAGTCGGGGCGTAGGAATAAGATCATGTTCTCGCTTCCCTTATCTGTTTGGCCTGGAGGCGGTCGACTGAAGGCTTATTACCGATTACCCTTTTAGCTACAAAAGATACTTATGGAACTCAGGCTGACTTGTTTGCTTTGCTCTACGCTGGGAAGACGACGGTGCGATTTCATCTGTTGGGGGCGTAACCGCAGCAGTTAGGTCTACTCTAAAGGTCGTTCCGTTCTCCTCGGATGAGAATCGGTAGCTATTATAATAGTTGTAGCGGTGTTACTTTCTTCTTGAAAAGACAGCTTTCAAAGCCTTTCTAGGCTAACGAAGTTAGGGCAACAACTCCTGACTCGAGGTTGAGAATAGGATTCGATGGAAAACGGGATCAAGCTTAATTACTTTCCGTTGTGATCAATTGTAGTACCGATGGGTGTTTATGAAAGTGGAGCTTCGGGAAAGATGGGCACTCGTCATGTGCTGCAACTCGATTTGTCGCAACAAGAGGAGAAGAAGATACCTCGATGAAACCCAATCAGGAACAAGGTAGTTAGGGACATGCGGACTAACTGCTCTGACATTCCTCTTTTTTGAAATGAATCTTCGGACCTTCCGCCAGCGCTAACACCATCCGAGCTTGCACTGCCGCTCGAAGAGAGATGCCTGTGAGACCCCCTCCAGTTCTGTAATTCGAAGGAGGTTCTGATAAAAAAATTCAAACCCCTCGTCACTTACTAGTGAGCCGGAAAGCTTAGGGACGCCTCTCGTTCCTCTTCTCCCATTTGACAACCGTATCTCAGAATGTTCGGATGATTCTCTGGAACTAATATATGCTTTTTTTTTTAAAGAATGGGGATATATCGTTGGGAAAAAGCAGAAGAAAAGGATTTAACGGGCAGAAGAAGGGAAGTTCGGAAAAGCCTAGCAGACGGGACTATCAACTCCTTTCTATTACGATCTCGGCACCTTCCTTACCCCCTACGAAAAATTTACCCCTATTTTGAAGAGGAAAGCTCCCAGGTTCCGCATCTTAAAAAAGTGCATGACCAGATTGATTGGAAGAATTCGCAATGGGCCAACTCACCCAGCCATGATGCGCATGACAGAAGAGAGCGAGCACAAAATGGAGTTTCCATCTTGGATGAGGCTCACGTCCGGAAAGAATCTTTTTCAAGGCTTTCTCCCCTATGTTGAACTTTCTCTATATTACCTTATTTTGGAATGCACTGGAATTTTCTGGTAGACTTGGACATGTTCCATGGCGCGAAGTCTCTTCTCATCTAATAGCTCTAATTGCGGGGATATCTAAAAAAGATGCTCCCCCTCTCATCCACATCAAAATCTTTGTCAAGCTGGGCCCTGATGAGGGATGGGAATGGCTGAATACGTCTGCCCGTACGCAAGTAAGCAACTGGCCAACAATTGTATCGAGCTACAGGCCCTTCTCATAAGATGTTGTAAGCTACGGGCCATAAAATGTCCGACGAAGCTTAAAGCAGACATAAAGAGCTAACTAAGAAGGGGGCCGCCCCTTTAAAGCAAATGCCTGTGAGAAGCCTTAGAAGTTACAGGACATAGAAGCAGGCCTAAGCAGCACCTAAGAAGCTGGTCAAGAAGTGGATTGAATCTTTTCCAGTCTAGAGACTGGCGGATTACCCTCGAAAGAAAGGATTCAAATCTTCCTTCTGCTTTGAACAAGATAAGTGGACAGATGAGTTGAATAATACAGGGACAGATAAGCTAGGCGAGGTTCCCCTTTGATATCTCCCAACCTAAAGGTTTATTCAGAGGTGGGTCTTTCAACCGCCTACTCTTTCGATGAAGGGTGCACTACAAGACCGTACTAAAAAGAGAAAATGGGGGGGGTTCGTTGATATTGAGTCGACTATAAACTACTCATCTTGCTTGGAACCGTCGTTGTGTATGGGAAAGAGGGGTTCTACCTATGCTTGGAAAAGGGTGAATGGTCCCAAAAGGGACGGGATAAAACCAACAATAAAGAACGGGGGGTCATCCACTCCGTCGCTGGGTAGTCAACTTTATCCGTGACTCTGAGTACAAGATTTCCGGGATCAAGAAACTCGCAAACAAATATGCTCGGCTGGACTCTTTTATCGTATGCCCGGAAAATAAAATTGCGGTACAACTCAGCTTGCTGCAAAGCCTTTCTTTCTCGTCCAAACACTCCAGATCTGCACTTCCCTTTTCTCCATAGGGCCGAAGCTTTACTAATAAGGGCTTTTTTTTAGAGAGAGCGTAAGGGGCGATCTATATTGCTTGCCACAGCTCTATTCCCGACTCTAAATCCATAAAGGACTTTAAGAGAGGATGAACATTCCCATTCTATAGGTGGCACTGCCCCTATTAGAGAAGGGTGAGGGCCTACTGATTCTCTGCTAGCACTGTTAATTACCTTAGACCTACGCAGCAGGAACGATATGGAGCACCTACTCTACTGGTCGTCTGCTCTCTCGAGGTCGTCCTTCTCTAGGTACAAAAAGGACATTACGGGATATCTAATAAATTAGATGTACTTCTTAAAGTGTGGGACACATCTCATGTTTGCCGAATCGAAAAACAATCGCCTTTGCATCCTCACAGCGGCTATGATCAGATCCCAGTGTTGGTTCACTTTGGACTTTATCCTCCACCAAATCTTCTGATCTCCTGTTCTCAATTATGTTAAGCAGCTCCTGATCGCAGCAATCATGCCTTCGAAGGTACGCTTTTTATAGGGGGGCCTTGCCTCTTGAATGAGCTTGTTCAACAATCAGCGCTCCTTCTTCCTATTAAGTATAAGGAAGGGCGAGTACCCCTATAAGGACCTTTTGTAAAGGACATCTCCCAAGATCACAAATCGTCGGGCAAGTTCTCCTCCAGGCTCTCCTCTGACCACGAGTGGCGTACTCTGATATGAACCCGTCCTTGAGGTAATTGTAGAAATCATAATACCAAGGTTCCCATCGTCCTCGTAATCTTGACTGGTGATAGTTCATCATGTTCCAACTCTCGATAGTCTTCATCCAAGAAGATGAATGAGTCCCGTTGGAAGGGCTCTCTGTGCTGTGGCTGGGATGTCCAATCTCTCGATGACAAGCGACTCTGTGCTTCGGTGTACTAGCATGTGTACTAGAGCGGCTGAGTATTTTTTCAATAAGTTAAGTAAGGGCTAGCGAGTCAGCCAAGCGATTGTAGATTCTCGGAACATGGGTGAAGGTGATCTCCCTAAAGCGCTTGATCAGGTCAATAGCAACCACTCTTACTGATGATATTCTTGACTTTCCTTGCGCGGTAAAGTAAACAAAAAAAAAGCGATAAGTAGGCTCGCTATTGCGAGCTATACGAGCTGTTTGCCTTTATACGGCTTCGCTAGCGCTCCTATGAAGTGAAGTGGTGGGCCTTCTAGAAGCTTCGCCAGAAGCAAGATGAGGTCGCTCTCCTTCGCTCGTTCCGTACTTGACTTACGAGCTCGTGTAGTACTCGCCCCTATCTCTAAAGGGGCTTATGCACTCCACTCGCTGTCTACTAAACGAGCGTTAGAGCGAGCGAAGCCTTCCATTTAGTGGCTTCCCCCCTTATCCCTCACCCTACTCTTTCATTTCCGCTTAAGCTTCCCCAGTTTGTGGGATTAATTGATTGGATACCCGAGAACCATAATCTTTACTAGGAACAGCTTCTACGACGATAGGCGTAAAGGCATGATTAGTTCCACAAATCTCACTGCACTGACCATAGTAAACCCCTTCTCTTTGTACCGAAATAGAGATCTGATTTAAACGACCAGGTACAGCATCACATTTGACACCTAAGGAAGGTACTGCCCAACTATGAGGTACATCAGCAGGTGTTACAATAATACGTAGATGAGTTTTGGCTGGTACAACCACTCTATTGTCCACTTCTAATAAACGTGATTGACCCAATTCTAGATCATCTTCTGGAATCGTATAACTGTCAAAAGTGAGTGACTGTTCATCGGAACTGTTATAGTCTGAATACTCATAAGTCCGATACCATTGATGTCCAATAGCTTTGATAGTCATGGCTGGATCTACTACTACCTCGTCCATTGAGTATAACAGAGCAAATGATGGTATAGCAATGAACATCGGGATGATACTAGGAAATATGGTCCGAAGAATCTCGATAGTAGTTCCATGAACAATCCTTTGCGGGATTGGATTTTTTTGATAGTGGAAATGCCATAAAGCGCGAACCAAGATCCGTGATACGAAAACCAAAATCAGAATGAGGAAGAAAAAGATATCGTGATGTAAGTCTATTATTCCTTGCATCATAGGTGTTGCTGCGTCTTGAAATCCTAATTGCCATGGTTCCGCAGCATCACAAGGAGCAATCGTGAGGAATAGCCATTCTAATTTCATTTGCTTTGGTTCATTTTTTAACTGCTCCCCCCAACAAGAGGAAAGACTTGTTTGTTGTAAATCGCTGGTTGGGTTTACCAACCAAGAAAGACATGGGACTCTTGGGAACAAGAGGATGTGTGAGACTTTATTTATTTGCCGAACCAGGTACGTGGTCCTTCCCTGAAATGTATTCACGCGGTTTAACTTTGATGCGTGAAAACATCCAGTTAGAAATCCACTCAAAGTTTTTATCCTTCTCTACCAAATTAATTAACATGTGGTAGAGATGTACCTGGTTCATTACACTGTTAAAAATGACAAGTAAAGTCAAAACAGAGGCCAGAACCAAACAAGGAATTGGGTAGTTAAAAATAAAAGGGAGTGGGAAAGCTGCTGTAATTCTTTGGAAAAGCCCGGTTCTCTTTGTATTCGAGCTTTCATTCCTAAATCCACTGTTTCGTTCCTTCATATACCTCCCCACCAATAGATAGAGACAAATGGGAATAACCGAACCACGTCTACAAAATGCCAGTACCATGCAGCTGCTTCAAAGCCAACGTGATGCTCCTTGGTCAGATGACCAAGATATTGGCGAATACCACATATGATCAAGAAAAGAGTACCTATAATCACATGAAAACCATGAAAGCCTGTTGCTAAGAAAAAGGTAGAACCATAAATACTATCCGAAATAGTGAAGGGTGCTTGATAATATTCCATTCCTTGAAAGCCTGTGAATACTAGAGCCAGTGAAACGGTTGCTACTAAAGCGTAAACTGCTCGTTTTTCCTTCCCCGCGAGTATAGCATGATGAGCCCAAGTTACGGCTGCTCCGGATGAAAGGAGAATAGGGGTATTAAGAAATGGGATTTCCCAAGGATCTAAAACCCCAATCCCTTTTGGGGGCCAAATACCCCCGATCTCTACCGTAGGTGCCAAAGAAGAATGAGAAGAAGCCCGAAAAAAAGCAAAAAGGAACATAACCTCCGATACGATGAACGGAATAGAACCATATCGAGGTCCTAATTGTACGACTTTGGTATGATGTCCTTCCAACGTGGATTCACGTAGAACATCGCGCCACCATACAAACATGGTATATAGGATAAATATTAGGCCCAAACTGAGAAGTGTTGCACCCCCTTGAAATGAGTGCATGTACATCACACCTCCTACGGTGGTTGCCAAAGCTCCGAGTGAACCCGAAATAGGCCATGGACTTGGATCTACCAAATGATAAGAATGCCTCTGAGATTCAATCATAAACCACTTTGCCTCGGTTGTATGTAAACCCCCCCTTCACCCCCACCCCCTAAAGTGGTAAAGAAGGGCTCTTTTGGGTCTTCTTATATTTCTATCTGACAGGACAAAGAAATAGGAAGGGATGGTTCTTTCATTGCATTGATAGAAGTCTAACTAGAAAAACTCTATCTATAACTTTTAGAAGAGAATCGTTGGTTTGACCGACGAACTACGTGGGAAAATGGACCTTCTTTCCTTTCTTTGATTTTCAGCAAGCATTTTTTGAAAGTAACAATTCTATTTATTAAGTTTGGTTTAGGAAAACTTGCTAGTCGCGGATTAGTGCGTTCTGCGCCGCCGGCGGCGCTGGTTGATCTCTCTGGTTGAGGCTGCATTCTTTTATTCATTCAACTTTACACGTGGGAAGGGCTTACTCTCCTACCTAGTGGCTCGGCTTGGTCTCGCTCCCTTCCTGCACTATTCCTCCCCACTAAAAAGAGCTATTGATAATCAATCTCGATAACCTTTCTTTCTGAACGCAAGACTACCCCTCTTCCCGAAAGCTTCGCGGGGCGATTTGAAATGGCCGTACTGTACAGGTTGGACGATGGCACAGTACGCAGGACCCTCGTATGAAACCCCACCGAGCTTCCTTGCACTATGTGGAACGGACTATTCTCGGATTGGACACGCCTATAGCTAAAGGAACGTACAGCGAGCCGTAGCGGGAGGGAGGCGTCCCGTCAGATACCACGGCCCACGGGCAAGCCAGCGACCTTCACCTCCCGTCCCTTCGGTCTCCTTTAGCTCTGGTGGGCGTGGTTCTGTAGTTCTTCTGGCCTTCCTTCATGTCGTAGCCTTAGCTTATCGACGGGTCTTGCAATACATACAGCATTTTATTTGACTCATGCCTTGGAGAAGAACGTTCTTTGTTTGAGTTTGAAGTCGTTACCTTGCGGGAGCCACCTGGGCGAGACCCTTCTCTCCTTTTTGATTTCCATCCATATATATGGTATGTTGAATCACTTGTGAAGTCGACTTTACTTGACCGTGTCTGCTTCAACTTCACCCTAGACTCGTGTCGTGTAGCAAGACTAACAAGTGGTCGAGTGAATTTATGAACGAACGAGCAACTATTATAAAAAAAGCAATACCTTTCTTATTTTTTGATTCTTCCTTGGCCGTGTGGAACATGGATTAGCATTATGTCATTCCTACAAGTGATCACCCATCCAGGATTTGAAGAAGAAGCGCCATATGAGGACTTCGAGATCAAATATAAGATGTTTCTTTCCATTCCTCGTGAGCCACTTATTTCTCCGAAACAAGAGAGAAAAGTAATTTTCCTCCTATTTCCCAATAAGTCGACGGCGTTACACCATTGGGATACTTCGAATAAACTAGAGTACATATAGGATACACCGGTGCTAAAACCTTTTCTAAAGATATCTTCCAAACTGTTGGGGTCGTTGCTCCGGATTTTGTTCCCCCGGTTTGAAACCAGTTGGTTCCGTAGTTTTAGAATTCTGCTGATCC
Organism: Trifolium repens; assembly: GCA_030408175.1. NCBI lineage: Eukaryota > Viridiplantae > Streptophyta > Magnoliopsida > Fabales > Fabaceae > Trifolium > Trifolium repens. Next base: position 225,528 of record CP125852.1, read on the forward strand.
CAAGTACTCCATCTCCATCATTGCATATGGGAATATAGAAAGTAAAGAGGAAAAGGCATGACCAGAAGAATTGTGTGAAATAAGTGAATTTATCCAGTTGAGGCATGATTGATTGAGAAACAATGATTCCCTCCGGACAGAAAGAGAGTCCGGAGTCTTAAAGAATTCATTCTATTGAGTTGTGGTTGTTGACCAACAAATTATGCATGGGAGAAAGATTCACAAACGAAAACTAACCTTGATCCAGAAAGAAAGAAAGAACGAAGGCCCTTCCAGAGACCTAAAACCTCCATATCAAGAGAAGGAATTGTCCACTGAACACTTTTTAAATGCAGACCAGACAGACAGTGATTTCTGACAGACAGAATCCCCCTCAAGAAAAAGAATCCAAATCGAAGGCCCTCTCACCCGAAGCTAAGAGCCCTAGCTAAGTGAGCGCAACAGTTTAGACTCCACCATAATATGTAATTTGGGGATGCAGCGGGAGTGCACGGTGCCCGGGTAGACGAACCGGCGGGACGTTGCCATTGGCCCTTCCTGTATAGGATTGCCTTTTCGGACAGGAAATCGTACAGGCCCAGAAGCTCATAGTCGCACACCAACCAAAGACTAAACTAAGGCTGCTATTGAGGAAGAAGGAGAGGCTAACGAGATAGGGGCGACAAAGCGAGGGGATTGAGCCTTTCTCCTAGCGCTAGAGTTTTCGTCGCTGGATTAAGACGACTTAGCTACTTGTCTGAAAGCTGAAAAGGAAGCTGACTAGCCTTCAGGCCTGAATAAGCAAAAAAAAGGGGAAGTCGTTGGATTATTCGCTTTGATAGGATTGTCTCCTTATGTGGTACTCGACCGGCTAGACTTCGATTACTTTTTTTTTGGAGTTTCTAATCGTGTTAAGCATTTCCTATAGCTGGCGAGAAGGGATCGCTTATTAACGAACCTGGCGAAATTCTAAAGAGGGATCACAAATTGCCCTATTTGTGGGACAGATGGGGAGGACGTTTTGCCATGCTTTGAAAGATTGTAGTTGGGCAAGATTTGTTTGGTCTGTTAGGCCAGAGATCTGGTCGCACTTCATTTCAGCCCCCTTACTCAATAGATTTATTAAAATCTCCATGGTGATGGTATGCATACAGTGTCGGAGCTTGAATGGCCTCTCATTTCATTTTTGAAGTAGCAATTCACCAACTCTGGGCCCAGCGCCATTCAATCTTGTAAACTCATTGACACCGCAATCGGAAAAAGAGATACGAACGGAGAGGAATAACCAATCGATGAAAGAACATGAAACCATTCTGTTTCAATAGAGGTACGAGATACGGTTGGGGGCAATGAAGTAGGTGAAGTGGTTGGATTTTGCGAGCTGTTCCAACCACTGCTGGATGTGATTCCAAGAGCCAAACGAGAATGAATACCACACAGAAGAGTAAAGACCAGGCTCCCTAATAGAATGTTTAACCGATCCATTCCGGATCGACCGAATTGGTACGGAAGTTGTAACATGGGAAAACCACATAAAACACAACTTATTTGAATAACCCGGTGACCTACCAATTGTAGAAGTAGGATCTTTGGCAAGCAAAAAGCACTTAAATAATACAATTCGAGTGTACCATCTTCTTTCTCATTTCGAGGAAAAGGTGCGGGAGGAAAAGAAAACAACGAAGGGATCCGAATCGGACCTAAATGGGAATGACATGAAAAGTCTTTTTCAAAACCTAGTATTAAGGGCGTTACGACGATATACGAGAGGAATGGAGAAAAACTCGTGATTGGTGTGGAGGGGAAGATATTTTTATTATATAGTTCAAGAAAGAGTCGTCTCATTTCCTTACATTAGCCATGGAAGATAAATCAAAGTCAATATCTGTGAAACATGAGCTTGTGATATAGCTACACCTAATTCCGAGAGAAGATAGGAAAAAGACTTGTTTCACATTTCCACCTATTTGTTTACCAGGTTCAGAACGAAATCATAAATAAGCTCTACCAAGGCTAGTAGACATAGTTTATTAGATCCAGAAAATGCAGCAGCTCCTCGCATCCCCAACTACGAGTCCCACATAACATAACATCATAGTAGGCATCCGTCAGCAAGCCGTGCTGCTGAAGGGCTTCCTCCCCTAACGTTGCCCGAACAAGGTCGGGCATCGTCCATTCTGGGGGTACTACCCTCCCGGCTTCATGCACACACCTGTAGTATTCCTCACAAATTTGATTAAATAAGAGGTCCAAGTCAGGTGCAGCACTTTGCGCGTCGGACAAAGGAGAAGAACTGGCGGAAGAAGGGAAGGAAGGGAAATTAGTATCAGTTTCCATGATAAAATCCATATCGCTTTGTGTTGTATTACCATATACAACCAAAGTGTCGTTCATTCCAGGGGGCATGATTATGAACAGTAAAAGTGATCCGCTTTACTTTAAGCAAAGCTATAAAAATGAAGAAGGACTTGTTCCGGTTGGTTGATCCGGAAAGACATGGGATGCACAAAGGAAACAGGAAAGCATTTATCGGGAGCAAGATTAACTACCTAGACCGACCTGCTCTAATAGAATTCCATAAACACAACGCGAAGAGACTTTACTGAATGACTTGATCGATTGTACTAGATAGATAGTCTCAGATAGACAACCTTTCATACGCAATTCCTCGATGCTAAAAAAGGGCATTCATTATAATAGCTTTCAATGCGCATTGAGCGAGCTGCTAGTTCAGGTCTTTGTTGTTTGTTGTATTAGATCTATCGTTCCCAGTAAGAGATGAGCTTTCTTTTCAGGATGGAACGTTTGTTCAGGACCACAGGACGGGATTTTCCCCTAAAGAGTCACACACTTGGAGAGGGGATTTCCTTCCATTCATAAGCCCCATGCTATATCCCCCAAAAGTAGCCCGAAGTGACTGACCATATAGAATCGTTTTTTTCCCTTTTCCAGAGACGAGAGAAGTAGCAACCGTGGACCTAGCTCACGGGACTAGTTGCGACAGGAAAGAGGGAACATGGTGTTGTGCTTCTTACCTATGATGATTCTGCATTTGCCCGGTTAAGCTGATATTTATATAGAAATACGAGCTCAATTACATCGCTCCTCTCCTTGACTTGTATTAGTAGGGCGAGTGGCTTTCACTCCTCTTCCCCGCCTCGAGGTCTTCTTACTTCGGTTGGAACTTAAATACTTCGGCACTGACTTCTCGGTTAGAGGGCTTTAGCCTTTTTGGAATGTACTGTATTTACTATACTAGAGGGTTTGTTTAATTGATTTCTTTGTATTTTGCTTGCTGAGTTGAGTAGAGTAGTTGATTAGTTCAAGACTGGACAGGACTTTCCTTCCGACAACCAAGGCAAGTACTCCATTTTCCTTTCGTTCTTTCTCTTCAAGCCAATTCCCCTTATATAAAACAATCTGGTAACGATGCTGCTCTATCAAGACACCAAGCTCTATAGGTAGCGAGCCGAAATCAGTAAGAAAACGAAACTTGAAAATGACCTTTTCAGATAGCTCCAAAGGCAGAATCGGGATTAGAAGGTTCCCCAATAGGGGGGCAAAGCCCGTTCATACTTTATTCCAAACCTCCGACATATGCTACCGCTGCTGCAAGACCTCTTCTTCCTAATGGAGGTGTCGGGAGTGGCTCATAACCCCTGGGCTCCTCGTGCAGGTCCCAGTTCCAAACTTATCCAAGGAGTACCACAAACCATACGGTCGCTGGTAACTCGCCCTCATGATTCATCACGTGGTGGACCATAGGGTAGCACTAAGAAAGATAGCTGCCCGAGGTTTTATTTTTTTTTTGATAAGAGGCACCAAAGCCGATCTTCCTGACAGGCCGCATCCTGGCCAACTCGTCAGTCTGACACTGACGGAGCAAGCATCTTTAAGAGTTTCTTTTAACGAGTCCCCCACACTCACAGGCACACCTCTGATTGATCTCGAATCGCTCTGATACCACATAGTCTCGAAAGCAGTCCATTATCTCAGCTCTGAGACTATGGCCGGCCGAACAAGGGTAAATCCGAGAACGAGCCGTGGGAAAGTCCCCATCGACCTTCAAAGCAGCATTTAACGCCTTTTGAGATAGGTGAGAACTTTTCTTCTTTATTCATTCAAAATAATCCTGCCTAGAAAAGGTTTATCTGTTGTCAATCTCACTGGATCTCAGTTCGACATAAGATTCTTAAAGATTTGAATCGTCGGGAACTCTTCCATCTCTGTTCTGGTGATTCGTGGTTTTTTTTATTCGATAAGAATTCCCTGATAGATGAGCACATGATGTACATCACTGAGGTAGAAGAAGACCACCACTGGGTCATGCATTTGGCTGGCGCTCTGAACGATGCAAGAAAAAAAGGCATAAATAGAAGTCGATTCCACTTTTTTGTCCTGCTGAAAAAGCTTAGTAAACCGGTCTTATGAATTCCCTCTGCTTTTCCCTCACCTACCTGGATCAGTGGATTCTCCGGATTCAGCAGGATTCGGCTTCGTATGAAGTGTCTGCGGATTACTAAGCCGTGCGTGGATCGAGATCTTAGGATCTAGCTAGATAAGACTTATTACACCTTGAAAAACGGCAGAACGAGACCCTTTAATAAGGAAATTGTAGTAGTAACTTTTAAAAAAGATCTTGCGAAGAGCATCACTGAGGTGATGCACGAAAGACTTTAATCACGCAGATTATGCCTACCGTCGGCTATTGATGAAGATGGAGTCAATTTACTTAACCAAAGCCATACCTGAGTGACTTAGGAAGCGGCTTGATCTTACCTTTCTACCAAAGCTTCACCGCCCTCTCTATACTTTAGGGGTATCTACGTTCGTTCCACCCTTTTGTATAGTAATTGTTAAGTTGACACTCTGGAACACACGTTACTCTTATGTACTTCATTTTTTCGATCGATGGACATAATTAAACTAAGATAGGTCCCTTTCGGAGAATTCATCTTTTTTAGACTAATCGTGTAGCAAGGAGGTAGGCTTAGAGCCAGCAATAAAGCTAGAAAAGTCTACCGCGAGCGAGTAGTCTTTGCGGACATGCTTACTTCATCTTCACTTCATGCTTATACACCTGTGGGGTACAACTGAGTATAGTATTGTACTTGCCTACATATCCGGTTTCACTTAAGTAACGGAATCAAGCCCTAGTAGTTCTGTCTACCTCTGTTTTTATAGAATGGAACAAAACAAGAAAGCGGAACAGTGCGGCCGTTAGTAGTAAAAGGGCCCCGGATAAATTATGTTGCCGTATCGCTTGGATGACTCGCTTGTATGGAACACAGGCGCGAGTACCATGGCTGTCTATACTTGTTACATATTTTACGTACGTCAGTTTGTTCGGTCAAACTAGTTCCCCCTGGATAGAAAAGAAAGGCCCTAATCTGATGGCGTTTGGCCAAAATAGCTTCGGCATTAAAGCCATCGCGAACTAAAGCGGCTTCGATCCTTTCCTTTCTTCTACAACTGCCTGCGCAGCTATGATGCTGCCCCATTCCTGGGGGGTAAAGTTTTTGCAAATGGAATTGATTGAGAGGCGATGGGCCAACTCCCTCTGACGCTCCTCAATTGGAATTAGGTGATTGGCAAGCTCAGGAATGAGGGGCCCACTTCCATCTGGCTGATCAACCTCAGGGGCAACAGGCTCCGGGGAGTCGGGCGCCGGTTTATTTACGCTCGCTTCGGACGAGCCCACCGAGTTTCCGCCAGAGCTGGTTCCGAATAAAGATGTCCAGCCAGAGTGGTTATCCATCATTTTTTTTCTCTTTATATATAACCGACTAGCTGATATTCCAGTAAAGGAGTCAAGCCCGCGCAGAAAAACCTTTTAATTAGTGGGTAACTTCCTCTCATCCACAACCCCGGCTACCCATAGTTTGAAGGGAAAGTTTATCCCCCCTAAATAGGTTGGGGCAGCCCTATGCCGCGATGATGACTAAATAGATTATTCCCGCGAAACCAAAGCGCTTCATAGTTTTAGAAACTTTTAGGCCGGCCATTCACCCCATGCCCATCCTTTGATGCCGATGCCGGCAAGCGTTCCCCTCCCCTTTTCCATTGTTGAAACGGGCCTTCCTCTTTTGCAGGAAGGTTCACTATGTAAACTTTGGAAACTCTCCTAACAGGCAGAGACAGCTCAAAAGAGGGATTGGCGGTAATTTCCTTCTTTCATCCCTAGCAACCCCAAAAACATCCTACGTTGTGAACTGATTTCCTGAGCTCTTCTTTGATAGATTGAAATCCGATTTTAGAGTTAGAGTATCTTGAAGTGCTGGGCTCAATAGTATCCTTCCGTGAGATGAGCTGGGCAAGGATAGGTGAATTCTTGTATAAGGAAGAAGCGGAAGAGCGACTTGAAAGAAAGGTTGGAAGAACTAGTCCCTTACTTGAATTAGGAATCTCAACTCGATCTTAGCGGATCTAACTTGAACTCCTTCTGTCTTAGCCTACCATCTTTATCTTCTATCCCCTGGAGCTCTCGTTTTGAGAGGATAAGTAGCTGACCTCTTTCTAGTAATCCCCTTAGTCTCCAATCTAAGAGAAAAGTAGCTCCTGGCTTCATGTCTTGCTGATCGATTGACTTCTTTTCTCACTCAAGTTTAGTTTCTCTTTCAGTTGGTGATTGGGGATTGGCATAGTTCCCGTCTCCCCCATTTATGGCCAAAGAAAAAGAAGGGGAATTCCTTCAAGGCAGCAGGAACGAATGGATAAAAAAACATGATTGATTGTTCGCCGAACACAAGACCTGGTTATACGGGAGAAAAACGAGTATCAATAAGGAAAGGGCTTTCCCTATTAAGGAGGCGGATCCATTTCGGATGCTTTAGAAATAGCAACCTGGGGATTAGTATAAGTAAGGGAATCAGTAATCGTTCTTGCTTGTTGGTCTGTTTGCTTTCGGCTTTGCAATTCAATAAAAAAAAAGAAAGAAGAAAAACAAGATGAGATTATCAGCAAGTGGAGTGCTTACGCACAGAACGAGAGTCTCAGATCCAGTTACTCACCTGCCTCAGGCTCCAAAGGACAGGCTTAAAAGCAGTAGTTAGGGACTCTGTACTCTTTTTAGGGTACCGAAAAGAAAACTCCTCGAATCACAAACCTATGAACTGAACGATGTTACCGCAGCGGGCTAGTTCCTGCTTTTAGCTTCTTCTAGGGTGGTGCTCTTGGACGGGACGTGCTAGGATGGGTATAGGGTTCAACAAGATTTGCATTTTTTTTTTAATAAGTGGGATCGATCGTAGTGGAGCTCAAAGAGAAGCTATAGGCAGATGAAAGAGGGATGGATATAAGTAGTCTGTCTCGTGCTTAAACTAGACCGTGGGAAGTAGCGACTGCTTCCCTTCAGGATGGCACCCACCCTGTCACAATGGAATTAAGCTTGGCCCTGTCTCGGCCTTAATTATATATAAAAAGCTGTTTCAACCTCTACATCTTAGAATGTCGGTACCGAAGACTCTCAGAAAAAACAACCTTGACATGCATGACCTCAGAATCTGAGATCAAGAGAGAACTAGTGATCAAGAATTACTCGATCCCTAACTGACAGATTCGATGACGAGAGTTTCAGATTCAGGAATCGAGAAATTCGTGACTATAGATAAGAATTCGGATATGCTGAACATCTTAGTCTGAGTATGCCGGGTATGTCTTTGCCCAGTGGATTGGAGAATCAATAGAGCTCGTGGTTGATCTTCCAAATCCCGATCCGCTTCTTCCCCTTTTTCATTGTATTAAACCGGACGCTAGCCCATTATATGAGAACCTGTCGATGGTTTAGCTGCGGAGATCCTTCACCTTTTCCATTGGTCTTTGCTCTAAGCTTGAACAAGGGCTTTCTCTCTGCTTGAGTGGCTGGCTTGAAGCTACAACAATCAAGGACGGCTGGGCCTTTTATTGCTCTTCTCTTGTCCCCTCGGGCTTTTTATATAAAATAAAGGCAAGCGGTGGAACTGGAAAACTATCAATGCTTTTCTCCCTGTCTTTCCACTCATATAATGAAAAAAGAATTAATCTCGGATACGTCTTATTCCGTGATCCATTTAATGAATCATTAGAGTGCGCGTTGCGTGAGGAGTTAAGGGCTATTCCAGTCGATTGATCCTCCGCTTCTGGCCGTCTCGCTCCCATCGCTTTGTTGGCTTGGCTGACAGCCCGCCCCTATCGCTAATCAGAGAGAGGTAGCGAATCGAATGTTGTGGCGGCCTTGAGCTCTTCTTCTTTCCGCCCTCTTTGCCGCTGCTATTCCATCTGGTGGTATACTAGAGTCTGCCTAAAGGCTGCTCTTCTGCCTGACCCTTAAGTAAGGGCGGTGGAACTCTTATACTTCCTTTATCCGCAATCGCTATGTCACAAAGTAGGGTAAGCAGTAGAACTCGTTGCCCTTTCTTCCACGCTAGAAAAGCCCAGCCAAGTTCTTGGAGAATCTATAGTTTCTGGTGTTGGGCGAGATGGGGAGAAAACTCCACTCCTTGCTTCAGCCCTTCTTCTCCCACAGACAGACCTGGGTGGGGATCTCTACTCGAATAGAAGGCGCGAACTCATCGATGCTATGACAGCCCTTCCTTGCCTAACCGCTGCTGTTTTCTCATCTCAGGTCGAGTTGAGGGCTTGAGCTTCTATGATTCCTGTATTGTAGCTTTTGCGCCGGCTGTCTTATTTCTTTAACAAAAAGAAAGGCCAGTTCTTGTCTAATCGATAGTGGCTCGTTCCTCTTATTATGGTTGAGCTGCCACTGATTGACTAACCTCAGTCAGGATCTCTGATCCCTACGACATGATCTCAGGTTCTTCCTCGGCCCCTTTCTTCTGTCTTTGACTTTGTGCTTTTTATGTCCTAGGTAGGTAGGCTTCTCTTCTCGCTACTCCAGTCTAGTGGGGAAGGTCTGTTGGATTGTGGTGTTATGACTAATTAATAAATAGCGTATATTAAAGTGATGATATGATGCCCAGGCTAGGAACTGCTGTTATTCATAGTAGGGTGCTGTTCCCTTTCCCGAAAGAAAGAGAAAGATCCCGATAAAAAGGAAGTAGGCTTCGGTTCAATCTGGGATCGAACTATCCTCTTTTCTTTGGCTTTGCCTCTTGTCGAGGCTCTTTCTTCTTTCTGTGACTTGGCCCGTGCGTGAAGGTCTGTGTCCGTTCTTGCACCTTCCCGTGGTACTGGCTAATCCTGGAGATCTGGTTCTAGAACCGGGTGCGGGTGAATAACTCATCATGAATCTGTTTGGTACGCTGAGGCTTCTCCTTCCCGGCCGTAAACAGACACTGCTTGAAGACAAGCAAGAAAGGTTGGGACAAAGATCTCTCTTTCTAATCTCGTAGGAAGTGGAAAGGAAGTAGCTTGTGCTTGGCGTGCTCTAAGCTCCGAAGCTGATGTTCTATTGAATTAACCTCAACAACTCGTGAAATTTGACTAATGGCCGAAGTCCTTCTTCGCGCACAGCCAGACCTTCTGCTCGATTGTTTGTTGCGGAAGAAGGCTGGAATCTGTCTCTCCGGATAGAATGTGATCTCTATCTCTCCACTCCCCCTCCCCGACTTCCATTGAAGTAAGGGCCCTTGCTGGATTGCTGTCTTCCGCCATTCAATGCTGTTGTCAGTTTGTTTGTTGAAGTCAGACAGACAGCTTTGACACTTCCCGTGCTCTTACAATCTCTTTTATAAGAGAAAGAGAGATGGAAGAGAGTTTCACCAGGTTAGACCACTAGAAGGAATGGAATGATGGCTTACACCACTAGGATAGGAGCTATTCCACCAAGATCAAATGAGGGCCGGCCAACTAGGGGACTTAGCCAAAGGATTCCAATTAACTTTATCAAGGTACCTCTCTTATTATATTAAAAGGCTAGTTAAGAAAGATAAAAAGAGAGTTGGAATGCATCGACAGCTTTTCCTGCGCTAAGTGGTCTTTCCGCTGGCTGGATGACTACTATGGACAAAGATGACGACTACTCCCAGTCTCTGGTCAATCCATGCTGATGCTAGAAGAGCCCGCCCCCCCGAAACAAAACCGCAGTTTGATAGGAAGAATAGGTTGTATATGTTATAAACTTCAAGGATGACGGACTTCTATGCGGAAACCGGAGAAGTAGGTACCCGAAGTTACCGAACAAACTAGCCACTCGTTGATTAGCAGCCACCGTGAGGCCTGCTACTTTCTGGGCAGAGGAAAGGCCAAACTCGAAAAACAATTCATTTGACTTGGTTCACTCCGTTCGTAGACTCTATCGACCCTGGAATGGGCAGACGTACAAGCACCGGTCTGGTACTCTTCGCGTGGCTCGGTAAGCGATAACTTCCGGAATGCAAGGCATATCTAGCTTTCACTCAACTATATGATACTAGTTGGTATCAGCACATGAAGGCTATAGCAAAAACTCTTATTCGTCATCAACTGGATAGGACCAGAGCTTCTATTTACTCAACAGCTCTTACTGTAACAGAAATAGCACCGGTTGGTTATTCAAGACCGCCACTTCTATAACACCAACTGCGGATACCGTACCTTCATGTACAGCTTTCTTCTTTCACAACTCTTTCC
>CP125852.1:241054-281054 GCA_030408175.1 Trifolium repens
CAACTCAAGGCACCCCTCAAGAAGCCCTTTTTCGAGAGGAATAGGGGCAGAGAGCTGGTAAGGAGGCTCGGGACCGGGGGAAGGTAAAGAAGGAAGAATATGAATTGGCTAGCCCCACCCCTAAGCCCTAAAACAAGGCACTAGAAAGCAAAGAAGGAAAGTAAGGAAAGAATAACTTGAAGCTCTACGGGTGGTACCCTCACACCCAAAGGAGACTTCCCCACAACTGCATTCCACATCAGTTGTTGGCTAGTAAAAAAAGAGAATCTATTGATTAAGACTAACCCGGAACCATTGACTAGTAAGAATCGGGATCTCTTCTTTCTTCGGATGAGGCTTCTCCTTGGATGAAAGAGGTCATTCTGCCTTCCATATCTCCGATGCCTACGCCCAAGCGAGGCAGATCACGTGCTCAGGGAAGTCAACGAAAGGATATGTGGGAATCATCTCGTAGGACGATCTTTGGCGCAGAAAGTGTTGAGACAGGGCTACTACAGGCCGAGTCATCAGGAAGATGCTACAGCGCTTGTCCACCGGTGTGAAAAATGTCAAAGGCAGGCCAACCTCCAACATCAACCATCAACCCCACTTAGCCCTATCCTAAGTCCGTGGCCCTTCGCACTGTGGGAGATGGATATGATAGGCCCTTTCCCTCTTGCCACCGGTCAGAGAAAGTTTAGAATTCTGGCAATTGATTACTTTACCAAGTCGGTAGAAGCTGAGAAGATCATGGAGAGGAAGGCCCATTACTTTGTTTGGAAGTCTATTGTGTGCCGCTTCGAGGTACCGCGGATCTTAGTTACCGACAATCCAATTTGATAACAGCTCATGAATAAATTTCTGCGCAGAACTTGGCATTGAACACAGGTTCACCTCGGTAGGTCATCCCCAACCAAGAAAATGGTCAGGCTGAGGTAACCAAGCGCACCATACTGAAAGGGCTCAAGACTAGATTAGATAAGGCAAAGGGGCTATGGGCAGATGAGCTGCCTAGTATACTGTGGGTCTACCGGACTACGAGTCGAACATCCACAGGGGAGACCCCTATCCTTTGGGACCGAAGCAGTGGTACCGGTGGAGATAGGAAAGCCAAGACTAACTTGCCCATTCTAACTTTGAAATACCAGTACTATTTAAGTAAAGTTAATAAAACCTGGGTTGATCGGGATTGGGGCATAATCATCCTCTCTTCTTATCTTTATGGAATTAGATTCCATTACTAGAATGGAGCCTTTAGTGAGTCGTAGATCAGCTATGGCTAACTGGCGGTAGTCTTTGCTTTTCCTGTTGCCGAATCGACTGCTAACTCAGGGTTAGCTTAGTCATCGGGCGGAGAATATTAACTCAGGAATGACATAAGTATAGTTTACCATTTTACCGTTTACCTTTATCTCTACCCGGGAGGTTATCCCCGGTCTCTAAAAGTCATTCTTTGAGGTCAGTTGCTTCCCCTGCTTTTTGTTCGGAAAGCAGATTGTTCAGAAGTGAATTAGCTCATCTCAACTTAGGTTCAGGGGAATGAGGGGCAAGTCAACTTGTTAAAGTATGAAATTGACGCCTTTTAACAGGTAGTCCTCGATTCAATCCAAACCAAAGGCGAAGTCGTAATAGTCAATCTAACCTGTAACCGGACGAAGAAGAAGGAGTTGTTCCTGTCGTCAATCTCGGCTTGGTAGGCTCGTCGGTACGGTGGTTCACTCGGCAGGCCTGATACGGTTCGGTACTTAGATCTTCCTCTAATACTTCTCTCATTCCTGTTTCCTTTGTTCCGCCAACTACATTGATTGGATACTGCTGGGCCTGCCTACGCAGAAAGTATACCGATTATCTCATAAAGCCGTTGAATTGCCCTTGGTTGTCTTACCCATTTGTTATATATTATTCCCACCTTGTTCTATTGCTTTTTATCGATTGTATTCTGGGGCGCTAGACCTCATTCTCTTTGATACGCTTATTCAATTGACATTGCCCCTTCCTCCTATTTAGAAAATATTAAGTAAGATGGCTGGCTTGTGATGTGCCAGGGCTTAGAGGGGTCGGCGCCAACAACGGCTGCCTTTACTCGACAGTACACGTTCGCTTCGCTCACTAAAAACAAGCAAGGGATACAACCAGCTTTCGCTTCCTATTCCTTTCCTCCTTGATTATTTGATTAAGCCCTGTTGATCTTCAATCTATCGCTTGTTCTCCTTGCGAGGTGGAACCACACTATACTTTACTTCCAGTGGGCTATTTACATCAAAGACGAATCAATCTGAAACCACTAATTCGGATGAAAGCAAACTACTAAGGAAATAAATTCCCTTCCTCTACTGGGATTGACTCGCTTAGAAGGGGTCCCATTCCTTTGGCAAAGGCCCTACAGCTCTGAGTAACTCCTTGTCTCATTGATCCGAAAAGAAAGGCATAAGTCCCACGTGTACTAAGCCCTCTCTCTATTATATCTTCTTCCATCCCTAAGAGCTAGAATGAATCAAAGAACTCTGAACTTCCCTAATAGTCGACTAAGACCTCTTCTTTATCTTATTTTTCATAGTCGATTGATAGCCCGCCTAAATCGAGAACCCACTCACGGAACACTAACTATAATATAAAGGCCAGAGGGAGCGGGAATATTCCTTATCCGCGCGGGGCTATTCCTCGCTAAGAATAAGAAAGGAAGCTATCTCTACGCTGGAGCCTTACAGAGACCTTTCCAATGGTGTTAAAAGGGAGCGGGCAGGAACTAAGGGGGGAATGCTGTGACTACTGATACAAGAACGATACAAGCACAATAACAGGGATAAATATATTATTCTTATTTACCCTTACCCCAGGAGAGGTTTGAAGATCTCGATTGTAAGGAGAGGAGTGAAGTTCTCTTAAGCGGCTGGCTTCCACCAATCGAAGTTTCGCGCATTTCATATGGTGGTAAAGTGAGACCACATAAAGAGCTCTCTGACCCTCATTCAGTCAGATTCTTCAGTAAGATATGTATGGTTTTACCCTTTTCCTTTTTCTTTAGACTTTATAACTCCTGACCCCAAGCTAGGAATTTTTTTGTTTTCTGATTGCTGTGACTGCCCTTACACAACCGGAAAGACATTGACTCGATCGACAGGCCCTCGCTACAAGACTGAAACAATTCGAATGATAGAAGAATCGACAGCAGCTCCTGCGCTTACAACTTTGAAAAGAGAGCATGGGGCTAGACCAGGAAAAGCATAGACTCGATCTACTTCAACTGCAGTCACTTCACCACCTGAAGGAAGATTAGTACTTTTTTAGGTAAATAAGTTTCACTCAACTCATCCCTTAGTTTGGAGGCTTAGCTTAAGTTAAGCTCTTTGATTGAGGATTGGGTAAGAGATGGACTTGAAGACTTCGAGCACTTCCGGGTTCCCCTAGGTCTATTAGACCACCATCAACTCATAGACCAATAGAAGACTTAGACATTTATTCTTTTTATTTTACGAGGTACAAAGCAAGAACCAAAAAGCATTGAAGCGAATCAAGCAAGAGAAAACCGGAAAAGGTTCTAGATCTCCTGGAAAAATTGGAAAACATAGCCTACTTACTTGGCCTACTCAAGAGCCAGACAAAGAAAGAAGAAAAAGCAAGAGGTTTGAGTGAGACAGCAAGAACGTCAGCTCACCCAAGGACGAAGGAAGAGCTTTGAAATCCTCATCAAGTGAGACAGAAAGGGCAGCTACTTAAATAAGAAAAGGAATTGAACGAGTTCGATCCATTAGGTTATTCGATTTATTCGGGTAATTTAATTAGTTGGGGATAAAATAGACTTCCCGCCATAGCTTGCCTCAGGTGGAATGGAATTCTTAAGTCTTAGACCATCCTTCAATAACATTGCACGTAGCATCACCACTTCCTACGCATTTCGTCGGTAAAAAGACCAGGTCCCATTTCCTATTTCCACATCTCCGGTACCTATCTTATGGTCTAATTCACCTCGTCAACTCGGACTCGGGCAAGCGGGTTCACTCGTATCCTCTTTTCCTTTGGGGTTGGTTACTGCCCCATCCCTTGAATTGCCTTGGGACCGGCCTTCAAAGAAAGATCTGAACATTTGCGTAGATGAGATCACGAGACCAAGCCAGTTCACATCCTCTTCTCTTGGTCTTCGAGTGCTGGGAGACCTATCTTCTCTCGCTCGATTGGGCGCTACTTGCCTATTGACAGAAGTCATCTCCGAAAAAGTCTTCGTGCTCAACTCGCTTTGTTTGTTGATGTCACAAGGGCGGGCTGGAAGAGGAATTGCCCGATTCGATGTTGGAGCTGCGGAGCTTCCTTACCTTACCAATGAAGCCTGAGATTAGAGTCGGAATCGGTGAAGCTTCTTTCCGCTCCCCTTGATTCTTGCGTTTTGGGGTTGGCTACTCAATCAATAGCGTCCGTGAAGTGATTGATGTTCGATTGGGCTTTCGCCCTTCAAGGTCTTAGGAATCGATTGAATCATCCCTGTACTTCTACTCGAGTGATCGAATCGGACGCTGTGCCATTGATTGAATTTCATTCAATAGGCTCTTAGATGGGCTTGTTGAGATAGGTCAGAATGAAGCAACCCCAGTGGAAGGAATATGCCCATCCATAGGTGGATTAGAGAATAAGTCAATAAGTAAGATCGAAAGGGCAGGGAGATCTCTGGGGTAAAGACAAGGAGCCTAGCTAGGTCCCTAGTCACTAATCCGAATCTGCGGAAGAGGAAGAGGCACCCAACATATAAGAATCGGACTAAGAAAAGATGGATCCGTTTAAATGGTTGATGCTTTACTGGTCCCCCGCCTTCTCCTTGATCAAATAGTGTAAGGAGAAAAAAAACAAACCCTCTTATTTCCCTTTCTTTCTTTTGAAGTTATTTCTTAGGTTTCTTCCTGTAATTTAAAGAATTTTAAGACTAGTTAGAGCATAAGGATTAGCAGAATCGTAAAAAAAATCAATATATGATATAAAGAAGAGGAAAAATTCCAATACTTCTATATAGTACGAAGCACTCGTAGCACTTGCTAAGAGTTACCTAATTGATTGAATACCAGTAAATTTCCCACTAACAAGAGTATACTCATTTCCGCTACACAATTTCATTGCTTTGGATGCGGCTCCTTTAACTGCTAATCTTTTTCCACCCACCCGAAGGCTAGTTAAACATATGTCGCAAAGAGTAGTATCTGAATCTGTATCTGATGAGGATACTGCTGCAGCGGCAGAGGCTGTGGTAGTCTTAAGGAATTCCCTCCTCGAGATAGTCGATATAGAGAATTGTCCGCCTAAAAGAAAGAATCGCGAGTTTACTCGGAGCAGGCTTCCAAAAAGCCTTACAGTAAAGGTAAGTCATCCTATTATTATAATTAGCCTGAAGGGTAGCTAAGACGCCCCCTTCCCATTCATTTTCCCTTGGGATGGTCAAATTCATCTTTCTCCTATTTTAAAGCACTTTTATCTTATCTGACACTCGCAACTAACTACTCCCCTGTACATATAGGGAAGACCACTACTGAGACTGGAACTCGCCTCCAACGGTAACTTCAACTCCAGGTAATGCGGAAGCACTTTTAGGGCTTAGGACGAGAAAGACATATTTTACACTAGCTTTTGACCTAGAACCAGCTGACTTAACAGATGGATTGGCCTTGCCTACTTCAATGCCAATGGATAGGGGGCCTGGACCAACATCGAAAGAAAGTGCAACTTCTGGAACAGCTCCCGAAAATAAAGAAGAAATGGAAAGGAGTATTCCACGTGCATAATCCTTCACTTTTCTTAAAAGAAGGTAAAAAAAAAAGAAAGAAGAAAAATTGGGCCGGCCATGTTTCCCGAGGGAGGCCGCCTTCTCTCAGGCCAGCAGTCTTCTACTTCTAGTCGACTGCTCTATGACGGGCTTCCCTGTATCCTGGGCTCTGCTCGCTCGTCTACGCTCCGACCCAGCAAGTAAGAATTGAAAATCTTTCCTTCTCCCTTACGGTCGAGAACTACGTACCTTGCCTGCATTAAGATTTAAAACTTGTCGTCAAAAAGGCAATCAATCAGAATCAATAAAAAAAATTGAAATAGTGAATCAAGCAAGATCTAGATGGATCCCTATCTTTATCTCTATCCACGGAGATACCTATCTATATGGATAGAAATCTATCTATGAATCGATCTAGACTATCCTCTATCCGGATAGATATGTCCCTATGAGCGACTACGCTGATCTTTATATGTTTTGGCCACGTCCGTTTCCGCTCCGAAGAGGAAGGTTTGGATCTTTCAATCTTATGTCGTGAGGGATGTGACCTATGTTAGGTCCATAAAATACCACCGCTTTTGGTGTTCTATGATTCACCTCCGAATAATGAGTAGGTAGTTCGATCCTTTTGATTCTTCTCTTCATAGTAAACTGATGGGGGGATGAGGAGCAATAGGTCGAATTACTATATAAAGAAGAGTTGTAAACTATAGGACTTCTTGTTCGAGTAGGAAGATATCGGTTTTTCTCGTTTCTTCTCTTCGATAAGAATAGGGATTTGAAATGATACAAATTCCTCTTCATTCTGTTGTGCTCAGCGAAGGAACTGCCTAAGCATACTTTTTCGGATCCAAACTTCTTAGTTCTTTCTAAGTCTTCTTCTTGCATAGAATAACGCAACTGTTGTTGCAAAAACCGGGATTTTAGTAGTAGGCGGCATCCCCGCTTAGTTTTGAGTAGGTGGAACCATTCTGTTTTGGTTCTTCTCCACATTCTTACCGGGTGATCCAGGAATTTTCCTATGATTTTATCAACTGATATTTCGATATAGAAAGATCTCCTTATTTCTTCACCGCGGATTCTCGCGTCATTTTCTTGAAAAGATATTAGATCACCGTGGGAAACTTTCAAACGAGTAATGCTTACCATTCGATTATTCACACAAACCCTTCGATGACTTATCGGCTGCCTTGCTTGAGGAATAGTTTCACGAAAATGGAGACGAACCGGAATAACGTCCGATCTTGTTTCTGGATTGAGTAGAAAAGGGATATATGAAGTTCGTTCTGTTCCTCTGTGCATCTCTGTGATGGGTAAATCCCCATGAAAAAGGGGCAACTTTCGTGTAGTTTGTGATTGGATGTAACTGTTAAGATTTTCTCTCGGATAAATCTTTCTCTTAATAGATCTCTTCTTGTTCCTCAATCTTCGGAGAATGCGGCGTTGTATTATTGTAAGTTCTCTGTTCCGAACATTTCCTGAAAGTAGACGACAAGTTTTAAATCGCATATCCAGTCTTTCTCTATCTTTCCTTGGGGGAATGCCGCAACAAAAGGGGCTATGGGAGTAGAACCCAATTCTGCCAAAACCCCCGACAAAAACAAGATGGAAACTGGCATACCAGTCTCATTTACCTCTCTTTCTTCATTCAATATCTGTCTAGCCTGCTAACGACGCCCTTTCTTATCTACGCTATTTACCCTTCATTACTTCCCTAGAGTGAAGTTCCTTGCTTTCAGTCTATTGGGCCGGCCTAGAGGACTGGGAATTGGCAATAACAAGAATCGGTCCTTTAGTGATAGTGAAAGCTCAATCCCAACTGTCGAATCAAAAGCCTAAACCGTCTAAGGTATGAAGTAACTTTCCAAAGGTCAATCCCTTTCCTGATGCCTGCGTAGAAGTGCAGTTGCTATTAAGGAAGATGTGCCATTAGTTATAAAAGCAAATTTAACATCCATTAACTTTCGAATAAGCACTCAGACCTAAAAATCAATTCCATTTCAAAAAGAAGATCTCTCTGTCCCCCGAGCGAGCTCCATAAGAAGCCACTTTCGTGCTACTAGCTTACTAAGCTTCTTTCCCTCTATCTCTACGAAAAGTACAAGTAACTCCAGACGCTTTCTCATTAGCTCATTGGATTCGTCTTATATAATATAAGCATTTCGGATTGGAAACTAATCGTCTGGTTGGCCCCGAACGGAAAGGGAGAGGCTTTTCTCTTTCTAGAGGATTTCGTAACAAACAAACAAAGGGCTCCTGAGGTGCTAGCCTCTCGGGCTACACTTATACAGCCAGGCCAAACATACTGTGATTCGCCTAGCTGGGTGATACCTTTTGGAATAGATCCCACCCAGACTTACTAAAAACTTTTTTTTTCCTTTAATTTAAGGGGTGAGCTAGGCCTTACAACACACAGTGTTGACCGCTCCTCAATTCTGACTTTGGGAGGGAACAAGGAACGATTGCAGCGATCACACCAAGGTCTTCCGTCGGATAGGGGCAGGCATTTTTCTCTAAGGGGCTTTCTTTACTATCTGCTTTTTCGCCTTCTCTCGGCTCCTAACAGCCTTACAGAATGAAGTCCATATTAATAAAGTATCAAAGATGAGAGGCGGAAAGCCAGTCGTTATCCTGGAACCTTAGCCCGAGCATCTTGTTATCATATCTTCGAGACTTGCTGGTCTGCTCTGTTAGGAGAACAAGTCCTCCCCCAGCTCAACAACAAAAACAAACAGAGGAGCCGACGGGGGAGCAAAACAAATAAGCTCCACCGACAAATGAGCGCCCTTCCTCACCGGAACAGCCCGAGCAAACAAAGCAACGCTCCGCTGCAGGGGATATTTTTATTTCAGGAGCCAAAGGGCTAGCGCTTCGAGTTCAGGTGCGACTTCGTGATTAAAGGAAACTGGCGATCTATGCCTCACCCAGGTTGCTCAAAAATCCTATCCCAGCACCGCTTCACTCGATAGCAAGTGAGGAAGCGAAAGCGAACGAAAGAGAAAGCCCTAACTAACCGAGAATGAAAGAAGGGTTTTTCCCTAACTTTAGTAGAGGAATGGAGTTAGCTGTAAACAGTACGGGTGGAATAGACGAAGCCAGTAAGTAACGAGGATGCCGGATCTGTGAAGAAGCTTAGAGGCTCAGAGCCAAGGATGAATAAAGGTTAGACGCGCCTAGTATAATAAAAAGGAAAGTCCCAAGCGCGAATAGAGCCTGTGTTTCGACGAGCTAGTTCAGGTTTACACCAAGGATAGTCACAACCGGTGCAAGGGAAGTCAAGCAGTTCATCACTGAGATTCGCTCTCAAGCAATCAAGAAAGAGGGTTGGTTAGGGCAAAGCATCCGAGGCCTTAGAAAGTGGGGAATATTTAACCTATGAGGGTCTAGCCAGCATCACAATCACAAGGAGCAGATGAAGACCGGCCCTCTAAAGCTTAAGTCAAAGGCCGCCGTCTATAGTTTCGCATGAAGTAATTACTTTCTTTCGAAAGGGAGTACGGCGCCTTAGTCTGAAGAAAGTAGTTCATCGTTTAGAGCCGCCCAATATTAGTTCTACAGCCCCCAGTTAAAGACCGAGAAAGCCTTCACTAAAGCATAACTAAACCCAAACTTGGATGACATTATCTTTTTGGGGTTCTCCTGAAAAAAGGAAGTTATTTCCTGGGCAGACCATCTAATAAGGGCAACTGCGACGACGAAACCCCTTGCTTTAGCTTATCTAAAAGCTTGGGGCGTGTAGCTCTCCGTACAAGTAAGAAAGTTAGTGCCGTGTAGCCCTAGGCGAAGAAAAAGAAAGAATAAGGAGTGAGAACCAAGGAACTCCAGAGAGGTTGGTTACGAAGCTGGTCAAAAAGCTAGTACATCATCTCCACCTGGAATTGGAAGGTGCTAAATAACTCTTTCTTTTATTAGCGGCAACTATAACTTTATCTGCTTATTCAGTGAGGAGGGCAGCATCTGCCTTTGAATGGAATCTAGCTAGGGCAAAAGGTATACCTCGACCTGGGGGCAGAACAAAGAAAACCGCTAAGAAAGAAGGGAAACTCTATCCATTTCAACTCATAAGAAGTACGGCATATAGACATATAATATAGGAAGAAGGGGTGATATCTTTGTATATATAGTCACTAATCATATATTCTATCAATAACTTTAAAGCACTCAATTCTCGAAAGATCTCGATTTTTTATTTATGAGGGACTTCCCTTACATCCAATCGCCTGTGTTAAGCATAGCGGGCCTTTTGGATTTGAATAGCCCCTAACTGAAAAGTATCTTATCTTCCCCCTACGCCAAAAACAGAGCAAGATGGCTTTAGCTTCCATTGAGAGAGAAATAGAAATCGAGATGTGAGTGAGAAAAATCATAGCTTTTCTTCACTAGGCCATTGCCAATCCAGTTTTCAATGGGAAAGCTTTACCTTAAGTGGAGTGGCCAGGCTCTGATCTTGATCTTCTTACTCTTCGCGACTCTGAACGAGCCCCATCTGTAGCCTGCCTATTCTACCAGCCTTTATTCCGCAAGGAGAATGTAGGCAAATGTCCTTTCAAAGAGCTCCTTCTCTGTGCGCATTCTATTCCTATTCTTTTACTATTGAATCAACCTCCCCCATCTCGCTTCCTAGAAAGCCTTTATTGCATTCGGGATACCTTGAATACTAAAGATCTTGGCATCTTTACCTTATTTAGGAAAGTCGTGAATTTGTCCAATCCCGTACCCCTCCGGTCTGGCAAGGAATCAAATCAGTACGTAACTGAGGCAATCGTTTCTTTAAGTCAGTGTGCTCCAGTCTAGGTATTTGATGACCCCTTTGTATGTAAGGGAAAGGGAAGTCCGGCTAACTCTATATATATATATTTTTACTATATAGGATAGGGGCGGGTCTCGTTCTGTTGAAAGTGTTCGTAGCGCTGCTGGTTTAGTTCCCCACTCGGATTGTCGGGGGAGGGGAATTGCACATTTGGTTTGAAACTCTCTATCTAAGAGTCTTAGGTTATAGAAAACCTTATAGTAAGATGCAAGCTTAGTTGAGTTCAGTTACGCCAAGTAATTGCATATAGAGAAGAGAAGTAGCCGTTGAAGCAATAGAAATATCAATAGAGAGAGAAGAAAGCTAGTTTTTCGCCCACCAAATCCCATGTCTTTCTTGGTTGGTAAACCCAACCGGCGATTTACATTACAACAAGTCTTTGCTAAAAGAAAGCAAAGCGGATCACTTTAACAGTTCATATATAATCATGCCAAGCTGGTGCGAGTTTTTAAGAGCAAGAAAAGAATATGAACGAGGAGAAAGCATTCGTTATCTTTATATGGATAGCCAATTCTTATTAAGATATTGTTTGTATTCTTTACCCGGAAAATGGGTTTACTATTTTGAAAGATCGGAACATGGGAATAGATATGGTACCAAAACGGACTACCTATTTCAATTTTTGTGCTTTCTTAAATTGCATACCTATACAAGGGTTCAAGTTTCGATCGATATTTGCGGAGTTGATTATCCCTCTCGAAAACGAAGATTTGAAGTGGTCTATAATTTACTGAGTACTCGGTATAACTCACGCATTCTTATACAAACCAGTGCAGACGAAGTAACACGAATATCTCCGGTAGTCAGTCTATTTCCATCAGCCGGCCGGTGGGAGCGAGAAGTTTGGGATATGTTTGGTGTTTCTTCCATCAATCATCCGGATCTACGCCGTATATCAACAGATTATGGTTTCGAGGGTCATCCATTACGAAAAGACCTTCCTCTGAGTGGATATGTAGAAGTACGCTATGATGATCCAGAGAAACGTGTGGTTTCTGAACCCATTGAGATGACCCAAGAATTTCGCTATTTCGATTTTGCTAGTCCTTGGGAACAGCATAAGCGACGGATAATTCAGAAAGAATCATAATAGGTCCAGCTCTATAGGATAGGGGACAAATCAATAGGAAATGCTATTTGCTTTGTAAGAAGAAGAAAGAATAAACTGATATGAAATGAAAGAGTTCGCGGGAATTGTCTTGATCGTCGGATATCATTTTCAAATAGTAGTGAGAAGTCTTATCGAACGATTTCCTGCAATTCTTCCCAGTATGTCATGAGTAAAGAATCCAGCTACAACTCTCGATCTATACAAAACGCACTGGGTTTTTGTGTTTCTTTCGGTTTCATTGATAGCAGAAGAGCCTGACTCTATAGGATTAGGGGCACTAGCGCTTTATTAAAAAAAAAAAGTAAAGCCTGAAAACGTAACGTAATAAATAGGCTGCTATTCTAGGCTCGCTCCGCCCCTTATTGGAAAACAAAAGCGCTAACGCGCCTTATATTCTTTTTTTTAGTAAAGCAAAGCAACCTTTCGCGCCAGGCGCTCACGTTTTTTGTCGTCTGGGTGGAAGCTGGCGGCAGGGCTTGCTTAACCGTATATATGGAATCGGGACTCGCCCCGGATCTCCGAATAGCCTCACCTGAAACTGGTAGACACACTGAGCCACCACGTACCCCTCTCGCCCGTCGTATGCTATGGATGGTCACACTAGCCCCTCGATGGCATGGCGGGATTTCCCATTGACTGTTCCTGAGGTGAGGTCATTCATTCTTTTGGGAGATCCTTAATCCTGGAAAGAAGGAAAGGCATCAACCCAGACCGGCAGCACCCGAAAAGGAGTCTTAGCTTTAGGTAGTCTTTCCACGCTTGGCTTTGCTAGGCAGGCTTCCCCGGTCGTACCGTTCGTAAATTCCTTCCGTTCTTCGCCAATTCTTTTTTTTTCTTCCATTGTCTTGCTGAACTGCTTTTCCTGTTGAAGCTTTTACGGGGGCTTTTGCTCATGCCGATTCAGAATGCTTTATCATTAAAATTTGAAATATCTCTTTTGTGTCCATTCACCGAGACGAGCACAAGACAGTGCTTGGAGATTCGATCTTGTCTTCTTTCGCTTGGTTTCCCCAGGTGGTGCGGTTGGGGAGTAGAGACCTCGATGCCGGGTCGTTCCAAAGTGACTTGCTATTGCTGCTGCAGTGCATCTTGTTCATCATCCAGGAATTTCTTTAGAATCTTTGCCTTCCTTACCAGGAATTGGATTCGAACCAAGTATAAGATATTAAAAATGTCGGAGAATACCCGGTATTTGAGTTTTTAGCATTAACACGATTAAATCTTCTTTTTTCCTAGCCGATTCTTCCCTTCCTTCTCTTCTCACTCCCCGGGTTTAGCTCCCGACTGGAGGGAGAGGGGCAAGGCATTAGGGATTGCAGCTTTCGTCTCCAGTAATGGATGGATAAGGTGGTAGTGCAAAATATCGGAGTAGCCGTAATGGAAGAACTTTTAGCTTGGTTGTCCGGCCCTCTTCACCGATCTCCTAGCCCTACGAATCAAACATCTCCGGGCATCTGGTTTCAAAGAGAGATTGGTTAGTCGCCTTCTGTTCATTCTTACCCCTGACTACCGGACCCCATTGGTTAAGTTGGGGCAGGAATAGCTATCTATCGGACTACGATCACAGGCCGACCCTCCTTTATTCTAGTCCAGTTGGAGAGGGAAAAGTCCCATCCGTTCCAGAAGTCGCAGAGAAATGGAAGGCTTAAATACCAAAAACTACGGAGGCATGATCTAAAAATGGGTAAGCCCGGTGGTTTAAGTTGAGCCTAGCCAACAACCAACATCAGCTTATAGGGAGAGTAGGAGCTCCTGTTGCTCCAACCATTCTAGTGAACCGGTCGAGACCAGCTGCTATGAATACCCTGTGCCGGTTGTGCGAAGGCAGCCTCAAAAAAAAGAAAGAAAAACGTCCTCCTCAGGAAAGAAAGCTGATTCACCTCTACCCTATTGGTTAATCCCGAAGGAAGCTTCCCTGAGAGAGCTGCTATAAGATAAGCTCTTTTTCCATTTAGTTTAGAGAGAGTAGCTTGCTTTCCGCGGTCTGCTATTCCTTTCCTCTAATGACTCAATTTAAAACCTACCGAAATGGCTCTTTAAAGAAGGGCTTGATTCACTGGAAAATAATGAGAGGGTCGACCAGTCCATTTATCATCCCACCACTCACCCAAGCAAGCTCAGGAGTTCAGGTGCTACAGATTAGTGAAGCCCGATCGTAAGTAACTTCCACAAAAGATATCTTGTTTTTGTCCTTCTCGGGTTCCAGTCCAATCTTCTGCAGCTGCCCCCGGCCTATACTTAATTTAATACTTTCTGGTCCAGGCCTCAGGCTTACACAAGTCTAATTCTTCCGCTACCGATATTGGATCTGAGCCTTCCTTGAAAGAATCGCAAACAAAGAGTCAATTGCTTAGCTTATCGAGATCGCCCCCTCTTTCCTTTTGCGCCAAAATTCCTTTCTTTTTTCTATTTAGCTTCTGCCTGCCACACATTTGACACTGACACCTGGGCTCCACCTGAGGATCACCCAGACGCACGAGCACAGACTGGTGTACACTCTCTGCACATCGCGGGACTTAGGCCTTTCTTTCTTTGCATGCAGCACCTGTCTTCCGCAGGTCTAGAGTAGCACAACTGAAGCAAAACCTTCTTTTCGGCAATACGCGCCCGGCCCGGGAGAGAGAGACATCTCTCGTTATTGCTGCCTTTCTTACTACTTTGACACAGTCGTCTACGTAAAGGTCTGCACTCAGGAGAGATGCAGTCCCCCATGTATGACATCTTTGAGCCTTCACTGATGAATGTTAAGATGAAAGCACAAGAGACTAGCACCCTTTCTCAACCAACCTAAGAAGCTTGCATCTAGGATTCGGACTAGCCCACAATCTCAAAAAAATTCCTCCAATAAGAGTAAACCCATGTCACAAAGCAATCCCTTTCATAAAAGAGAGACCATCAAGAGTTCAGCACTACCAGACTACGGCCTCCACTCAGACAGGTCTAGAGGCGAATTCGCTGTTTCAGCAGCAATCAGTCCAGCAGACTCAGCTTCAACCGCTACAACTTCAAAGAGCCTCAGGCGCAAGAGCAGGTTCAACCAGTGCCGCTACAGCATTCTCAGGTGAGACCAGAAAAATATCCCTTTCCGCTAGGTCAGTCTCAGCAATACCTACAGCCTCTACCTCAACTTCAGGGGTCGGTCAATACCTGGCAAGCCCCTGCTCAACCTTACCAAGATCTTCTTCTATCCAAATAATCCCGCTAGTAGCCCCTCAGCCTACGCAATTCACTCCTCAAGACAAGAAAGCAACCTATCTTACTAATAATGAAGGTTTTGGCTTGTCCCAATTCTAAACCAAATAAGAGTGCAGGAGACCTAGGTTAGAGGGTTTCTACGCGCTTTACTAATAATAAAAGAAGGGCCAACACCGGTTGCAGAAACTTAAACTCACTTCATATGACGCGCCTCCTGAAGCTTGGACTGCCTCTGTAGATACTGAGGGGTCTTGTTGATCTGGCCTATTCTATTCGTAAAGCGTCTCCTTCCCGAGGAGCAAATAGTGCCTCCAGTCTTTCACAGCCAGCACTATCGTGTACATCTCCTTTTCGTACGTGGGATAGTTTTAGACAGCTGTATTGAACATCTCACTGTGGGACTCAACCGCTTGATAGTGTATTCAGTTCGGTTTCTGCTCTAGATGATCGAGTTCATTGGATGGACGTCTTACTTACCTTCCTGCCTTTCCATCTAGTCCTTGGTACTCCGCATATTCACGGAGAATTCAATTTCTTGCAATAAAAGGTAGAAGTGAGCTTCCTAAAGTTAGAGTGAGGAAAGGATCTTAGCCATCGCATCGGTGACCGGCTTTCGTAAAAGCACCTTTGGGCTATAGCTTCTCGATCAACTAGCTCACGTAAAGAAGTAAAGCCACTATCATCTACGATCTTGTTTTAGAGTTTTTTTTTAAGCTTTGATGTGTCGCGAGTCAGCTAATGAGAGTATACGAATGGAGATCTAGCCGAAGAAAGGAAAGTTTTTAATGTAATTGATTAATCAACAAGATGATATTAAAAAAAAAGGATTTGCCGTGGAAAGACTCCAGTCCGGAATGAGTTGGTTCCCCTTCCCCTTTTCCTTTACGGATATGGCACCACTCTATGTATGATACATTTTTTACATTTAGAATCAATTAACCAGAGAAGACTTTTGAGAAAGATAGCTAAAAAGGACTGGTTCTCGAGCTTCCTGAACCCACAACCGCCGGCCGAATAGTTCGTTCAGAAAGCAAGGCCTCTAGATCGCATTTAAATGGCTTTCAAGGAAGCATGCAAAAGACCTCAAGCTCAAGTCTTCGTTCGCTTAAAAAAATGTCCTTGGTAACGACCTTCTACAGATTTGCTCTCCAGAATGCTCTTTTTGGTCAGGGTCTCATTGGTAGTTTCAGTCCAGCTCATACTGAAAGCATTCCTTTTTAATATACTGAGTTGCGGCTCACCTGCTCTTAGCTAATTGGTTTAGGCGGGGACCTCTCATTAAGGCAACATGCCTCAGGACGAAGCCATATACTACCTCTACTCGATGCTCATACGCTATTCTTCCCCACTCACCGCCCTCCCTTTGGTTTTATTACTGTGTTCTTTCAATTGAGTGAGGCTCATTCAAAGTCAAATCAAGGGGAGGGGTACGATGAATACATTGATTATCTGGGTCCGTCTAGTCTGGGTAAGGGCGGGCTCCTTTGTTGCCTTAAGTAGAGCTGGCCACTACCAAAAGACCAAAGGCGGGCTAGCACGTGTCAGGTGATGACGACGCCGTAGTACTTCGATCTGGAGTGGCCCATTCCCGATAATAAGACTCCTCTGATCGGAGTCCTTGAGTTACCCGTTTAGCTTCTGAACCCGAAACCTACCAACGATTCCACCTTTCCTCAAACGCTAGGAAAAACCTCTTTCGAATCACCCACCCGACAACCCCTCTGCCAAAGAAAAGAATAGATAGTAAGCCAGAAAGAAAGGCATTTTATGAAAGTTTCATTCAGTGTCTCAAAAGGCGTGTAAAGGGCTTTCTTTCACGCATGAGTTATACCGAGTACTAAGTGAATTATGGACCACTTCGCCACGACGAACTAAACCAATGGCAGTAAAAGCAGATGTCTGGTCTCGGTTAAGCCCAACGCAACATGGTTATGTAGCTCTTATGGGATTCAAACCCATGATACAAGAAGGTTGTATATAGATCTAGCAAATCAGTGTCTTAAGCCCACCCGGAAGGCTAGTTGGTAGAGCGATCAGTTTATCCGAATAAAGGTAGGTTCGAATCCTACTTCGGGTTCAAATTCGAATAGAAAGAAGGCCATCGACCTCTCATTCCGGCTATTCAACCTCTTCTTAATAAATATTATAAATACCCCACCCTAACGGATAAGAGAACTAGTCCGTTATGATAGCTTTCCCTCGGTTCACTTCTTTCTGAACTCAGACAAGATTTCACTCGAGTTCAAGCTTTCGTCACTTAGTCAGAAGGGATCACCTCGGCATGTCAAAGAACCGGCGCTACCAGACCTTGGTCGTCTCCGCTGGGCGGGGCTCACCGCAAACCTACTTCCTCTTGGATCCTTTCCCACAGCCCTTTTCTTTCCAATTTCAACTCCAGTGGCCTGGTTCTTTTCTATGTAATTCTTTGACTCGTTTTGTGTCTACCGCCTCATCCTCAGCCTCTTCCTACCTAAATAAGGCCCCTCCCTAGTCCTTATTCTTTCCTTATAAAATGAAAGATTCATTCTTTAGCCAGATCAACATCCTTCTTCCTATTACCTATCTCCAGATCAAGATCCTAACATGATTTAAGCCATAACTCTACTATTGAAGTACTTAGTAATCCGACTTCCAATTCACTATCTACTTCCTTCGTCAGCCCTCCTCCATAGCTACCTTTGAAGGGGCTAGACCAAGCCTAGTAATTAATTGAATTAGAGGGAAAAAGGCCACTCAGGTCTATATCTAGAAAGGAGGCTGGATTGGAAGATTGAGAGACCCGGGACTGTGCATGCAGGTTTGCAGAGAGGCTAGAGCATTCCCTTCACTAAAATAGAATAGAGGTAACGGTTGAACGAACGGTAGACCCAACTCTGTATACTTAGCCGGAAGCAGGGCATTCCACCGATTCCACTTAGGGAGAAAGCCTTTCCCGTATGTATCTATTTGAACCCGATCTTCAAATTTCTATCCGGTAGACTTGGTAAGGTAAAAGGGCCCCGACTTATTTGATTTCCAGAATTAGAGTTCGACCGCAGCAGCCCCTTTTTTGTTTTGGGGGGATCAAGTTCCTTGCCAACTATCGACCCCGATCTCTTTTCATTTCTTTTGGGTATTACTAGCCTAGCCTTCGTCAATCACACTAAAGCAGAGCACCCAACTACGGCAAGGCCCCCTTAATTAAGGGTTAGGTTAGTCAATCCGGCCCGAGACGCGTTCGTTGACAAAACCGCCGTAGGAATGGAGACCTTTCAATAGAGCGGAGGCGAACTGATCAACGAGAAAGAGGCCCTACTCACTACAAACGAATACACCACAAGATCGAACTGCACTCATGCCTCTCCCGCATCAAGTTGACCGACCCCCTAAGTAGTTCTTCTATCAATCATGTACGTAGGTAGGGTCCCCCATTCTGATTGGTATATCATTAAAAATAAAAGCCATTTGCACCAGCCAGGCGCACTGCGCTTTCCCTTGCCTAGATGTTCGCCTTTCTAAGTCAAGTAATGGTGACCCGCCGAAGACTGGAGCCTCATAACATGTTGACGAAGACCCCCGAACTGAGGGTTCGATCAGTAGAGGGGACGACTTAGCCTCCTCGGAAGAAGAATAGCCCCGCTCCGCTCTCTAGCCGACTGATCCCGTTGATCATATAACTGGGAGGGAACGTGTCACATTAGAGGTGAACGATCAGAGATGTCCGATAATTACCACGATGAGGCTGGTCCCTCTTTTATTTTTGTAGACTAAGCTATGAATATGAATGAATGCCGGGCTCTTTCTTTCACTGCTAACCCCAAGAAGTTTCTTAATGCTGATATTTTATGTTTCGTCGAGCCCCGAGCTTGTGGTCCTCCTTTGAGTGTGGGTTCCATTGGATGAATCTCTCAAGTCAAGGTTCACGTACATAGCAGCAAGAATGGTGCAGCGAGCGCCTATTTCTCGTTCTCGCTCGGGAGCCAAAACGAACGAACACGCCTGCTACCTACTGTACTGGACCTTCGACCAGGCATTATACCCTTGTCGAATCGGAACCAACCACCACTGTATTGCGCTCGAACAGTTGAGCGGCCGCCGGCCAGCAACTTCCGTACCGTACACAGATATAGATTCATTCTTCGTACCTGGTCCAACTTCACAACCCTTCGCGGGTTGGTCAGAAGTCAGTCTTGTTTGGTAAGACTCTATTGAACAAAGCAAAGAAAAGAGAGTGCTCGACCGGAACAACGGCCAACAAAGACCGTAATTACATAGATAACAGCTCCTCCCTTTCTCCGGCTTTAAGGCGAACCGTATGGCGGCTGGAAAGAAAGACGACCTCACCTTCTCGTAGATGGTGTCAGTGAGAGCAACTTGAGTATCCCCCGTTGACCTCCTTTTGTAGATAGAATCTTCAATGAGTGTAAACAACTTACTAATAAAGGTGCGCTTGTTGAGTAAGGCCGTTTTCTTGCAGGAGTGCTAACGCGCGCCCTTATTCTTCGCTTGCTCCGCAGTACGAGCCTCATACAGAGCGAGCCCCTTTAATATGATGAGGAGAAGGCCAGCCAGACCCAACCCCGCCCTCTTTTCTGCACCAATCTTTATTTACGACTATATTTATATATTTGGGGTGTATAGCTCAGTTGGTAGAGCATTGGGCTTTTAACCTAATGGTCGCAGGTTCAAGTCCTGCTATACCCAAACAAACCTACCTTACACTATACCTATGAATTTATAAGGATGCGTAGTAACGTTCAAAGATCACTCTTTGGCCTTTAGACTCGCTTCAGCGACTTCGCCCTTCCTTTAAGTGAGTGAGAAGGGGGTGAGGTAAGGAGTTGTATAAGAGTGGCTCGGTCGCCTCTCCTTATTTGATTCATTCTATCTATAGGGCGGGGCTGCAGACCAACAATCCAGCAAAAGGGCTTAAAAGCTCCTTTATCAAACCTTCCCCTTTTCATAATAATAAGGTAAGCATCAAAGCCCAGCAAACCCAACCTATACAAAGAGCTCTTTTCAGCCCCTACTCCCAACAAGTGAAAGTTGCTGGCACCCACCATACCTTGCTTCGGGGCCGATCTCTTGTTTCGAAGCAAACATATATATAAATATATATTAGTTCCACCACAAATCGATTTCGCCGCTTAGATTGGATTAATGAGAAAACGTGTATTCAATTCAACCATTCGCATGGTCTCCCCTAACCTAAGACTGACCTCTTTTCCAAATGAACCGAACCTCGATACCACATTCATCAAAGAGAGACGGCCATCTCTCTAGGTTGCACACCCCTTTAGATTAGATCGTTCTATTCGTGCTTGAAAAACGACCCCGCTCCTCATCCTCAATCTGGCGGTCCCTCTCCTAGCGCTCAAGGAGTTGCTTCTTTTTTGTTTGCTTTTTCTGTGCTGAGTCTATAAGCAAAGAGGGGGTGCCCAGTACACTTGAGATGCGTCCCAAGGTCGCCAATGACCAGTACTGCAACTGAAAGCCAGGGTATCTTACCCTAAAAGGGAGAGTTGGAATACTTAATTGGTTCAAATCC
Organism: Trifolium repens; assembly: GCA_030408175.1. Lineage (NCBI taxonomy): Eukaryota > Viridiplantae > Streptophyta > Magnoliopsida > Fabales > Fabaceae > Trifolium > Trifolium repens. The sequence goes on from CP125852.1 coordinate 261,420, forward strand.
AATAGTAGCTAGAACCAGTGAAAGGGTAGTTCACCAGACCCGCTCACGATAATGCGAATGAAACGGCAGATAAGCCTATTACTGGTTACGGCGATAAGATCCTAACAAACGGCCGGTTTACATTTACAACAGAAAAATAAAAGATAAGGCAATTAAGGGATGAAAGATAGCGGCAGACTAAGGAGTAAAGACTGACTCTTTCTCTTCTATTCTATGGAACACATTTAAAGACTGACCTACTATACTAGAGGGAATAATTACTCCTATTGACCGAAGGCTAAAGGACTCCTATTCTTTTATCACAATCGCCGATCAGATGTTAGGAATCGATTGCTGCGATAAGCCTCTCTTGGCCAAGAAGCAAGAGTTCCGGTGCGGGAGTTAGATTATTATCCAATCTATTAGTGGAATCCCAAAAAATAAATATGAATCTCGTGTAAATGAAGGGAAATTTGATGGCTTAAAGGAGCTTTTAAGCCACTCTTCTAATTCCTCTTGGGTTATTTCCGATCGGGTCTTGCCAGGGGTTGGTGCATTGATGCCGAGAATACGCTGTTTGAAAGGTAACTTGATCTAGATGCGGAGTCTAGTTTGCACTTTATGGTACAACTTTTTATCCTTTAAATAAGAGGAGGTGGTCAAGACCTTAGGCAGCTCGACGCATCTAGTTTCGGTCTTGCTAACGGGCGACAAAAGGATGTTGGCCTTCCCATTTGAAGCGGAGAAGGGGACCCCACAGAGATCTACCTGGCCTCGCCAGTCTACTGATTGTCCATATTTTGTATTCTGCAAGCTTCTGGGGCAGGTCGCCTCTTATTTAATCGTATATATATAGTGGAATATATAGTATAGTTGGGGGTTGATCGCTAGTCTTTTAATCCACTAAAACCTACTAAATACCTACCCTACCTTGGCATCTTTCATTGAAAAATGCGTATGGTAAGTAAGAATAAGAATGAACGGAAGGATGAGTCGATTAGATTAAGAGGAAGGAGGAGTAGGCATCGACCTAGTTAGTCGTTCTGAGTGAAGCTGAGGAGGTTCTTGGACTAGTTTATCATGTATATAAAAATAATAATAAGGCTCCTTCTTTCTAGAAAGGGTAGTTTTTCCTGCCTATCTGTTTCCTATGTGTGAAAACGAGTATGTGAACAGAACATCTTTCAAACATCGATATTGGGTTGGTGTTAAGTATACTTAATACAAGATCGAAAAGAATGCATTGGAAGGTGAAGAGACGCCCCCGATGTGAGAGTGTCCTGGAAATTCCTTCCTCTCTCCTTTCACTCGACTAACATCGTACCTTACACGCAAGATTCTTACTGAGTGATAAAACAACCGGAAGGCCACATGAGGAGAATAAAACGGGCCATATAGAGCCAAATAGAAAGAAGAAGTGATTTGACATTCGGGTAAAAAGGACTGCTCTTTGCAGCATAAGTTATCCACAATCTCTTCAGCTCCCTTCCTGTATGGGAAATCGATGTAGATTCTTTTGAAATAGATGTGAGCCCTTAGCTCTACCTTGCAGTTCAAAGGCTCGGCAGGTTTATCAATGGTTTGCTTATAGCCCGGGTCAAGATCCACCCTCGACAGGGTTTGAATAAGAACAACCGGATCAACAAGAGGGTAGTTACATGTCAGTCTGGTAAAGTGACCTTACGGGACACGGTTCAACCTATAGGCTATTCCTGACCCGGGTGCTAGAGCTCTTCTCTCTGTAAGATTATTCGGGAACAAGATTGATTAAGCGCATCCGTTTTATTGCAGGGAGAAGATAGCAGTGAGCGACTCCGCTCTTGTTGAAGAAGCCTATCTTTAATCCCTGTGCTATCAAAGAAAGATAGGCTCTTTTGTTGAGGAGTGGATGATGATAGTTCTCTAGAGCTTAGAGGAAGATCTTGTAAGCGCAGCTATTGAATCAACTGAGAACAAACAGGCAGGCTGTTAGAGCTAGTCGGAAGAGAATGAATGGGCTGCTAGACTTTACCTGTCCTACGGATGAGAGTCTCTTGCTCAAAAGCTAAGAATCCATATCACTTTCTACTAGGGCCCAGCTCTTCTTTCGGGTGGAAAGACCTGATGCAGAATAGCAGATTAAGATTAAGAAACTCCTCAATCGCTGCTGGGAAGCGTGACTATTCTGGAGTAAGAGGTATCGCTTCAAACATAGAAGAATGAATGAGACAAAGCCCGCTAGAGGTTAGAAGAAGAGGCAGATTACAAGGTTGACCTCTCGAGCTGGGACATCATCCACTGCTAGATCATCCTTTAGGAACGAAAGAGAAAGAGGTCCTCTTCCCGCACACCCCGAATAGAGATCTTGCCCTGCTCGGTTTCCTGTGCTTCCTGAAGCTGATAGTAAGCTAAGCGTTGGAGCTTATAGTAAGCTAAGCGTTGGAACGGATAGTAACCTTAACTAGGTTTTCTTCATTTCAGCTCTGAGAGGATCTTAGGGCAGTTGAAGCCTCTGGGCTTAGCACTACTATGACCGAAGAAGACGATTGACTAAAGAGAAAGACTCCATGAGCCACTTCAGCACAAGGTATTGAATAGCTGCCTATAAGAAAGCATTCTCACAAGGCAAGGAAAGAGACAGGAAGACCAGTCAGTGAATCAGGGGGTTACGCCCAGAAAAGACGGCCTTTTCATTTCCCTTACAGACGAACTATAGTATAGAAGGAGTACAGAGGAGCGAGTTTACGAGCTGGGATATGAGTATAGAGTGATTAAGATACCTTACCTATGGAGTAAAATAAGAAAGAGAGAAGTAAGCGGGAGTACTATTATAAACTATAGCTATAGGAAATAAAGTCCCTTTCAGTTTCAATTAAGGACGGACTGAAGCCTTTCCTGCCTTTCTAGTTTTATAGGCATTAAAGCTGTTATATTATCCCCGATCTCTGGGCTTATGCTGGACTATCTATGATCTCTTATCCCTAGGCTGATGATAGAAGAAAAAAAGGCCGGTAGACAGAGGACTCCGCTGCATAAAAGACCACATTTTCTGACTCAGACGGCACAAGTCAATGAAGCAGTAGCGCTTGATTAAGCGATGGCAGAATCTTCTATTCTACTAGAGGTTCTCCCTTGTTCTTTGAATTCGATTGATTGATCAAACCATGACACTAGACGCTTAGATAAGATGTTCTGAAGAAAGATCTATCTGACTGACAGGGATTCACTTTCGAGTTATGTAAGGTTCTCCTTTGTGACCTCAGTCCGAGAACATCCCATCCTCTGCAACAGAAGACTATTTGGCAGAAACGGCCTATTTTGTTTGGAAAAGATCCTATGTTAGCGTTAGGAGACATCAGATGAGTATTAAGTGGCAGCGGGTGATGAAGCTATAGCGGACTCCCTTTCGTCTTCCAATGACGCGAAAGAAATGGTCTCCTATACAGCAGCAAATTCAAGTAAATTAGAAGATTCCGCTTATTAGAATAAATAAACTTACAATTTTGGTTCTAGGATATTCCCATTCTTCTCCTTCCAAGTGAGTTATATGCAAGGCCTTTTTTTCTTCTCTTGTCGCAGGAACGCAGTCTTCCTTAATCAAAAACTTTCTTGCTAACTTCAGTCAAGAGCTGAATTTCTGACTCGATAAGTGACTCACGAGCCTAACGTGGTGGAAAAGTGTCCGTCTCCCCCCTTACAATATCAAATTATCAATTACATTACAGAAAGATAAAAAAGACGGGCAAAGACCGACGAAGTAAAGTATGCCAAAGGCCCGTTACAGAACAACAAGACTAGGGGCTGCCTCTTGATCTTGAACGCAAGAAAGACCACTGTCGTTCGCGCGCCTAATTCCTCTCTCTCCAGAGGCCAACTCCCATTTTCATAGAACTAGGGGAGGGTCAGTTCCTCCGTCGGAGCTATTCAAGACTATCATTGTCCACTATAATTTGTCGTTCTCTCGCTAATGGATTGAATATATTTTCAATAATAAATCTTGAATTGAAGCTTTCAAACTTTAGTAGGGCAAGCCCTTTATTCAACCATTCCTGCAGGCAGCAAGTTGACCCCTCCTCCTTCGGGCAGTCTCTGTTGGATGTGGATCAGGTTTATAAGAAATAGATTGAAAGTAGGGCGGGAAGTACAAGGTAGAGCTCGACCAGGTACGATACAAAAGGAATTGGTCAAGAGCCGTCTCGTGAAGATTGGTGTCAGAGTTCAGATGAGAGGATTGGGTTCGGTTTCAGTGAGATGTGTTCTCCGTACCGTAAGTTTCCGCGTCAAGGAACAGACAAGCACTTAGGTAATAATATCTTTCTCCATCAATATAAAATGTGTCATGAAATTTTAGAGGTCATGGAATGTCTTTATTTCTTAAATCTTCATTTCGCCACTTAATAATTTCTTTTATTATCCTGTCACCGGTTATGTTCGCTGCCTATCTATTTTTTTATTTGATTGGTTTTAATCCCGACCTAATTCTTCTTAAACTAAAAGGTTCTTTTATCCTCCACGGGTTACGTGCTATTTTTCGGCGATTTGGTTTGGAGATTCCCTCGTTCTTGTTTCTATCGTAGGTTCGGTAGTAGGTTCCAGCTTGCACATGCAGGATCCCCCCCCTTCGTCTTTATTTTCTCCCGGCTATAGCGCGAGAGAAACGCGAACAGCGGATTCTCAAGCAGGGGATTCGTCGCGAAAACAACCTATCTGTCTACTTGCTTTCAGTTCTGTTCCCGTCTCGATCTTAGCTTAAAGCTCTCAACCTATTCTATTCTTTCGCAAACCAAGTTCACTGCCTTAATTTAGGAGTTAAATAACCCGCTATGAGTAGAAGGGACTTTGCCGGGTATTCCTTCTTCTTGATAGCGCAGGGGCACAGCGGTAAATACCGAGGAAAGAAGATAAGAAAATTTTATCCCACGCCACGGTAGATAGTGTTCTGTGGAGGAAGGAAGCCAGGCATAGGCGTATCCGCCTTGGAAGTTTTAATGCCCAAAGATGGTCCTTCGATAAGCCCTTTGCTAAAGCTTCTATGGATTGCACCTTTAGAAAGGAAATCAGCATTTAGGACAATTTAACCAAGGAAAAATGGCACATTTCGATGTCTCGTAGGAAAGGAAATCCTATCTATGAAAAAATTACCTAAAGTGTCGATTTAACTTTTAAGGAGTAAGTAAAAAAGGTCCCTCGAATGGAATAATAGCTTTTCAGGAGGAAGTAACTTATTATATTTAAATAGTTGATAGTTGATGTAAGAGAAGAAATTACGTAAGTGGTAGAAAGAATCGTTCAGTAGGCTAATCTTGACTGTTTCCATTTGAGATTTGAGAAAGCGGCAGGCCCAAAGAGCTCTCCAATAAGTGCACCGAAAGGGGGCCGGAGAGACGGTCAACCTGAGATCGGCTAAGATCGAAAAGAATGCATTGGAAGGTCAACTCGACCCACCTTCATCAGGATTCCGAATCCTTGGAACAACTGCTAACTCTTTATAAAAATATAACAGAGTTGGGTCTTCAAAGTCTTGAGTTTAACCAAATTCTCCTCTTTATCGCGCAGTGAGTGAGTTTTTAAAGTAGTTTTCGTTTGTGAATCTTTCTCCCATGCATAATTTGTTGGTCAACAACCACAACTCAATAGAATGAATTCTTTAAGACTCCGGACTCTCTTTCTGTCCGGAGGGAAGGCTTTTTGGACTAAGGGTACCATGATACTTTCTGTTTTGTCGAGCCCTGCTTTGGTCTCTGGTTTGATGGTTGCACGTGCTAAAAATCCGGTACATTCCGTTTTGTTTCCCATCCCAGTCTTTCGCGACACTTCAGGTTTACTTATTTTGTTAGGTCTCGACTTCTCCGCAATGATCTTCCCAGTAGTTCATATAGGAGCTATAGCCGTTTCATTCCTATTCGTTGTTATGATGTTCCATATTCAAATAGCGGAGATTCACGAAGAAGTATTGCGCTATTTACCAGTGAGTGGTATTATTGGACTGATCCTTTGGTGGGAAATGTTCTTCATTTTAGATAATGAAACCATTCCATTACTACCAACCCAAAGAAATACGACCTCTCTGAGATATACGGTTTATGCCGGAAAGGTACGAAGTTGGACTAATTTGGAAACATTGGGCAATTTACTTTATACCTACTATTTCGTCTGGTTTTTGGTTTCTAGTCTCATTTTATTAGTTGCCATGATTGGGGCTATAGTACTGACTATGCATAGGACTACTAAGGTAAAAAGACAGGATGTTTTCCGACGAAATGCTATTGATTTTAGGAGGACTATAATGAGGAGGACGACAGACCCACTCACGATCGACTAAAAGGAAAGTCGCCCGGAGATATTGGTTCAAATCCAATTCGTGAGAAAAGAGATAGTTTGAATAAAGCTTTTGTCGCCCCGGGATGGATTGAATTCATGCTCCCTCTTCCAGGTCGAGTATGAAGCCATCTCTAAGGAGACAGTCTGCCAAGTGAGCGCGAAGGTAAGACCATCTCGCGGGGATCTTCTTGTTGTTCCAAAGGAGCTTCTCATTCAGAAGGAAAGCAGAGAATTAAATGTGGGAAGCGAGCTTGCAGCGCCTATCTATGGTAATAGAATCCCGGTGGTAGTTGTTCTTTTTCTCTTAAAAGAGGGAATGAATAAGGTAATTTCTCACCAGATGAATGCAAGGCTGGGATAACAGAACAGCCAGATTTTACTTACTAATAGGAAAGAAAAAGCTATTGTTGACTTGTAAAGACGGGAAGAGCGGGGATGAAACCAGAAGGGATTGGCTTCACGAATGCTTAGCTCAGAACCTAAACAGCTGGCTTTCTCGCATTGAAGGTTTCTGTTGAGGGAATCTATCCCAAAGGTAGGCCCAAGGAAGGCTGCTTAATGAGCGCCCCTTGAAAGAACAAGAGCAGCATTCATTCCACCAGCGGAAGTCTCTTAACCGCCTCTAAATGTCCCCTTTTGGCTAGTATTATCAAAAATCTAGAAATAAAAGTGGGGGCTTAATAGAGCTTGCATCTCAGGCGAGGGAGTGAGATGAATCTCTTTCTTTTCGTCTCGTTAAGTGGCCTTGAGCCTGAATTCTGGCACAAGAGATAGTCAGACTGTCTCTTCTCTTCTTGCTTCTCTTCTAAGGTGTGGGCTTGCAATAATTAAGTAGTAATAAGTCCTCGAATCGGGAAATGAGCTAGCCTTAAAGGAAGGAAATCTTTTTATAACCTGAAGTCTCTTTCATGAGCTCAGCTTTAGTGCCACGTTCAAGCTCAAAGCAGGGAAAGGCGGGTATGAACTCATACTAGTTAGCCTGGATTGGCACCTCTTCTCGGAAAGATTCCACTCGATCTAACTCAAAAAATTAATCTTTCACTGGATAAGGAAGAGTAAGGTTAGCAAGTCCTCAAGCAGCTTCTAGCACCTAAGAAAATCCTTTAGAGTAACCTAACTTCCAAGCATGCATGAGATTCTATCTTATATATAAAATGCACTTAAGCTGTAATAATAATATAATCAGTATCATTCTATTTCCAGCTAAGAAAGCATGTTGAATGATCTAGCTTCCCAAACGAGCTCACAAGCGAGTGGAACGGAGTAAACAAGAAATAGAAATAGAGCATAGAAGTGGAATATCTTCTATTTACGTGCTGGTGATTGAGCTGGAGATAAAGTATCTTCCTCTCCTTTACTTACAGTCGAGCTCTATTAACATAGACCCTATAGCTTAGCTCGAGTAACTACGTGCCTTTAGCTCTAGTTCAGTTACACTTATTAACACGAAGGCTAGTGCTAGTTGAGATCAGGGACGGACTCTAACAGCCCCGCCGGAGGGAAAAAGAACTCCATAGATTGGGTCAATTTACACAAACAGAAGGAATATTGGCCTATTGATCTTGACCAGCCTCGACAGGTTCCACTGCTTTAGTAATGAATTTCAGTTGCAGAAGTATGGTAGAAGTTTGTGCAACTGCAGGCTCGGCTTAGTAGGTAGCAGTCCCCTAGGTCAGACTTTTTGTTTTATTTATTTCCGGTACGTAGTTCTCGACTGTAAAGGAGAGGATGGAAGACTTAGCAACTTAGCAATTACGTAAGCTTTTGAATTACAAGTAATTCTTACGGCTTTGGAATACCATATAGTTGCAAGCAAGAGCAGAGCGAAGGTTCGGAGATCTCGAGCGAAGCCAGGAAACAGAAAGTCTGATTATTATATTAGCCTTACCATTACAGTGAGCGAATAAAGTTACCTAGACTAATAAGGCGAGACTTAGGGACCTAGCTAGATTCACTAGCACCGTCTACTCTCACAGCGGATAGGGATTCCGTTCCCTTTCTAACTGTAAGAGCTGCTACGGATATAAGTCCCACAGATCCCCCTTCTCGAGCTTATTCTTTTTAAGAGACTGATGCCAACTATGAATATACGATCGAATGCGCTCTTGTCTATTTTTAGACTTCTTACTTTTTTTTTTTTTCCTTTGATCTTTGAAGCCTTCCCCAACGGAACAAATGCAGCTGCTCCTTCTGTTCAGAGTTCGCATGACTTCGCTCTCGTTGTGCGTGGACTTCCTAATCGAACTAAGATGGATCGGGCTGTTGGCTCAGAGAAGGTTTTATCGGGGAAGGAATAAGAAAAAGCTTTGTTGACTGAAGAATAAATAAATTATTTTCAATGGGAGGGGAAGCTAACTTAACTTCAACTGAAAGGTGGGGCTGTGAACTAAAACCAGGTATCTGGAACTGGAATGGTGTTCAAACAGAGATTCCACAGAAATCGAATCTGGAGGGAGAAGGAGAATCAGACATGGGATACCAATATGGGAGGGCATATAAGTATATTACTTTGGGGATCCCTCTGAAAAAGTAGCAGCAAGACCGAACGAAGCAGATGCTGAGACAAGTAGCGGAGTTTAGTCCTTTTCTGAGTCTTTGGAGTTTGGGCACGAGAGTAACTCGACTTCAAGGCCAAGGTCCGAAGATGTTGTCAATCTTGATTATGGCAAGGTAGGACACATAAGCCTAACCCCGAGCTGAGCTAGAGTTTTTTCTTTTAATTTTGAGGTATAGTTCAGTAGCAGGAGGAGTAGGAGTCATTCCCTAGAGCTAAAGTGAGGAAGGGGAAATGAGACAAAGGCTAACTAAGGACGAAGTACGGAAGATTCTGACTCCCAGGTGAAGGTTCTAGAATAAGGATAAGGAAGTCCACCGGGATTGGCTTAAAGCTAAGCCAGGTGCTATAGGTGAGGAAGGTTTTCGAAAGCTAGAGTCCGGAAGTGAAAGATGAGCCAACACTGCCCTACGTTCTACCCTTCCAGCAACTAGTGAATAAGCATACCCTGGTTCTATAAGTAAGAATAGTAGTCAGTTTACTTGAAAAGTAATTCCCCTGTTGAGGTGAGGCTAGAACGATTCTATCAGTACTAACGGATGCTCCTTTACTAACTCAACCTAACGGATTCGGCATCATTACTATACAATATTTTTCCTTGAAAAAAGTACAGTATATTATTATTATTCTACTATAAGTACTCGATTCTGCGTTATACTAACTACTCTATATATCAGTACGTTCGAAGAATCGAATCTTTTTCTACTGGTTCAGCAAGCTAGCCGAACTATCAAACAATAATCACAATAATAAGGATCGATCGAAGGGCTATTCTCCTAACAGTAAGTACTAGGACTAAGACATTCCCGGAGGTTCCTACAATTGAGAAAAAGTCTCCATACGAGCAGTCTTGATGCCATCCTATCCTTCCTACAAACTACATATGTATAGTGGGAGCCTCCTACGAACCAGTTGCTGTTGTTTTGCCATTCGCTGGGGTTGAAGTTTCTTATCAGCCGGAGATCCTAGTTTCTTTTTCTTCTCCTATAGAATTTACTTACTTTATACTTTAGAGTAAGACTTTCTTCCTATAAAAATCATATCACTATCAATCAGCTTGAAAGACATCAGAATCAAAGGCAAGCCCATCTAAGATAGTTTGAGTGTTTGCTTAATCTGATACTTCCCTTGCTTTTCTTTTGCCTGTGCGGAGTCCTTAGTGCTTCATTTCTTCGGTCCCGAGCTAATTTAAGCTAGAAAAGCGTAGCTCTCATGATTTCTTCGGACCATTGCTCTATTTTTTAGTCGTATCAGCTTTGATTTGACTTTCCTTGTCCAACTGCTATAAGCGGCATTGCTTAGCTTAGCATAACAGCTAGCATCAAACTACCAATCAATAAAGAAAGCACCTTCATGGACTGAGAACGGGGAAGCCCCTCTTCTTTTCTTGGAGTTGCGCTTTCAAGAGCGCTATAAAGACTATTCATTCCCTGAAGTAACGATCTTAATGGCTTTGAAGCCGCTAGGGATGAATCTAGGACAAATATTCTTGGTCAGCTCTCTCGTCTTTCACTGCTAGGTCAGCTAGCCTAGTTCGTAGTTGCTGGTGGGAACGTTAAATACTGCCTTCGATCCGTTGACCCGGGCAACCTCGTCCCTCATCGCTTGTTAGAGAGCTATAACTTCACCGGTGAGATTGCCAGCCAGGGGAGATCTATTTGATTGGGAAGTTCTTAGCGGATATCAAAGGTGCAATCCGCAAATCGCATGTGTTAAGTATGGCATTTCACCGATGCTTCGATCACTTCCTATAGATACCGCCTAGCTTGAAAGAGAAAGAGATCACAGGCATGTGGTGAAGCATACCGAGAGAAAGAGCAGTGAAATAAACCATATCGAGCACTGGTCTCACTCTACAAGTTCAGTTCGATGAGCTCCTAGCGGACCTGTGCCTACTATCTACTTAGTGTGTGTGCTAGGGCAAGCTGAGCAGTTCTCACTGTGTCCGGTGACCAACAAAGCTTGTGGACTACTACTGGGACGAACTCTTCTACATACTGGTGGGACTATTCACTGACTAACTGATTCGGGGAACGAAGAAGGCCCGATATCTACCTACATCTACAGTCGTAGAAGATAGCGACTTGATTGTACTATAGGCAAAGCCATCCCATATGCCCTTCTTCAGTCATATGATTCACAGCTCAGCCTGCTCAGCCCCAATCAATGCTTTCTTCTTCAGGCTTCAAAGCCTTTTCGTTAGCAATCCCTTCACACCGCCCTCCTCACTCCTCATCAAGCAATGGATGGTAGTAGTGCTGTCAAGTCAAGAGTTCAGACCAATGAATTGAATTGTGGCCTGGTGGGAGGACTTGTGTTACGATGCAGCTGGCACCTTTGAGGTCTCGTTGCAGAGTAGGCAGACACTCTTGCGTGCACTGTACACGGTTGGCGCGGTTGTGATAACTTAATGGAACTTTTGAGTAGAATTCCGAGGTGTGGAAAAGTGGAGTAGTGACTTTGTGGTCCCCGATTGGTACAAGAGTCAGATGGTTAATCTTGTCAGTAAGGGCAAAGTTCGGATTGAGCTTATGGTAACAGGGGGGCAAGAGTGTTACTGTTACACTTGGAACTTCAATCTTGGCTGGTCTGTCTATTCAAACCAGTACTCGAGAGAAGGGACTCAAAGCGCTGTTCTCCTAGGGCTGACTCAACTATAATTTAATGGAAGGAAGTACTCGATCACTTATAGCTGGATTTGATCCATCAATGGAAGCTCGATTGTATCGCAGGTTGGTATGTGCCGCTTTATCCTTCCTTCCAAAGGAACATTGAACGAAGGGCTCATCTATAGAAAGCAAGCTATAGCTATGGGAATAAGTCATGTCCTAAGCCTAAGGTTTTGGGCACCGTAGTCTCATCTATATCGATGGCATTAAAAAGGGGATTTCCTTCTTTGCCACATCTTTTTTATCTTAAAAAATTACCTATTCAGGGTTTCCTGCTCCTCAGTGAACCGGATCAACCACGACGGCAGGGTCTACTTCTACTGGTCTTGGATTCTCCCTGCATACATCATCATCAACGACTAAAAAGAAGGCTTCTACTTTTATCTCCTCTGAATCTGCAATGCTGTAATCTGCATCTCCCTTAGTCTTTTCACTTCCACCTAACCTAGAACCTAGCTAGGATAGTTAGAGGTTTAGGATCAAGCCCAGCCTCAGCTATGGTCTCCCCGCAACAGTTCTCGATGAGCCGCAACCTCAGCATCAAAGAGGTTCTCACTCCCTTCCAACAAAGAAAGTTCAGCTTGATCAGAAACAGACCCAACAAGATCACCTTGGGACTGACCAGACCGAAACGGGTCAGAAGTGGAAACTCTTTACTCGCTGGAAAGAGCGAGTAGTAACAACAGGAGCTTGGAAAAAATCCTCGATGGAAACATCTGGGGATAAAGCAGTAGCGTAATACCACCTGACGTACTTGAGCCAGGCTTCAGTCCAAGATCTTAGAAGTGTCATATCCTCTAAGTACTCAAAAGTCTCAGACTTATAAGTACTCGTTGGAGGCACCACAAGATCCTTAGGTCTGAAAGCTTGTTGAAGCTTCCAGATCAATCGACCTTTTAAATAAGGGTCGACAGGACAGCACTGGCCGAGCCACAACTCGAAAGGTAGCTTAGCCTTTAACCAAATCGCCTTCAGCCGTAAGACTGTAGACGACTTAGTGTGGTTAAGTTTACCAAGAAGCCTATAACCAATACCATACAATCGACATAGAGTGGAAAACCTCTGTATCTTATAGAGATGACAAAGGGAATACAGTCCATGTATTGTATGGGAATTAGCCTGGTTTCGAAGAGAGGGGATAAATCCACTGTTAAATTCTTACACCTAAACTTCTTAGCAAACTCAGCGCCACCCACATCTGAGACTAAAGACTTAGGAAGTGATATAGTCACACCTAAATCCTTAAGTGTAGATAGGTAGACTTCTGCGACCTTTGAGTCGGCGATACAAATATCGTCGCCAAGGATAGCATACTTATCAAAGCGCTTCCCCAGCCAGATATATCTTCTCCGCACACCACCAAATGGTGGGACAGTGTAAAGAGCGGCCAAGAAGCGAGATATCCAAGAGGTTGCCCTGATCCTTGGGCTGATAGTCAAGTAATTTGCTCTTGAATGACAGGTCTACTCTCGGATACAAAGGTTCTGTGTTCAAGCAGTTGGGCAACTTTAATTGGATCCTTCCGAAGTAGGCGAAGGTCGAGTTGCTGACCTGAACGCTTTCTTTGGCTCTTTTTGGTAAGTCTTCTCGGAGTAAGAACCTTTCTTTTTGAGCCGGCGCGGAGACCTATGGTCTCCATTCCGCCTTATCTTTGCTCTCTGTCGGTGTGAAGTTGCTAGCATAATCTGGTAAGCAGCGGGCTTTCTATCCTCAGAGGTTCCGGTCACGCTAGTCTAGAACATCTTCCGACCGTTGGCTGCTTGCTCTCTGGACTCCTGGAGCGACTTCCTTTGAGTTGCATCGAAGAGAGTCTCTTTCCTGTCAAGTCAAAGGGAATCATTATTCGTAAGTTCCCGTGTGTAAAAGTTGCCTAATCAAATCAAAAGGGCGAAAACCTCTTGCTCTATCTTGCGTCCCTCCATCCCAGATCTCTAGGAACAGGGCTGACAGCAACACCATTAATCGAACGAGTCGGGATGAGAATCTCACATGGTGCCGTTCCTTTGATGGACATGCCAGCTCCTTTCCTTCTTGATATCGCTGATGCGCCTTTAAGAAAGAGTTCTCGTTCTACTTCCTGTTAGCTGGTAGAGTATGAACTACGACCGATGGGATTGGTACAACCACGAATCTTTTGTTTGCTTTGTTTACAGCTGGCCTTACTTAAATAGGAGTTTCTGCTTCTAGCTAGCTTGCTTTGGGCAGAAAGACCTCGGGAAAGAAAAGATAAGGCAATTTAGTTCTCATCCGCCCTTGCCTGCGAGCCTAGGAGCAGCTTCACCTTGCGTCTGCTAACCGCTGCTAAAAAGCTAGTGACCGGTAATCCGATGCTACCACCAGACTAGCCGGTATACTATAGAATTCAGTTCACTGAACCCGCTGCCAAAGAAAAGTCAGCCTAAACCTCTCAACCCCCCGAGTCCGGGGCAAAGGTTACGTTCCCTAGGTTCCCCTCTTTCCCCCTGACTTCATGTTTTTCTGTCTTCTTTTGTGGATTCCAACTGAATTGTCATCTTTCCCGCCTTCCGCGCGGTTTCTTGGCTCAAGATATTATGATTCCCCTAGTAGTCTGACTGCTCTTTCTCTCAAGCGAAGTGCTTCTCGGGACAAAGGGCAGAAGGGAAGGTAGCTCGTGATTCTCGTCTCGGTCTTCTCGAAAGGTAGTTGAGTTCCTTCGGGTGATAAATAATAGGAATTGATCTAGCTATAGATATAGATAGAGTGTCAGATGAAAGGTTTCGCCCCTGACTCCTTTACTTATTGATGTCGCTGATCCGCCGTTATCGTATCAGGAAATGTGGGGCCGCTCTTTCTGACATAGGAACTTACTCAAAATCGAAAGTCCGCCTAAGGGAGAGAGAAGACTATAAACAAAAAATCTAGGAGGTTTGAAGATGCTCGAGCAAAGCGAAGAGGTTTTACCTAGCATTAGAAACTGAATCCATTGTTGCTTGTTGCTTGTTATCCCTTGCTTTTAGTTAGGTATAACTCCTCTGTTATCTCCTTGTTCTAACCCTGTTGCTTCCTTTGCTTCGCCTGGAACTACCTTGCTAACACCTTCTTACAGTCTTGCTGAGCTTAGGAAGTGAAGTTGTAGGGATGAAAAGCCTATATTTCACTTACAAACAAAGGCTGAAAGCTGGTGTTTGCCAGTCACAAGAGAGCATTAGTGCTTCCCGTTAGTCTTACGAGGAGGAGAAGCACGTAATGGGAACGATATTGGAGCTTCAGGTTGGTACATTGCACGCATTAAAACCTTTACTCTTATAACCTGTCTTTCCTTGTTATCCCTTGCTTTTAGCTCGGTATAACCCCTCTTCCTCTTGCATTTGCTTGTAATTCCTTGTTTCCCTCGTTCTCTCTGCCGTAAACCTGCTTACAGTGCTGTTAATCTTAGTAGCGTAGTTGACTAAGGGCAAGAGCAAGGAAAGGAAATGGCATTTGGAACAATATTCCATAGAAGGTGCAGATGAATAAGCGGTATTGGAGGAGGGAACAGCCATAGTTGATGCATCGAATGCTAGTGCAATAAGACTTGATGAAGGCGGCACTTGCCTTCAAGCTTGAAACTGATTGACCATGAGAGTCAGATCAATAGTCTATCCCCGAGCACATGAATGAGTGTGTGGCAATTCATTGGGATGACCGCCGGGGTACTTACTTGAGCTTGAGCAAGGGGTAAGCCTTCTCTTTTGTACCTTCATTCAAAGCATCGAAAGGCGAAAGAAGACTATAAAGCATATTCCCATAGAAAGACCTTGATCAAAGAACGAAGGGATTCCGGGCGTCAAGCGTGACTCTAGTCCTTCTTTCGGCTAGCGGACTCATTCAATACCCTATCTATTGAGCTACCTTTTGTTCAATTGGATACTCGAAGCGAAGGGAAAGCTTTTCGCATAAAGGCATTGATGAGCTAAAGGAGCAAGCAGAACGGGAAGAACGTCAGTTCCCAACTCTTAGAAAGAAAGTAAACCAATGCTTTTGCCCGAGAGAAGCCTAATCCAAGAATGCTGAATCCTGGACGGGAGAAGCTGCTAACAAGAGGTTAGCTGCACTTATCAATAGCTGTGGAGTCGCCGAAAGCGCTAATTCAATAGCAGTCTTCCGACTGAATAAATCTGAGTGTGGTTAAGCGGTCAGAAGTTGTTCCGGATCCATTGCTACCATTAAAAGAATGGGGAGGAGAACTTGAATCTAGCTAGGGTACCGGGCAATAACAGTGAGAGGAAAGCGCTACGAGGACCCTCTTTAAGAGAGATAGAAAGCTAACCCTTAGATTCGGGAATAGGAAACTAGCAGTAAGGGTATTACGCTTCAAGAGAAGTGGAACTCACTCGAATAGAGAGAGTCTAGGCTCACTCACAGGTCAAGGGCTAGTATAGCAAAGAGGCTTTCAATTCCCGCAAAGCAAGTGGGAATTTCCGTGAGCATTAAACTCCTGTATGGTCTTTACCGCTTGGGAACCTCAAAGCTGCTCTATGGCTCGCTGGAGTTAAATCAAGCTATTGATCATATTCAGCCTTCTTCGGCTGATGAAAGTACTAACTTCCCTTGAGACTGATATTTTAGTTTTCAGTTCAATTGTCATATATTCTTCCCCTGAATTGAAAGGCATTCTGTATCTTTATGAAGTTAACTAAATCGATTAGGTCATACTACTGGTCGGGTACTTAAACTTTAGATAAGAATAGGCTCTGTCGCTTCTAGCTTGCCTACCCGCAAACCCTGCCCTTAGGACTAGGTTGGAAACTCCCAAGAGGATGGGGCTTGCTCACTCGCTTTCAAGACGGAAGAATGAAAGTTTTTTCCTCCGGTGATATTTTAGCTCTACTGCATCCGGGACTTGATTTCATTAGAGAGCTAGCGGCTCCTGTGGAGGTTGGTAGTTCCCCATCTATCAGCCATAGATCTTGGCTGTTTTCCTCCCGCACCCTTATCGGTCGGGATTAAGGAAAGCCGGTTTCCTTTGTCAGGACCCGAAAACCTAGTTACCAACCTCTCTTGCATTTTACTTTTTTGGAGTCGTTTTCTATACTATATTTTTTTCAATGTTATAAATCATTAGCATCAGCTATGAGTGCATCTGCTAGGTTCCCATTCCTGCTCAACAACTTGAGAGATTAAGTTCATCTGCGGACCAGTAACAGCCCCTACCTGTTAGCAACTATGGAGCTAATGAACCTTTGCCTTTCTTTCTTATCTTTCTATCCCTGCCTGTATCCTATCCTTAGAGCTCCCCTTTGCGTTGATTATAGGCCTTTTCTTTGCCGGGAGAGGTAAGGTATAGAGCTTGAATCCCCCAGCTGACATCTTATTCTCCATTGGGCATCCTCATGGCATCTACTTCTTTAAATAAAAGATAAAAAGCTTTTGCCGCTCTTTCCTTGGCTTTCTTTCGCGTACGTGTGCTCGTCTATCCTTTAATAGAAAGAAGCAATTTCTCTGTTCGAAATCAAGCTACAGGCCGGCCATCTTTGATGGCGGTAGAACTGCTAGCAAGAGGTGCCCAGGTACCGTTAACAAGCTCATGAATTTAACTTTCAAGCGAACCCACCCCATGCCTTATGGTTTGAGAGTCCGTTTGATTATAAGCCTTTAGAATGGTTATATATACTTTAGAAAAGGGCTATCTCTCTCTAGCTTTCCTTTCTTGCTTTCTAGCCCCGATGCCAATGCCCTTTCTGTTCTCGAGTCTTTGCAATCTTCTGCCATTCCTCGAGTACTAGCACTTTGAAATGGTTAGACCACTGTCTTCGAGTCCGGTTGAGAAATAGCGGATTTGAGTACCGGGAAGTAAGTATGAGTAAGGTCCGGGTCTGGTTGAGTAACTCAGGATAGAGAGAGTCCTTCATTTCTAAAGTATGAATAAATAGTAGACATGTAGCTGCCTTTTAGGTATTGAATCCCTGGCCGGGAAGCGTGAACGATAACATGAGTCTTTAAGGACAGAGTGACCCCGTGGGTTGTCCATTCTTTCGGGTATTCACTCAAAAATCATTGAATTGAATAAGGCTATTCGACTTAGGACTCCCTTACTAAGCTTTCAGGAAAGTCTGAGATCTCATTGTCTTCCTAAAGCCTTTTTAATCAATCCTAAATGAACAGATATAAGATAGATGTAGAGACTCATCCTTGATTCCTATCGGTCAGGGCCCGAACCCTCCACGAATTATCGATAGTAGTTTACTAATCCAAGGAAGGAGTGATGCGAAGAATTTCTTTCGTACCCATTCACAAGAAAGAAGGGTCTCAAGCAGTGTGTTCATGGTCACTCAGAACATAGGATTTTCGGCATGCATCAAAGAGCGCGTGGGACAGGTGAGGGAAGGAAGGGCGGGATGAAGCAAGCAGCCAATCCCTTGCTGGTTAAAAATAGCAGCATCAGTATTAAAATTATAAACACTATGGGGTGGGGCCTGCCTGCCAATAGGTGTTTGCACAATTTGTAGCTTCTCCTTCTTATACTATTCGAAGAAGCTGATTGCTTTGTTCACCACATCCACAGGATAGTTCTGTATGTCCTGGAACTGCAGCAAATTTCTATCACTCCATAAAGCCCATGCAACTACTAGCATCAGTTCCAGCTGCTCTTCATCAAGACACTTCCCCATCTCCTTCACCCAATCTGAGAGAGAGCCTGCATCTGTTGAGTATGAAGGGCTAATGAATGGGCAGAGTAGCCAAATGCCAGATGCCCAGGGGCAGCCCTTTAAAACATGAATGGTAGATTCAGGCTCCATTCCACATCTGTCACAAAGCAGGTCAACCTCCACCTTTCTTTTCCCATTTAACTCGTCTTGCATAAAAAAAACCACCAAAATCCACATCTAAAAGGGAGCCCGCGATAAAAATGCCTCCTCTATGAGATCTCGGTGCTACTGCCCAGCCCCACCTTCATTTTTTTCGAATTACGACTACTCGACTTTTTTTTTCCTAAGCAAAGATCTAGGGGGGAGGAGCTCTTCTTGCGTAGTATACCTTTTCCCATAAATTCCAGGCTCGTATTAATAACCAGTATAACCCCGGACCTTTTGAGCAAGCGCTATGGAGATAGCGAATGCTAGCGTTAGCCCAGCCATCCACATTGCAAGAGCTCTGGGTGTTCTTTCCATTGAAGCTTCACTGGCCACCTCCCTGGCTTGCTCACTGAGGTGGTCTACTAGCTGCCTGCCTGACTTCTGCGGAAGAACTTGCCGGTTCCCCGATTTGCGTTGCCTCCGCCAGCAGCTGTAACTCAGGGATGGGGGTCTCTGTGCTAGACAGTCCCACCATATCGCGCACCCAAGATATAGCGCTGGTAAGATTAAGCTGAGAACTTCCGTGACGTGCTGCCCTTGCCCCGACCCCGCCTGTGAGTGCTCTGTTGCCCCAAGTGTACCTGTAGCTCTCTGGTCTTGACCCACGGCGAGCTTTTTATCTCGTAATGCCCCGTAGGCCTCTCTCGGGTGACCTAAGCATTTGGTACTTCGATCTTTTATTAGGTTGGCGCCAGGTAAATAAGGGGCTCAAGAATCCATTCCCGCCGGCATCTTAGTATATGCCACTCCTTCCGTTCCTAGGAAATTCGACCTGAGGCCAAAAATCTGTATATGAAAAATCACTAGATGACAATCGAAGTCCCTCTTTCTTTATTCAAAAAGGCTTTTCGCCCTCAACTTTGTGCCTTGAGGCTGGCTTTGAGGAAGAAAAGCTGCTGTCAACTCCAAAACCTCTGGGTCGGATCCTGCCCCACGTGGTCCTCACTTCAGGTCCCACATTTCTCTTCCTTTGTTTGATTTCCCTCAAATCTCTTGCCCCTTCTAGGTCAGGTTCGTATTCAAACCTTCTTTCCAAATCAGTCCTTGTTCATTTCATTCGTGGTGCTCTTGGCACAATGGTCTAATCTGGAGGAGGGAAGTTGGATGTTTTTCTCTATTTATCATCACTACGGGCCATATGGCCAGATCGACGTTGTCAGAATAATAGTGTTCAGTTCAGGGCCTGCCCCTTTTCAAAGTTTGAATGCCCCACCCATGTGATATCTGCTAAAGGCTTCGTCAGTGAGGTGAGAATTTCAGCCCTATCTCTCCTTCGGGGTTCCACCTCCTAAAGCGGTCAGCGGGCATAATTGAAAAAATAAAGGCACTATATGTT
>CP125852.1:286054-298554 GCA_030408175.1 Trifolium repens
CGTAGCTGCTAAGGAAGAGGGTCGAGCCATAACGGATTGATGTGGCGTAGCGGCGACTGGAATCGATCTGAATGAAGCTTCAAGCGTAGTTCTGGGGCTTCTCACCCCGCCTACCTATATGGAGTGGAGGAAGATTTGGTGGGGAAGGTCATAGTGAAGTCAGCAAGCTGGAAAGTAGCCGCCCCTCTTTGATTGTGCACAGCCCCTGCCACGATACACCTAATCGAAGAAGCGCCTTCCTCTCATCTTTTTTATAATTCAACATCCAGTTCATAGAGAACTGCCTACTCCCACCTCGACCGAGAAAGAGATCTAATCTTTTAAGAAAGTAAAGCAGGAATAGATGGCCTGCCCCTAGCTCTCAAAAATTTCTATATTTTGCTATCAAAGGAGTGCTTTCATTCCCTGCCACCCGCTTTTATAATTGGCTGTTCCTTACCGGCATCTCAAGAAAAAATCTTTCATGATCCATTCTTCCGGAATTGGATAGAGAATAGTTGGGATATTCCACTGGGAGGGAGAGGCGGGGGTGACATCAGAAGTAGGATCGTCGAACGGATAGCTGCATAACATTGAGAATTGACTCGTCGGATTAACCACTTAGACGGAGAGTTCCCCATATTCCATTTCATTGGCAACCGAAATAGATCTAAACAGCGTGCCCGGAGCGAAGGAAGGGCTTCAAAAATTAATGGAAAAGTAAAATCAATGAAAGGCCCAGATGTAGCCTTTGTGTGCGGAGCAAGCCTACACTGGCTGAGATGAAGAAAATGTCGACACCGATGAAATGTTTGAAAACATAGACAGCGGAAGGGAAGAAGTCACTCTCAATCCGATCTAGCAAGAAATGCTATACCGATAAAGTAAAGCGAGAGAGCTCATTAAGAAAGAAGGCCATCTTCCATCCGCCTTTTAGTTTTAGATAGGGCGAGGCTAGTACGAGACTCCGAACCAGGATCTTGTCTTAGGAAATAGAATGGGACGGGAGGCCTATCTGACCTTTTGTTTGATTCCATTTTCCAACCCTTTCTTTAGAACCAACCTGGAATGCAAACAAGGAAGGAAAGGGCTGAAATCTCCATATCTGATCCAGCAAAAAAAACCTGACCTTAGCAGTGATAGAGATAGCATAGCTGTAGACAGGGGGAGGGCCCGGATTACCTTTTCTATTAGAATAAGGAAGGGAATCGCTTTGATTGCTTGCGACAGCTTATCGATGCTCGTTAGCGGTAAAGTCCCTCAAACCAGAAGTTTCAAAAGCGGGCCTACGAGAGAAATTTACTTTACATACTGATATCGCATACCGAAGGGAAGGCCTAATTGTACCACTCCCCCTGACCTTCCGCCTGAACTGATAGAAGTTGGCTTGAGCTGAGCGTCTCTTACAAAAAAGGTGCCCTAGTCGCCTCGGTGGAATGCATTGAAGAAAGGAATCCACTCTCAACCCTTTAATTTTCTTTAATAGAATGGTAAGCCAGCCGGTCTTATTCTTTTATACGAGTAAACAACTTCTGCTCTAACTCCTTGAGGAAAAAGTCTTGCATCTCGCCCAGAAAGAATAAGCGAAAAAGTACTACTATTGGCCTGGCCCCACAGATATGAAGAGGGAGCTTAGCGACCTATCCTGTACCTGTAAACAAGCGAAGCTATCAAGTAAGGCAAGCTATAGCAAGGGAGTGAGTAAAGAATTTTAGTAGTGATAGAAAGGAAGCACGGATAGCGAGTTGTTATTATAAAGTCTCATTTATATAAACAATACCGGCTTCAAAGGCAGTCCATCCTGCTAGTTCATGATTGATAGCTGTCAGTCAGGTAGGCCGCCCGTTGTTTTAAGTTCGATCATTGACAAGGTTCAAAGAAAGGGTAACCCACCTATCGTTGTGAAATAAGAGCACTCGGTCGAAGACAATGTCAATTGGCCAAGCCATAAGCACGATGAGCAAGCCGCCCTGGTGCCAAGCTAAGTCCCAAGCTAAAGACAAGGATCACATCTATAAGAGCAAAAGCAAAGACCCGAATATCTTGAACTCAAAGAAAACCAAGCTTTCATACCAGGAAATCGAAGATGTGCCAAATCGTTCTCTATTGAATCGTAGTCTAGAGCCAATTTAAACTGATTCCACTTGACTTGAGCAAGAATAAGTCAATTTCCCCAAGCCTAGTAGAGCTCCTAGTCCGACAAGACTAGCAAACATGCTACCACAGAAAGGAAGGGAAAGAGATCGGAAAGCACGCAACCAAACTGAACGCCAGCGCTTTCACTGGGAAAGTCTCCGTCTCTAGCCGCATTAAAGCCCGGATGGAAAGCCCAGGGAATGAAATAAGTTACTCTACCCTACGTCGAACAAGAAAGAGTTGGCTTCCTTTCTAAAAGGCCTACTATGCTGCCTTTCTTGGCTTGCTGCCTTAGCTAGCTCCCTTTCGTACCGGTTCCCCAAGGTCTGATTCTGCCCTTAACCCGTGGAGATAACGAGATTAACTAATGATTTTCTCGGTGCGAAGAATAGCCCCACTCCTATATCCTCAAATATTCAATTTAAGTTAGCTACTCACTCAGTCCACAGATTCGGATTAGTCAAAATAGAACTAGACGGATCAAGGAGAGAGAAGGCTCATCGATCAGTCTTAGCTATGGTTCCATTTGTTTATTCAGTCAGCCAGGCGGAAGTGGAAAATTAAATAGATAGAGTAGATCCTATTCTAGATGGATTAGATAGAAACCTTACCTTAGCGTGATTCCATGCCTGACTTTCCCGATAGCGGAATCTATAGATGTTCCCATGGAGCGGTAACTAGGTCCAGTGCCCAAACAAAAAGGGAAGCTTATCGAAGGGAGGAGTGGAAGCTGCTCTGCCAATGCCCTGGCCAAGAGACGACTTATATCTACATCCATCCTAAGAAAAAGCCAGTGAAAGCTCTCTTCTAGGCCCACAGCAGACTCAATAGCTGCAGTTACGGATTCCATTGCGACAAGATCGTATTCTTCCTTTTCTGATTCTAACTAACTAATAAGGCATTGATGCTCCTGTCGGGCTATTCATTCTGTCCGTGCCCTAAGCCCGTCCATTCTGTCGTTCGAATAACATCTCTCTCGTCCCTCTAGCCGGTGGAGCTTATTCCTGCTTTAGCAGAGAGGTTGCCTTGCCGCCCTATCCCTCTCCCTTTCGTCTCGTACCAAAGCTCCTATCTAAGAGCATCTTCGAACGTTGTGAACTCAGAACTCTCTTTTTACTTTACCGCAACATCAGCTCTTTGAATGATACTCTGCAACTGTTTTGCTTAGTCGAGCGTCTTTAACTCCCCTATTTATATTAAAGCTGAATCTGTTTTCGTTCTTCCCTCACCTCAGTTGATGTCTTCGAAGTCGTAGATCGAGTGAATGCGGTTGCAGGTCTAGCTCCATTCCCGAAGCCGGTTGACTTAGCTTTCTTCTAAGTCTTCCGTCTAGTAGTGGAAGGGAATCCATCCGGCATTTCTTCTTTCCTTCAGGTGGTGAAATGCCTATCATAATAGCTGTTGCAGGAGCGATGTCAAAGTTAATCTTGTAGTGAGGGGCACCATTACTGTTGTGTTTTTGTCGCTGCTTTCTCTTTTAACAAGTAGTAAGCAGCCCTCTCTCCCTTACACCCTGAAACTAGGTCTTTAAGAAGGGCTCCTCCTACTGGCTTCAATCAGCCCCATACTGATGAAAGAAAGGGCTATGCATCGAAATGAGGTATCACATTCTACACACCCATCTATCTATTCTGAACCTAGCTTAAGCTCGTTTATCAAAAGAGGCCAGAGCCCAATGTGACATTGTAAATACTTGAGGGAGTGAGATGCCCACCCACGCTAACCAACGATCCAATGCGCTTGAGTGGATGAACAGGATCCCTTGTAGGAAGATAAAATCTTCCCAGAGTGCCCTATTACAGATTACAGACGGGCGATCAAGGGTGGAACTAAACTAGCATTATTGAGTTCGAAGTCCTTTGTTTGAGAAAAGAATGAGAGCAAGTCGCTGAAGTCACCGCTTTAAGATCTTAAGATCAAGGTCTAAGAAATGTTGATGACCATGAATTGACTAGATGCATTCCCGTGCGGTCTTAGACCCGAGTGAACCCATTACAGGAGAGATGCATTCAATCCAGTCTTGGCCTATCTCAATCCAATCTCGGATTTACCGGTAGCTAGGTAGTTCCTGAGTAAGGAGTTAGAGTTGTTGCGGATAACAGATCTGATATCTTATATATATAGTTCCTCTTTCCTTGCTTCTTAGTTTGTCTAGGAGCAGGAGTAATAAGTCATAAGTAGTGGTGAATCCGTGTAGCTGTCAGCTGGTAGTTTGTAATTATCACCCGGTAGCTGCTTTTCGAGAATTATGTCTGATCTTCTGGGGTGGTATAGCCTTTATTTATATAATATTATATTATATTATCTTCCCCAGGAAAGCTAACTCAATAGGAATTCTCTCTCTCTCTATTGAATCCGCAGCTGTTGGTCTTGGTGGTAGGGATATAAGACCAACTGTGGCTGTGTAACTCCCCAATACTTCACCCCATGTTTCAAGAGGAAGGTCTATCTTTCAGCTCCTCCCTTAAAAGTGGAATGTACTGCTTCCTTTCACTTACCGTAGGGTATGAGAGTGGTTTGAGTACGGTGTACTAAAGTCAATAGCTACAATAAATCATTGCTTGAGTTTAGGGCTGTGTAGCCTGGTGTTTGAACCTTCCTCTCACCTTCTCCTTGGCCTTTTCTCATGTGCGCTGGTGATGGTGCCTTACTAGAGCTAGAGGAACGTTTAGTGAGAATTGACCCTCTCCCTCTACCTCTGTCACTTCTTGTGGCACTATAAAGCGATAAGGACAGATGTTTTCCCCTGGGTCAGGGGGTCTTCCTACTGCAACTGGTGTTTTAAAAGCTCCAAAGATAAAAGAACCTAACTCCTGGGCCTGTGCAGACTCTTGGCGAGGCTGTTCCAAGTGTGTAGGTAGGCCCCACATGTTGCTCATCTCCCCCTGTTGGTGGTCTTACAGTAGCAATGGACGTAGAAGGAATTCTTTGCATGGCTTTTAACGTTTGCATGAGAAGGTTCAATAACATTCACCTTAGTGGGACCCCCCAGCACGCACCATCTTTCCTTAGTCAATACTAGATGGATTCCCTATTGCTATGCTAGCTTCCTTGGGAATACAACCTTGCACTGGTTTAGGCGGTATCCGGGCCCTTTTAGAGGCAACAGTTGACTTCCCCTTTTTGTGGTCCCTCGAATATTCTACAGTATTGTTACCTTCCACAGAATTCGCAGGAAGCCCCAATAGCCTATCCTCTTTCTAGCTTGAGGATGTATGTAAAAGTCGTTCTTGTCCGTTCTGTCTTTATCTGAGAGTGAGGGTAGTAGGTGTAGAAGCAGTCTTGTAGCCTTTAGTCGGCTAAGGGCCATTTCGGTATCGTGCTAGTAAGGTAAGAGCAGCAGTCGATTCTGGTAGCATTCCAAGTCTTGGATTGGTCCATTCGTTAAGCATTGGAATCGCTTTGCCCGCTATTCCTTCTCTTTCTGTCTATCGTTTATCTTTTTCTTTTTTGCGAGTGAAGTTCCTCTCCTTTTAGATGTGCATTCCCGATCTTTTTAGTCTATTGAATATTCGATTTAGAGTTAAGAGGTGTCTATGCCACTAACCAACTCCTTAAAGAAATACAAGAGCTTCTCCGGCAAACCACTATAAGTACCCATCGAGTCGAGCAATTGGATGCTAAGAAAGGTTTCTTTCTGGGCTAAATTCTAAGCCTATAGACTGAATTAGGAGAGCAGAGGTTTAATCCAAAACCAGGAAAGCTATATCGAAGCCCAATGCCAAGCAAAGCCCTAGACAGACTACAAGTGAAGAAATTGGGTTCCACTAAGCGCCCTTAACCCGACACAAGATGGGACCCTATTAGGTAGGATAGTGGGCTTAGTCAGCCCAACATAGGCTGTCTACCAAAAAGGGGAAGTTCCCGTGATTTAAGGTTTCTGGATATCCTACCCTAAGACGAGAGGGTTGGGCTTAGAACAAGACCCATCGGTGGATAAGATCACATCTTCATAACAAAAGGTGTACACGTTCGGCCTCACTCAAGGTAATGGGCCAAACCTAACGAGTCCAAACAAATTGGATCTTTTTGTATGACAAAACCACATATTGGTTATTTTTTTCAGTAATTTATTTCCTCAAGCAATAGGGTTTTACCAGTCCCAGCAGAGCCTGTGATGAACACGGATTTGCCCTGAGGGATGGCAGACAAAATATGCTTCTGCTCGTTTCCCCATTCTATTGGAGTGAAGGTTAGCCCAATGTTAGCATTCAGATCCATTTTCAGCCCTGGCCCGGAAATGCCACCTTTTCCTGGCTTTCCAAACAAAGCCCAAGTCCAGTCCATCTAATTTATTTTTTTCCCATTCCAGGACGGCCCAGGCCGCTATCCGAGTGCAATCGGCAAAAGCAAGTTTACCTTACTTATATTAATAATATAATTCGTTCTGCTGTCAAAAGTAGGGGAAAGTGTCTGATCCTTTCAATCAAGCGATAGAGGCAGAGGCTTTACTTCTTTAGCCTACGCTAGGACGGAGCTGCTGTCGAGTGACGATTGGCCGAGGGGAGTTCAATCATGAAGCTGGGTACAAATAAGCCAGTAAAAGACAAGTAGAAGCCAGTGAAAGAGGAGTAGTCAGGGTACGACGAAGCACGCCTGGTACGTAAGCGAATACGGATCACGTGGGTTTGTACTGATCCGCTTTCGAGCTGTCGAGTGAGGATTGCTCCATCTATGAAGAAAGGACGCAGGGGGCCTCTCTTATTATATTATAAAGGGGGGTACTCTCTTCTCTGATGTGCGCTATATTATTTTGTTCTATTCCTGAAAGAGTTTTCGGGATTAAGCCACGTGGCGATACCCGCGAAAAACGAAAGACTCTTTTTTTTTCGCTTAGAGCTTCCCACGTCTATAAATAGAAGCTGCTTTCTCTATTTGGCAAAGCAAGGGGAGATAGATATGGATCCACCAGTTACCACTTTAACGCTTTTTCAAATTGAGCAAGCTATTATTAATGTAGAGAACGAAAAGCTCCAGCAGGAGCAAACCCTGGCTGCCTTCTGGGAGCACATGCCTCCTGTCGAGGAGGAGGTCCTGGTAAAGCGGATACAAGAGCTCCGGGACGTCATTCGTGCTCTGGAAGAACGAAGGAGGGCTCTCATCCGAGAGCGCGAATTGCTGCTTATCAGGGCGGCCTCCATCATCCGCAGGAGACCTGGGGCAAACAACTAAGAAGTCCTTTGTTTTTTCTTTTCTTTTAACTTAATATGTTGTTTACTTTGTTGTAATGTTGTGTTTAGTTGTCTGGCTGGTTTGTCTATGTGTGCGTAAGCTTCATAAAGGGTCCGTCGACTCTTTCTAGAAGATTAAAATAAGTGTCTGTAGACGCAAAGTTGTGTGTTTTAATGTATGGTGTTCTTTGTCTTTTTTAGTTGAGATCTACTCCGGATGCTTACTGGAGATAGACTCCTATCTATGCTAACTATCTTTGTTTGGTTTTCTTTTTTATGTTTGCATGTATGGTATGGGAAAAGCCCTAGTTGTAAATCTTTACTACTTATTAAAATATAATAAATAATAATGTTCGTAAAAATGTGCTGAAAATTTAGAAGGTGTAAGCTCAGTGTACTGGAGATGCGCTTATTAAGCCTTTCTAGCTTTGAAGCAAACTTCTTCCTTGACTCCCCCCTTCTTTACTATTTCAAGCTTGATTTTAATTAAAAAAAGTGATGTCCCTGATGTCCGGTCAATTCAGACTAGATTCTCGGAACCTATGCGACCGAGTCCTTGGTTGGACAGGAATAGGAGGAATCAAAAAAGAGAGTTCCTTTAGTAATTATACTGGGTGGGGAAAAAAGCGTACGAAAGCGGCCTGGTCGACTACCAGAAGTCACTTAAGCTTGGCTGAGATCCTTTCTTTGTACCAAAGCAAAAAAGGAAGGATAGTACCGTCAGTGTCATCACTTAATCGGGTACATCTGGGTTGGTGGAAACTAGGTCCGCGTGTCAAAGCAAAGAAGATCTCCGTTATGGAGTCCCTTCTAAGCAGGCTCAGGATATGGGCAGCACATATGACAGACGATCAGGGAATTTTCTTCTTTTCTTAATAGAGTACCAGACTTATCACACGGCTATATGACCAAAGATCAGGTCTCCGACCAAACTTCCCTTAGCTACTTTGAAACAAAACATTTCACACTTAATTAAAAGGGCTTAACGATGCCATAGTCTGTACACGCCTGACTTATCCCTTATTCAGGATTGGTTATTTTATCATACCTAAACTAAGTTTCTCTAATTCCAACCGGAGCGATGTTGGGAACTTGCACTCCTGATAACAAACAAAAGCTGGATTCTATCTCTTCCTTCTGTGAAGCGTATGATCCTTCGGCACCTCTGGAGGTTTCCAAACCAAAGTTGCGGACTTAGCAGTCCCTACCCGAGTCAAGCTTCATCCTTGGAAGAAGACCTTCCAACACGATGACCTCAGCTTCATGGTTGTAGCTGGTAGACCCGTCTACCCCGGACGAAGTTCTCAATCTTCCCGGAAGGGATAAAAAAGGCATAGCAAGCATGCCCTCAATCAAGCTTGAAAGCGAGTTTCAGTGATCTGAGGGTGAATAGATAGAATACCGGAATAGGAATTCCTATAGTGAGGTAAGCCGTGCTTTTCGGTCGGTAGGTAAGGAAGGGCTAGCTAATTCGAAGATCTTAGTGAATAGGGCACAGGACAGGGATCTCCAGCTACTTTGTTTTCTGTAAGTGTAAGCGTAAGGTGCCCCTGTATTGTAATGGGGGTAGGGACCTGCGTTAGCGGGGATCGAGCCTTACTAAATGGGGCTGCCAATCCCGCCGCTGCCTAAGTTTCATTTCCTCCCATTCTGAGGAGCCAATATAGATTAGTTTTCCCTAAAGGATTAAGTGAATCTTGTTAGCTCATCTGAACTGTGTCCGTATCTGCCTTAATCGTTTCCTTTTTGTTGATGAAACTAGTTCATTTAGGTGGGACCATTTGTCTTGACTAAAATGAGTTCTTTCTTTATTTCAAATTTTCTCTATAGAAAGTGGTTCATTTTTTATTATTCCTTTGCTGTAAGGGAAAACTATAATTATGATTGTATTTGCAATTATCATTTCGTGCTGCTCCTTCTGTAACAGTGTATTCATGTACAACGGATTCTCAAAGACAAGATTCAATAGCTGTTGATGAAATAGTAGTTGTCCTTCAAAGATGCAAAGAGGCTATTCAAAGAGGGGATTGGTGCAAAGACCTTCTTTCACCTTTCCTAATCGCCTATTGCTTATACTATTGATTCACTGTCCATACGCCCATCCTATTCTCAGCAAGAGCGGTGGATTTTCGAAGATCGGATATTCCCCCTAAGAGCGACTCGCGAGATGTCATGAGCTTTTTAGGATGCTAATGTCGTCGAATGTTCTTATCATCTCAGCTGGGCATTTAATGGTAATTTATAGATTAATATTCATATTAAGGAGATGCCCGAATCGAAAGAAAGAGCTGGGGTGAATGTCTTACTCCTGTAGAATTTGTACAGCCCAATTTCATACCTTATCTCTAAGTTGTACTCTTGTTTTTTCCTCCTCGTACCTTCTCTATTGCGATGGTTGACCTCTTCTTTGAAAGACCATTGGATGAAAGGACTCAGCTTCTGAGGGAAGGATCACATGGATTTCAATGTGATAACTAGGAGCAGAAGGCTATTACCATTCCGTCCGAAATAGAGTAAGCTTTTCATTCCCATCTATAAATGCGGAGTTCAGAGCCGAACAAGAGATCACTGTCGAGAAGAAAGAGGGGGCTTACTTTATATTGATACCAATTGTAAAGAATTTCTTCTTAATATCCATCTGCGCTGCTGATTCCCACCTACGTGAAAGTAAAACAACCATAAAATATAGCAAAGGTACGAAGTGAGTGGAAGACTTCCTTAAACACAGTTCAAGCAAAGCAAGGTAAGGCTGCAATGGACCCTCTTCTTTCTCGTTCTAAAAAATTAATTTAGGAAAACCCTTTGATGCCGGTTCTGTTCAGGAAGTAAGGTATAGTAATTCTTCGTCTTTAGCTTGTCATTTGGCAGGCGATGCCTTCTTGCTTGTGTTGTTGGCCTTGTGGAAGTGCGTAAAGTAGGCTCAGCTTCTTTAGGTGCGATATTGAAGGAGTTCAGGGCTAAGGACTGGAGCATTATTCCCACTCCCAGTAGAGTAGTCTGTCTTCATTCGCTTGGAAAGTTGTTTTTCGTAAGCTGGAGCGTAGCGCTTCGCGGGGGCAGGATTAGCTTCTTCCCTTTATAGTTGCTTCAGTCATTTTCACAGAAAAAGTGAAATTACCCCTATCTCTTCTTCTGCTAACGAACGCTAGAATTGGGATATCGAGAAAGAGGGTAGACCGTAGAAGGTTCAACAAAGAAAAGCAAGTACATTCGAGCAATCGATTCAGGCCCTGCAAGCGAGAGCAGCTGCCAAATAAAAGTTTAGAGGGAGTCGTTGAATGATATCTTATATAATAGATTTGCCAATGATCTCATTAACAGAAGCAAAAGGTCATATACAAAAGAAAGGGGACTGGCAATATACCACTATGAACGAAAAGATGCACAAGCTAGATCCATTATCCAATCCCTTGACTTGAACCTTAACTTATACAATCTGTATAGTTCTAATTCATGTCCGAATCCGGAACTAGGCATTGATTCCCATCTCGGTCAATCAATCGGCCCTCAACGGGGAGGAGGAGCAGCAAACTACTTTCTACATAGCACACGTTCAGGATAGGGGACTTTAGCAAGTTCTGCTGTGATCTTTTCCTTTACCCTAGCTGTAGGAGGATTATCTATTGCAGCTTTCATGTGACCACGAATTGCTCTTGTTCTCAGGAATCCTATCTTCCTAAACATCGTCTCGCATGCTCGGCCAGTAAGTACCTCTGCTTTTTTAGTCAAGGCCTAGTTGTCCACATAAACCATTTTCTGCCCAGGTTTGATCCACCGGACTGTGCGGACCTACTCCAGCATGATGTGACTTATCTATCGGTAAACTCAATGACTGGACCTGGCTGGCTGCCCCAACCAAGTTGCCTATGTACCCGTTCAAGTCAAGGGGATCAAGTCTAACATAGTTCTCTTCTCTCGAATTTTATTTTATCAATTAGCCGCCTGTGCCCCGGCGGGGGCAATCCGCCCGACCTATCCTTTTCCTTTGTCAAAGATTTTAATATAAATAGATAAATTTGGAGGAATGCAACTTGAAGAAACAGAGTTTCCGCCAAAGCGTGCACCCATTGTTCGGCCACAGAAACGGGCAAAAGCTGAAAAATCGGCCCGAAGAAAACGAAGAAGAATATGACTTTACCTTCCAAAAGAATAAGGCTAAAGTCATCCGTAAATTTAGAGACCTTTCGGTCATTGTCCCGGTCATTGAAGCGTTTTAGAATACAGAGTAAGGTGAAAATGAGTAAAACTCCCGCGTATATATATAATATATATATGGCGGCTTCTTTGTTAGAGGTTACATAGCACATAAAGAGTAGGTTCGTTATATATAAAAGAGCTGCGAAAGTGTGTTCTTTACCACTGGTGGCTACGAAAAAAAAGTAGATAGCTAAAGCCCCGGAGAGGGGGAAGAGTATGCCTTTCAGCATGCCGGTGCCCAGCCATATACAGCAACTAAAGACAAAAGCTATAAAGCCCCCCAGCTGGGACTCTTTTTGCGCCATTTTCGCAAACCGTAAACAATAGAGGTTTGAACAAAAAGAGCTGGGCCGTAATCAGCAAATAGAAAAATTCGAACAACAATAACTACAAAAAAGATAAATTCAACGGGGAAAAATATAAGCGCAGGGAGATAGATCAAAATAGAGAGAAAGACCTCCGTGGGCCCGGCAATATTCAACAAAGTAGCGGCCGAAATCGAACTCAAAACGACGGAATTCACACAAAACTCCTTTTCAAAGCGGGTAGAGGCCAGACCCACAAAATAAAGAGCGGCGCTCCCCCCCAGGATAAGAATTACTTTCATCTTTACTACGAAAAAGTCCGATGGCCCCGGGATAACAGCCAGCGCAGCGTAGACCGAACACAATAAAAAGAAATATTTTAGACTTTTGAATCGGCCGGATATCTTTATCCATTCTTTCGTTCTTTCATATAACTTACACCTTAGATCTATATAAATAGACAAGTAAAGAAGCAACATGCCATTTAAATTTATAATGTTGAAACAGAGAATGTCCGGCAAATCCAAGTACCATGCAGCTCCCGCCAAAGCTATAAAAGCTGAAAGAATCGCCGCGGGGCCCCCCATTAATTTGTAACTCTCCCCCAAACAAATTCTCCAGTTCGAGATCTTCTTATTCATTATAAAATATCGATTTAGAAATGCGCGATTCATATTATTTTTTTTTATTATCAGGCCCCGGTTCCCAGGGT
>CP125852.1:308554-370592 GCA_030408175.1 Trifolium repens
GCATACCTCTTTGCCAAGCAGGTAGTTTGAATCGCCGGCGCTCTGTTTACAGCTTTATATCTGAAGCAGTGCGCAGTAACACTTCAACAGGCGTACGGTGGGATTACCCCGTATGATATTCATACTAAACTATCTGTACCCGTATCACTCACTAGATCAGGTTACCCTAGGATCATACCATCCTTTCATAGACAACAAATCTATATATAAAAGGGATGAGAAAGCTGATATGCTAGTTAAACTCTACTTATCGTTCTTTAGTTTATCTAGAGCGATTAAGTTAGCAAAACGGATTTCTCCGTCTTTGTTTGCTAGCATAACTGATCCTATGTCTGACGTTCACAAATTTTCAGAAGTCAGAGATTGGCTACGAGGGTTAATACGTAAACTAGCCAATCGGTACCTATATCAAGCCCTCTCACGCACGCCCCCTTTACCAGGGAATCTCGTGGGAACCGACTTGGAAGGCTCTGCCAACGGATCGTAAGCGACCTGGTCAGTCTCGCCGTGAAAGAGGCATATTTGCCAATTTTACATCACAGTGACTCTGGTTCGCTATGCTCCGTTTATCGATGTCTTTTAACCCTGCATTAGCATTAGGAATGACGCAGAAGCTTACATCGAAAGGATCAGCAGCCTTTTTTATGGTCATCCATTACCACCTCGTGATGAATGGAATGATTGGCTATCCAATATATCAGCCAATAGTTCTGTTACAATTCCATAAAGTATTCTGATGGAGTTTGACAGTACTGGTGACTTATTTTGCTATCCTGGCGGGTTCTCGCATTCAGTTGAGTCTGGTGCGGGCAAGAGGAGGGTGTTTGCCATACATAGGAAACTATGTCAATCAGAGGCTTCTCCGACCTCTCCAGCCCCGAAATGAGGCTATTTTCCTTCTCTACGACCACAGACTGAAGTTAGAAGATCCACCGGAGATAGTCCTTTCTTTGACCTACCTTGACTTTAGTGGGTCTACGAATCCGCGGAGGGACAAGTCTGCTAGTGACCAAGCATCGAGTCAAGATAGGAGCAACCCCCCATTCAAACCAACCTATAAAACAAGTTTTCACTAGGTTTTGGAAGGCGGGAAGAGCTCTATTGGAGCATTTGGGCGGGAAGCCCTACAGTAATGGGATCCGTTACTTGACTTGTGAAGCCCTGTGCTCGAAGCAAAATCAGATTACTTGCACAAAGAAAGTGACCAAAGATATATTAAAAACAAAGAAAAAGGCGCAGAACGTTGCAGGAGTTCCTGGAAGTCAGTCAACTCTTGCCGATAGTCGGGCAATCAATCCTTCGTCTCGGGCACAAAATAGGAACTCTTGTACTGGAAAAGAGAAGGACGCAATGCCTTTCTTTTACTTACCCTTTTTCTTCTCTTATGTATGATATTTATAGTGACCCAGTAATGCCCCATCAAAGAGCCTGCCTATTCGTCGTAAGCCCTTTTCACCCTCACAGCTGATTGGGATGCGGATTCTCGAACAAGAACACATGTAGCTCCTTCTCAAAGACCGGATTCTCAAGCAGGGGTTTTGAAGCTTCTTCTATCATTCTCGGTATCAACAAATTACCTCCTCGTATTACGTATTAGAAAAAAAGGTAACCAGATCTCCTCACTGGAGTTCTTTGCATTGGGCTCGGTTCGTCTGTTCATTGTAGGAAAGCGTTTATGGAGCAGGAACCTATTTTTAGAGGTCAGCCCGCTTTCTTTCTCTGATCCCCAATATGAGTGAGACCAAGATGGCTGACTGGAGTGCCACAAATCAGCTGGTCATGTCATGGCTTCTAAATGCTATTTTTCCTATAATTTCTACCAGTCTTATATTTAAGACATCGGCTAAACAGGTATGGTCTAGAGGAGCTAGAATCCTTACTTAAAGGCTATTCCTGACCGATTCCCTTTCGTCTCTGCTAAGATGGACGAGAAGAAGGATAAGAATTGGTTTACCCGGTTGGACTATTCCGGAATCTTCTTCTTCGAATTAGCCTCAAAGGCAAGGTCTTCTGAGCTCGTCTATTGTGTTTTTTACATGGATAAGCCTCTTCTCTTATGGGCTGGCCGTCCTTCTGTTTCGATGAATGGATTGACCATGAGCTTACAGTGCCTTGTAGAAAGCATAGCCTCATTGTTCACTCACCGAAGATTATTATCTTCACATAGATCTCGGGATACGAGACCTGCCTTCAACTACGAACTAAGCAGCCTTGAAAGTTGAAAGAAAGGAGTAGTGAAATGAAAGAAGAAGGGAATTCCTTATTGGATAGTCCCATCCCAATCCAATACGAAAACGAGTAATGAGCCCCTTTATGTTGTGGGCAGCAGAGATTATATTCTTATTCTTCTCTTTGCTTTGGTACCAGCCTTGATATCTCAATCTTGCAAGGCACGACAGGCATCGGAACGAACTCCGCGGAGAGCCACTCTTTGGTCCAATAAAGAGACAGATCAGCATCCATAGAATCTATCTAGAAAGAGGCAGTCTGCCGCATCAAGAAGAAGCGCACATCTTTTTTTCGAGAATCTATCCCCTTTCTTACCGGAAGTTACATTTAAGAATATCTCCATTAAAGGAAGATTGGAGGGGATCTTTACCTAAAGGTGCGGAGCGAAGTCTGCATTTCTTGCTAGTTCTTCTCCCAGTCTCGGACTCAGCCTTTTAGCCGATTCGCACCTTTACTCTCTGTCTCAATCGAGCCGGTCAGATCAATAGAGAAGTCAGGCACTCGATAGACTTAAAGGAAGGTTCCGCCCGTAAATTGATTGATCAATGTTACCGGGAAGCAGCAACAGAGACAGATTGAGTGCTAAAGCTTCTGTCCCGTAACGGTTGATCCGATTTTCGCCTTCAATGACCTATTGTAGTGTAGGAGGTGGCCTTCCCAAGGCCAGAGGACTGGTGACAACTGTACCATAACGGTTTTTATTTTAAAGCAACACAGGTTACCGCGCGAGGTCGTGGTAGAAAGAATCTTGGCCGTGGTCGTAGTTCATTGGTGATTGATTGTCAACGAGGGGAGTGGAAGTTTTTCAGGTAAGCCATACTTCCAAGGTGAGCCGTAAGGCGAACTATTAGAGTGGGTAAGCGCCTCTACTTTTCTTATAGTGGGTAGAGGGTTTCTGAGCTAACTGGCCATCCATGTTGGTACCACCACAATTGTAGTAATTATTTCATTGATTGATCGACCTGTGGGATATTCTCTTACGTACAGAATTAACGGGCTTAACGAAGCTCTTCGATGCGCTTCGCGTCTCTGTTTGTTCGTCCCAGTCTCTGTTCGGGTCTCTCCTTCAGCATGGCTCTCTCTTAGAGCCTTGTACCTTTATTGATTGATATTTTTTTTAGGTAGGATGGGTGTAGCTTTCTTTCATGTAGGAATTTATCCCGCTGTAATGTAATATATAGGAGTTCTCCCGGCTTTTTTTATGATAGTTGTGTTCTTTCTATTCCTTCCAGCCGAGGGAGAAGAAGGGTAAAAGAATGAAAGGTAAGCATGTCGTGTCGACGCACGCGAAAGGCTATCAATGTACAAGTCCACTTCGATAGCCAAGCAATGAGGGAGTCTGAAGAGACTTCCAGTTCGCTGGACTTAGTTTTAGATACTCCAAGCCTCGTTATGTTAATTCTTTTCTGTAACGGATTTCGATATTTAATGTACAGGTCGGTTGGGAACCTAATAAGACAAGCCAAGCGCTTAGCTTAGTTCGGCCGTTTACAAATTATAATACCGAAACTGAGAATTCCAGATGCCCTAAGACAGATGCCACTAAACAAGTAAAGGACAACAGACAGTATTCGTGGATCGGGAAGACCAACTCTCATTCAAGGAAGCGGACCGTTGACGACAGCAGGCCGGGAAGGAATAGAAAGCGGGGATAAGGTCTCAGTGTAGTCGATGTCCTCTTTCAGAGTGAACCCCTTTGCGACAAGCCTGGCCTTCTATCTCTCAATCTTGCCTTTTGATTCCCTATTGGTCTTATCAATTTACACCCTACGGGCTTTAGGCTTGGCTCATTTTCTTTCTCTGGGTTTCAGAGTGAGTGGGTTAAGGAGCCTTTTTCCGCCTTTCGTCTTTCCAGTCAAGCAGTGGTTCCCCTCTCATGAATCTACTCGACCATTCCGGAATGAGTGAGCTTTTGTATCCGTATTGAAGAATCCGGTTATCGACTCGGCAGCTATTGAATCTAAGCCAATTGAATCAGCAACCGCTGGTACAGTAAGCGGTGTTCAAATAGCGGATCTTCTCCGCTGCTAGCTCTTCTTCTTACTAGGTTATGCTTCCTCATAGTTCTCTTTAACATGATTCTCTCATACGCACTCCTATAAAATTAAAGGAGTTAGGAAGCGATCTGAGTTGTTCTGGTAGCGCCCTGGTAGCCAATGAGCGCTTGTCTGGTATCGAATGAGCTCAAGTAGTTGAGTAGCTAAAGGCGTTGCCTTAGAGGAATGAATGTCCTATCTTCGGGTAGCTTCCTACAGACTTCTTCCCTTATTTATGGAAGTGTGAAATAAGAACAGAGGGTATTGACTTATTAGCAGCTCAAGCTCCATTTCAAAGGTGAGGAGTTAACCTTCTTTCTGGCTGATTCAATATCACCGGAGTCTGCTCAGGGTTCCAAACCAGCAGCGAAGTATCTTTTCTACGATACACTGGAATCGGGTCGCGGGAAGAAAGCCTACCGACGGGTATGAAATACAGGGATTCGGCATTCAAGAACTCCCTCCCAGCCATCCTATCTTGTGTAAAAATAGCTTTCAGGCCAGTACTCTTTCTCTCCTGGAAGCTCCAGCAGGAGCAAAGCCTATTGATTCACCTGTTTGCTAACCTACTTGTCGGCTACCCGCACTCTGTAACCAGAATAGGGCTCTGGAGTTCATACCACCCGGCGGTTCATCATAAGTCTGGAAGGCGGCGCCTAAACTAGTCGGACTTGCTTGAATCGATACGCTTACCGGACTTCTCTGTCTATTCAATTGATTTTGTTGCAGACTCTTCCCCCGGCCCAGGCATTGTCTTAGCTCTTCACCCAACACATATGATAGATACGGATGGGGGAACGTATGCCCTACTAGATGATGCCTTTATAAGGTACCTTCGAGACCAGAAATTACTGCCTGCCCTACGAGAATGATTTACCTTTCTTTCCTAACAGAATTACTCCCTCCTACTCCTACCTTGCTTAACAAAGGCTTTCTCATGCTTTGAATGCCGGCCTATTTAGGTAGGGGTCCACGCACAGCCGTCTAAATCGACAGAGACCTGTACCTCATTCTCAGCACGCACCCCTTACATACAGTCTCGGGCTATTTCGCCCTTAGCTCGGCGTTCATCTTTCCGGTCTAGCTCAACGATGAGCTCTTTAGATGTTCAGTCTGTTCGGACGGATATGACGTAGCATGTCATCATCATGGGAACCTCATCATCGCAGGTATCCTCGGGTCCCGACAGATATCCGTCTGCAGGCTTAGAGCTTTGCCACCAATGAATTAATTATCATACTATAATTATAATTGCTTAATTGGTTTTGCTTTGGACTCTGCTCTCACTAACGTCGTAGAAAGCCATTCTTCAAGCGACCAAGCAATCTGTTTCAATGTACTCTATCCGTACCCCGATACCTATTGAGGAGCAAATCCCTGCACTCTCGTAGTAAATTATCCTTTCCTCCTCTTCCTGCTGAACCAATGAGCTCCAATCGGGCGCCTTTACTTTCTCTAAATATAACGACCATATCACCGGATAGTAACTCGCTACCTTAACAAAAGGCATGCCTTTACTCCTTAAGCAGGACTCTTGCTTTCTAAAGACTTGAGCAGAGATCTTATAGTTGAAGAAAAGACCACCAGTAGTTTGCCACATTTGCTGATGAAAGAACAGCAAGAACGGGTTTTTGAAAGACAAATGCAAAATGCAAAGAAAGCAGAAGATGCGGCTTAGCCAGCTTGCTCTAGTCCCGTACGATAAGGATGAGAAAAGGCCCACTACGAGAGGAGAGAGTGATTCAGCTGCTAACAAGCGCAGGTTTTTCATGAAATGAATGGTTATTCGGGAAACGTCTGTTGATGAGGAGGTGTTACATAGTATCAAAAAGGAAACCAGGGCTCCCTCCGTTCGAAGAGACGAAGTTTGGTCCTTCTCCCTCACATGCTCCTTACCATGAGCAACTCGGTTGGCTTCGTGAACGAGAACGCTGATCACCCTCACGCGGGAAGATGAACATTTAAAGGGCTGAAAGGGTAGCGACGGGATGTAGATCTTGATTTTGGAGGTAGCGTACTGTAGTTATAATGCCTTCGACACGGTTGAGGCTTCTACTTTTATTCGGTCCCAGCCCAACAATCAAGCCAAGCGTAACGACCGCAGAAGGTACGGCCGAAGAATTAATCTCCAAGTCAACAGCATGTCGGGCAGGTCAAAGGTGATCCTAAAATCCGGGGAGAATCGATAGGAACCTAAGCGAGGCCGAAAAATAGAGATTACGCAATCCTTACTGTCCATCTTTATCCACCAACCCCCGGCCCCCCAATAGAATAGAGGATATTTAATGCCTCGTGAAAGTAATTACTGGCAAAGCCATACTCCGTAATATCAGAAAAAATATCATATAACGTAGATCCGCCGGATCCCCAATGAATGACCTGCTCGACTATTTTTGAATATGTCCAGTTTTCCGGCAGGGAAAATTATGTGTTACCGTCAGTTTTTTAACACTTTCGGTGACAGCATTCAAAAGTGTATCAAAAGCGTTTTGCTCCAGGGGATCGTAGTTCAAATTCGTATGGGGAGCGGGGGAGGGTTAGATTAGAGGGAGGGGGACTGCGAACGCCCGTCCCATGAAGCGCCAGGGAACCGTGCATTCCTCCCGGGCTGGGCTCAGGGACTGCAATCAGCCAGCCGCTTCCCCTGTTGTCGTCAGCTCGTTCTTGACAGATCCGATCGGGTGTTCATAATCTGGAGTAAAAGGATTCGAACCTTTGCATGCCGGTACCAAAAACCGATGCCTTACCACTTGGCTATACTCCATACGGCTTTTGGACGGTAGAACGAACGGGGAGAGGGGGAAGGGAGAAGCAGGGCTCGAAGAACGAGCCGTGCAAGAACGCGGGGATATAGCAAGTAAGCAGCAAGTTCTCCCTTCACGGACCGAAACAAGCTCGCGACTCTAATAGAAACAGACGGTAAGCTCTCTGCTCTATTTGCTTGCAAAGCGTTTACCTATCAAAGTTGGCGAACGCTTCTGTAACCTTAGACTCGTTACGCTTAACGCCCACTTACTTAAAGACTGGCTCCGCGTCCACCGAAAGTCGGTAACCTTCGTCAGCATTTGGTACTCTCTCGATAGCTTCAATAGTTCACTGAAAGCCTTTGGTGTAATGAACCGCAAGCCCTTCAGAAAGACATAATCAAAAGGCTTGCTTGGTTGCGCGACGGTAACGAAGGTTACCGGGCCGATGCGGCCGGTTACCGGGAACCGCAAGGTTGCAAGGTTACCGGGAAACGACCTTCCCTTTGTTTGTAAAGTAGGCCTTTTGATAACTAATTAGAGTTGACATGAAATGGATCACGGAAGAAGACGTATCTGATGAATGAATGATTCAATCCCCTCTCACCCACACGGGTTCTTCTATGGAAGGGGTTCCCCTTATTCTATGTGAGGTGGGGCGTACGTAAGAGCGGAACCTAGATAGAACGCGGAGCGCCGGCCGCCGATACAGTGACCATGCTTACCAGCTCTGACCATTGCCGCCTATAGATATAGATGGAAGGTAGCTTGCTTCTCTTCTCCTAGGCGGCTCCCTGCACATGTTATTCGCGAAGAAAAGGCAGCGAGCGGTTCTTCGCTTAGTAGAGCTACCGGCCGCCGGTTACTTTATGAGGGGCTCCGCTGGAGAAAAAGAAGGTCCCCCTTACTCTTCTCTCTTAAAGCTGCTTTATAAAGCTCGGCGAGAAAGGGTTGGTTAAGAACTATTGACTGTAAACCATAGCAGTTACAGTCACTCAATTGAAATGTTTGCCTTTGGAATGAAGATGGATGAGCAGAGGTTTGAAGCCGCTCGACCCAAACAAGCAACGGCGACTATCAGTCAGAGAAAGCCTTGGTAAAGCGCTAGCGCGCTTGACTTGGGGGTTCGCGCATCCTCTTGCTGGGAGAGGAAAGCCTGGAACTGATGAAATTCGGGGGAAACATGGAATCGGTCACTATACTGGGGGGCGAGACATGACCGCGACTTAAGATTCAAGTACCGTTGAAAAGACTAAAGGAACGGGGGGAATTACTACCTGTAATAAAGCACAGGCTAATACGAGCCGACCAGAACTTAGATTACCAGATCCTGGACACAATCTTCCTAGAGATGGAGAGCCCGCCCCTTGCCCCGCCTTTTCTAGCCTCTCCATCTTGCTTACCTAGCTCTTGTCTTAGTTACTCTTCTTCTTTTCTAGTCTAGGTTTTTTTCTGAGTGTTAAAATAAAACAGTAGATTTTTAATTTGCCAATGAATTGGCCCCGATTCGATCAATAATGGGATTCTTGGCTAGAAGAAAGGTTCTGTGACATGGACGCCCAACAAAACTCGGTCGGTTGGCCTACCTAACAGATGATAAGATTCTCGATCGATTTGATCGAATTTTGAAAAGTCTTTCTCATTATTCAGAACAGTGGAGCTTTCGATCAAGACGTTCTCGACTCCCCCGTTTGGGCTCTCGCTCGAATCGGAACCTTTATGCGTTGGTAGGCTTTCGACTCAATCGAATAGCCGGGCGCCAATAAAATAAAAAGTTTTCGCACGGGCTGGGCTCATCATCTGATGCAGAACTTATTTCATAACCACCATCCATCACCAATCACATTCCACATCCCACTTCAAACTTATCGATTCCTCGGGTAGCCTCCTCTAGAAAGGCATTCCAGCTTCAGAGGCAGGTGAGCCGGGTCAGGAAGGACTTTGACTGCTGGGATGGGGTCGGATCCTACTCGAAGCACTCCACCACGAATAAGAATCTTCGGGTTGGATAGGCAGTAGAGATAGGAACTCCTATCTGTAGGGCGGCTTTCAAGACAGAGATGCACTACTCCATCTGGCTTGAAGACCTCGTGGAGAAAGATAAGAATCCCTTTTTTAAAGGTAAGGACTGAAGGGAATAAAAAATCAATAGAAAAAATCCCTTACCGGCCGACGGGACTCTACGTCTGGGTCTTATTCCATCTTAAACTCGGATTAGGAAGAGTGCCCTTGAACTACAGATCAATCATAATATAAGAAACAAAAAAAAAAAAGAAATGGATTCTCCTGACTCTAACAAGTAAGCAAGTAAACTACCTTTCTTTAGGCGATAAAAAGAAAAAAAAGGCAAGGGGGAGATAGGGAAGAGGAGATTAAGGATAGTCACTCCGCTCCATAGATAGTGAACACAGATTCTTGTTTAATTTTCCATTCCTTTCGGGTCGAAAACGCGGGCTGCTGGTGGGGCTGTGCCCATTCTTTCTCCCTCTTCTTCCGCTTGACAACCGGAATGAATAAGGAACCTTAGAATTAACCCTACCTGTCGATGATAAAATAGGATTTGAGAGGAGTGAAGCTGCTTGACCGAATAGGGCAAGGAGTGAGAGCTAGCGGATCAGAAAGATTTTTATGGAATGTCCTACTCCTGCCCGAGCTTTCCGATCAACCAATCCCCTCTTATTTTAGTTTAGGGACATCTCTTTGTTAGGTAGGGCCAGGGATCACTAATTAGTCGAATGAGCCCATCCCTCTGGCCTATCATTTATTGGTCGATCCGGCCGGCTGGCGGCTCCTGCATCTCCATGGGGCCCCTACAAGTTGCTAGGAGTCCCTCTAGTCGAATCAATAATCAATAGAAGTTGACTGACCTGGCTCTTCAATCGACGATCTACTGTTCCCTCTTAGTTGCAGATGCCCATGCTTTGATTCGAAAGCCCTAGCCAGTGATGAATCCCCAGTAAGATCGGAGTCTTTCATTCCTCCTCCCTTCAGTCCAGTTTGAACCCGTCCCAGCTACGAAGACCTTCCTACTTACAGCAAGGTGAGGCTCTGCCCTTCCCCTAGAATCCACTCCGGGTCGGAGGAGCTGCTAGTCCAACTTCTTGAGCTGCCGAGATATTGAACAACGAACGAGCAAGCTACCTTGCCTCACCCTGAGATGAGAGGGAAGGTCGATTTGACTCGAATCCCGGACCTGATCTTTAATCCTACACCGGTTAATGATGCGATGGGATAAGTTTTATTTTCATCAATGCTGGCCCAGTCGAGGCTCGTCCATGCCCAATCCCAATGGACAAACCTCTGATCTGCCCCTAGCTCTATAATCCACCCGTCTTCCCCAGTCCCTGAAAGCCCTCCTATCCTTGGCCTAGCCCTCTTTCTCAACTCGAGTCTGAAGTTCAGCGGCTTTCATCATTGACGAAGACCTGCGCTAATAAGACAAAGAAGTGGGGAGTCTATGCCTTTTCATAAAACGAAAAGCTTTCAGTCCTTGAATGAATCAGTAACAACGAATTCGTGGAATGAGGGATCAAGAAACGGATAGGGAGGGGAATGGCCTTTCCATTATTGGTGGACCTTCCCTTGAATTGAACCGGTCACGGAGCTCTCCATTGAGTTGTTTAGGTTCTGGAATTCCATCTCTAGTTGGGGGTTTCAGTTCGAAGGTTATCAAATGTGGTGCGGGTTCATCTCTCTCGACCAGTTCAGGTGAAAGGGAAGGGTGATCGAGGGGACCCAGACTTTAGATCTCTTTCTTCTCTATTCTATGGCGGGAGGTTTCTTTCGTATCAAGAGTGTGTTGGGGAGGCCAGGGAAAGACGGATTGGATCGAGAGGCGATGCCTACTCTACTCGTTACCACTAAACGACGAAGCCAAGAGCGGAAGGAGGGACTTGAACCCTCAACCTCAGCCTTGGCAAGGCTATGCTCTACCATTAAGCTATTTCCGCCAGCTACGGTAGTGGCGAAGCACTACTGAGCTATTAACGTATCACTTGATACGGACGACTTCTGTTTTTCCGCCGGACCACACTCTTAACCTCCGATCGAGATACGAGCACGAGTAGGTAGGCGGCTAGGGGGGGAGGGGCGGCTGCCTTTTCAATCAATCTCCGGCCGCTCAGTGCCGCTATTGGTGCGAGTTGTAAGGAAGGAGTCTTGGTCTCGAGTCGAGCTGGGGCGTCATTTCATTCTCGTAACGGGAGTGAGTGCACCGCAAGATCAGACAAGTGACTCCCTCGCAGAGGTGGCATCTGTCTTTTAAGTTCAGTCATTTCCTAAGAAGGCTCCTCTTTCTTATTATACGATAATCCAAGCAGATCCGGGAGCTGAAACATGAGTGTTTGTCTCTTTTTCAACTTCAACAGGAATGCATCAACAAAACAGCCCTTCCATATAGATCGTCGTGGCATGAACTTTGTCAAAAAAATGAATTTATAGCTAACTCCTCTTCCTATTGATCTTGATTAGTTCCAGCTTGTTGAGAGTTCTCTTTTCTTTCTAGACCGGACCCTTAGACCGTCTCCTGAAAGACCTGCTTATCCCGCATGTGCTTTCGGAGCCCCCCACTCATTCAATCACTTGCTTGTGATTGCAGCCATTCCCGGAAAAAGGGAGAGACGAGGGAATCGTCCGCTCCCGTTCATGTGACGAATCGAACATCGTTAGGTCCCGACCGAATTCTGCGAACCACCGGACCTAGACCAAGATCTCCATTACGTCGTACGATATATCGATCCGAAGAACTTACTTTCAGTTGTAAGTCATCCATTCTGCTCCTATCTAAAGTGATGCTAGGCTGCTTCACGCAGGTGCGCTTCGCTCGGCCACATGATGAACATGTTTTAAGCTAACTGCATGTCGAGCGCTTAAGCGGAGCTTGTGGTCACTCGTTCCTCGCTTGTTCCAATCCTAGTAAAGTCAGATCCGATTCTACACTACATACGATATTCCATTCCGGCCCTCACTAGCTCTTCGCTTGGTTGTACAAAGAGCATGCATGCCCGAGGGGGCTACTACGCTCACCGCGCACTTGCATCACCACCTGAGCTTCGCTACCGCTTCGCCCAGCTCCTACGCCTACCACGAATCTTGAATCATCACGTGGCTGCTAAAGCAAGCTAAGCTTCACACGGCCCTGAGGAAGCCAAAAGACCCTCTCACGGCCGAAGGCTCCGCAACACGTTGGATAACTTTTAGATCCCGCCCTAAAACGCCTATTTTCCTAGAGTTCCGAAGTGATCCTCATTCTCACCGCAGCCTTCTTACTTAAGCCGAAAGAAAGCCGGGCAAGAATCGGGTAGTACGAAGGGGAAGCAGAATCGTATCTGGCAGTGGTTCTTCGGATCGATCACAGATTATCGGCCCCGTCGTTTGGCTTCCACTCCAGTTGACCTCTCTTGTTCTCCCCCCCCCCCCCTTACACAACCGGGTGGAGGACTCATGTAAACTTTTTCCTGTAGGTCCCCGTTCAGGAAGGCATTTTTAAC
Source organism: Trifolium repens (assembly GCA_030408175.1). NCBI lineage: Eukaryota > Viridiplantae > Streptophyta > Magnoliopsida > Fabales > Fabaceae > Trifolium > Trifolium repens. The sequence goes on from CP125852.1 coordinate 321,053, forward strand.
ATATAATTGGAACAGAGGCCAATCTCGATTCGCAGCAATAGAGAGCTGGAGACGAACAGACTTCAGGCTACCGGGGCAAACAAAGGCTTCCTCGTAATCTATCCCATATGTTTGAGTAAAGCCTTGACTAGCCTGACCTTTTCCTCCTTTCTCCCACAAAGCTTCCCTTCACAACCAGTCCCATATCAAATTAGTAGAATTCGAGATGGGGAGAGTCAAAATGATACAAATGCGCATTTCCTCTCTGAATCGAGAGGTATCAGATCGAAGTCACATAAGTAATGTTTTATAAAATAAGTTATTTCCGGGAGAACAAAGTGGATTTATGAGCAAATTCTGGCATGAGAGGACCAATGAGACAGAACACTGTTGGATGCATTCCTTCGCTAGCAGAGCAGGGCTTCGACCTCATCATGAAAGAGCATACGGTTGGTTGAAGCGCAAGATTGGCAGTATCCTCGAATTCCCGGAAACAAAGCTATCCATTTCGAGCAACTATTAGTGCAAACCACTTGAATACGAATGAGATCCATAATTACACCATATCATATATCATAGTTTAATGAGAAAAGAAAGAAGATAAATTAACTCCTCGCCCTGCTCAATTACTACAGGGATAACAGGAATAAGACGCCGGGGGGAATTAGTCACTAGTAGGTTGTACGTATTGCACTTAGTTCTCTCTTGTTACCATCTTAGACTCCGAGTTCTTCTAACTGATTACAAGTATATCTAACCCTAAAAGACCTCGCAACTTGAAGGCTTAGGCACCTTGCTTCAGCTGCTTTCCTTATTTCCTTACTTAACTTGCCTCACTGGCTAGATACCTTCCCAATACTTTACTTGAATGTGAAGGGATAAAAAGTACTTGCTGCTTGAGAGCTTTCCCACTTTCAACTGACGCGTAAACTATCTCCCTCCCCTATAGCGAGCTAAACCATTCCTACTCTACTATAGTCTTTGTTTGTTTGCTGGCACAGGTAGTAGAGGCATTCTCCACTCCATATGTAGAATCTGAAAGTTAAAGGCATCATTGGTAGGCGGACAAGCGAGCATTCCTGTGTGATTGGGGAGAGAATAAGGTGGGCACTGTGAATCGGGCAATTCGAAAAAGGATATCTGTATAATGAGTACCTCTTATGAAACCATACCGCTCCTCTGTTTTCTTCTGGTAAAGGGTCGGAATCAGTCCACGAATGAGTTCCTTCTTAACTATAAAATATCTCCTAAACCAAGGCATAGTAGCTTGTTTATGTCTGATTAACCTCCAGGCGCTTTTTATGGAAAACTGAGTGATCAGGCATTCATATAACTGTGTCTTATCGCTCACTGTTCAAGGGCCTTATGGCTCTGATACACTCCCCAATTTATTGCTGGTGTTTATTTGCACCTGCAGGGAGGGACCATCTGGAATTAGAAAGTATGTCTGCAACTTTTACATTTTTTTTTGAACACCAGACTCCCCTATGATCTGCTCACCATACATACCTTTCAACTATAGAACCTATAGGCAGCAAAGAGTCATACCAGAGAGATGTATTGGTTCCATTGCCAACATCATGTATAATATATCTTATAGCCAACTCTCTCACCTGTAAAAGTTTCCTAAAAATCCAGCTACCATTATTTGGTTTGTGGTTAAATACACCAACAAAATGCTTATAAAAAAAAGAAGCATTGTATGTAAAATACATACCTATAATCTATATAAGGACTTTTTGCAGCCAGAACCCAGATATGCTTCAACATAGCAGCTTTATTCCACTCCACCAATGAAGCCCGAAACCACCTTATTTTTTTATTAATTTAAAGGGCAGCAAATTTCCAAGCAACATTCCCTTTGTTCTTAACCATATCAGGACCAGACCATAAGAACCCTCTGCAGATCTTCTTGTCTTCAAATCAAAACCTGCACTGGCAGTATGAACACAGTACTCCAGTAAACTTGCATGCTAAAGAGGGCACTCTGAACCAGTTGCCCAGCATATAAGAGGTATTTTCCAGTCCATCTCTGTACTCTAGCTTTGATTCTCTCAATTAGAGGCAAACAATCACTAACTGAGAGCTTTGAAGGACTGGCCCAGGTACTTTATTGGCATTTTACCTTCATTGAATTGAAGCCAATTAGATTTTAAATATTTCACTTTGCAGCATCAGAAAGATCTCCATAGTCGATTTGACTCTTGGATATGCAGTAAGACCAGAAAGATTTGCAAATTCTTTTAAGCATTGATTGACCACAGCAATGGAATCTTCAGCGCCTGAGCAGAAAATTAGGAAATCATCCGCAAAACAAAGATTATTAATCTCATTCTTTCTGCTATTTTTATGATAACTGAAGTTTGGATTAGTTCTGGCTTCCTGCTTGAGTTTCCTTTAAAGATACTCCATTCCCCAAAACAAAAAAAAAAGATAAGGCGCTATAAGCCCTTGTCTTATTCCTCTATCAATTCAAGCAGCAAATCCTTCTCACGAACTAGAGATTTAGCAATCAACTGAGTGGCTTTCGCTCCTTGGTCTATTGTCTATCGACGCCCTTTTTTATTTATTTTTTGTTCATCCTTTGACTCAGCAAGGGAACGGAAAGCAATTCAATGGCAACTTGAAGCAGAATGTCCGTCTTTCTTTATGCTATGTAAATTCAATAATCTCTGGCCTCCTGGCAAAGACCCTTCCTCGAAAAATCTTTTATCTATTCTCTTCGACCCCCACTTTTTAGTTAGGGATCGGGTAACCTATTAAGTAAGTTAAGGAAATTCCTCATCTTTCCACATTTTTATAGAAAACTCTCCTCTAGACTGGGATTTTCCCCTGGCTAAGAGAAAGGGCTTAGAAAGCTATAGAAAAGCCTCTAAAACCCTTTTTCTTATTAGATAAAGGAAAAAGAGAAGACGAAGAAGTCATAGTAGGCTCTAAGAGTACAGCTACTCTTCTTATCTTATTCTCTTAAATGAAAGGGTACTGTATTTAAAAGCAGAGAAAGAGGAGCCTTGTCCTTAGCTCTTAAGGTTGTTATGCAACTGCATCGTCACCCAAAACCTAACTCCAACAGTCAAAAGCAAAAGTTTCACCCGCGACTAAGAGTAAGAGAAGACTTCTCTTCTAACCAACAATACCTAAAGGAAATGAAGGCCTGTTCATCATTAACTTCTAGTTTAAGCCGCAGCATACACGATCACTTTACTTAAATAATCTACCCGGACGAAAGCCACCTGTGTTATGGGAAGATTACCAGGTCAGGCAAGTCCTCAATCAATGAAAGACGAGCGATTATGGATATTGATTGCGCCAAACATTGCTGTAGAGGCTCTTACTAGATAGGGTGGCAGAATAGGAGTCTCACTAGTTGTAGTATTAAGCGGGCAGCGGTAGGGCAAGTGAAACATTCTATCTTTGTCAGGCTTAAGCTAAAGGGCATTAGAGAAAGAAAGTTCTTGTTTCCGGGCATATCGATGGGAATAAGAGCAGGCGGTAAGTGAGGTAATTCCTTCCGGTAGTGGATGCTGGTGGATCAGAGTCAAATCGCTCATCATAATAATCCGATTCTCCGACACACGATATGAAATGGAAGTCCTACCAAATATAAAAAGAGCCTTTAATACAACAAAGAAGATTCAAACTCGTCTTCCTGACGGACACTGAAATGCTAACCGGACTGGTTACTACATAGCCCTTTCACCAATAAGCGATTGGCGGATGGTGCTAGACCCGTCAGACTCGCTATCGACTACTCAGAAAGAAAGACTAAAGCAAAAGAATGGATTAAGGTGATACTAAACACTTAGCCGATTCGAAGGCTTCAACCGCTGTTAGGACCGACTACCGGACTGATAGAATGGAATGATAGAGCGAGAAAGGTAGGTGGAAATTAGGACTATGATCTGAAAGCTGCTGCTTTGGCTATGGCTTGCTTGTCAAAGCCGGGCTTCCTCTTTTTTATTTGAGACTATACCTTGAAATTAAGAAGCTAGATCTTTATATTATATAAGGGAAGAAGCTCAGATCAAGATGCCCACTTCTCCTTATAGACTCTTCACAGTCACAAGTAAGTATGAGGGATCCGAGATCTTTTCAAACAACAAGAACGGAACATCAGGACTTTTTCTAGTTATACTTCTCTAGACAAGCTAGGCTCGCCCACCGGTAGGCTAAGAGACTTTCAGAGCTGAATTTAAGATGTTTATTGCTTTCAGCATGCTTTGCTTCAAAACAGAGAAGAGCGGAAACGACTACGAGAGCTGTTACTCTTCTAACTTTAACACCGGAAACGCATTCAGTTACCTTTCTAAGAGCTACTTTAATTTCTCTTCTTTGCTTCACTGGTAAGGCTCATCGGTCTTCTGGCCAGGCATATAATCGATTCTTTGACCGGCTTTCGAAAAAGCACCTTTGGGCGCTGGCTTTTCACGCTTAATGATAGAGACTAGTCTGATAGAATGATTCTTCTTGCTAGACGCTATTTCTTTTTTAGTAAGACAGTAGGAATTCATTCACTCAATTAGAAGCCGCCTCTAAGGATAAAGTCTTTCATATGCAGGGTAGGCGCTGTGATATCAGGCCTGGGACTACTAAAGTACTTTATTACTTTGTTCTACGTTGAAGATTGGTAGTAATAGTAGTACTGTAAAAGTTATTTATCACATAAAAGCTAAATTTTATCGTGTAAGCGAAGACTCTTTCCGCGCCGGAAGAGGCCCCCCTACAGAGGCCAGTGACCCTCTTTCTTCTCTAAAGGAGTAGTAGGTCATGGAGGCTCAGGGCTACTTTTCCCGAAGGAGCTTGTAGCGACATTTGAGAGACGTTCAGAGCTCCCTCTTCTCTTGAACTTCCATAGGAGTCCGCTCGTCGTCATACCGGGCTTAGGAGAGGATGTTAACAGTGACGAGTCTCTCCCGCGTCTGCTCCGGTAGGCGCTGTGATAGCAGGCCTTGAATTTAGGTACGGGAAAAAGTCATGCCTTACTTTCTTCCGGAGGATATAATGTTAAAGGCTTCACATATGATAGAACTCTTAAAGGGAGAGCGTCATTACTTTTCGGATAAGATATCTTTCTAGAGGTCAAGTCTCTTGGAGAGATAAAATTAAATTTCTTTACTCTTGTGAGTAAGGGCATTGAGCTTCTTACTCTCATTTTTGCAGAGTTATGAGACTGTCTCCTACCGAATTCTGTCGATGGAAAATCCTCTAGCGTCTAACTCTTCCTCAAGAGTCCTTCAGACTCAGGCAAACTCAATCAAGCCGGAAGAGCCTCTTATATTATAGGCCCTGCAAGACCGCGTCTACCTCCTTCTTAGATAAAGGCATAGAGTAATGGCAAGATCAGCCTAAGGAACTATCCATTGCTCGGCTACAATTGCTCGCGCGGGTCTAGGTCTATTTGCCAGAAAGAGTTCTCAAACATCACAGCACTTCTTTCCCGACGGCTAAAAGTAAGCCGCTAGTTAAACTTAACGCGGGAAGCGCAACTTGGCTTTAGGGAAGCCGGTAGGCTATTCTTTATTCTGGGAGAGACTTTCGATTCCTTCCGCCTCAAGTACGTTCCAGTTTCTGCCCGCAAAGGTCTTTTGTCTGCTAGGACCATCTCAATCTCATTCCAAAAGACTAAGAATGAAGCGAGGCAACTAGCCTGTCTCTACCTAGTAAGGCATTGTACGCCACCAAAAAGCACTAACCTTGCAGATAAGAATATCAAACTCGAAAATAAAGTCCTGCTTGCACCGGTCGACTACAAGGCATGGGCCTTGCTGCAGGCGTGGTAATCTTAGCAAGAGGGCTGAACGTCTCCTCATAATCCTGTCCATATTTCATAGTGAACCTCTTTGCCACTAAGCGAGCACCGGGCCTGCCTTTGTGGGTCTCTAAACTGTCTGTGGGTATCGCGAGAATACGAATACTTTGTAACCTTGTCTTGGATTTACGCCTACAACCAGATGCCTTTTTTGTGTAATGGAGTAATCATTCTCTTTGAGAAGTTAGTCTATGGCCTTGTAAGGATTAGAGCGTCTTCGGGGATTAGAAGAGCTCAAGGATTAGGCCTCTGTCGCGCAGCTTGTCCAAGTCTCAGTTCAACATCTTAATGAACCAGGCCGTTAAGGATGTTGAGGGGACCTGTGAAGGTTATATTTGAAATGACGACAAATGTGAATTATTTTTGTGTGCGTGGTAACCCGATGGAATGGCATTTTCTAGGAGTTCGAGAATGGGGGCTCTGACAGTTATCTCGAAGTAATACGAATCTGTCAACTTGAAAGGTGGGGCACTAGCCGCCAGAAAGGGGAAGTAAACGCATTTCGAAATCGGCTTATAGAAGGTAAGGGAAGCCCTTCTATATTCAATTCAACCGTAAGGTATAGTATGATGGCACGACTAGTTGCTTATTTCCGTCCGTCTAATCGGCTTGGCCTATCGGCCCTAAAAATCTCATCAAGCTCTCACTCTTTCAGGCTCAACGGTTCAATGTTCGCTAATGTCCGAAAGAATTAGAATACCCCTGTAATTAAAAAGCAGCGTAAAGAGCTGAACTTTCTTCAGTCTCTTCCCCGGCGGGTCCGAGACTTCTATATGAAAACTCTCTTAAAGCTATTGAAATGTACGATCGGGCAGTCAGTCAAATAGGCATGTAGTCTTGACTCTGGCTTTACTATATGATATATAGCCCCACTTTACCGCTTTTCTTTGGCGTTTTTATTCTGGCATTAATGATTTTCGATCCGCCTTGCCAAGATCCATTCAAGTAGATTTAAGGGTCTTCCCTTTTTATTATAGCACGCACAGGCCCTACCTAATGGTTTTTGAACTGACCGAAAGTCCGTCCTGCTTAAGGAGTGGCCTTAACGGATCTATACCTCTGGCCTTCTCCCTTTGTTAGAGATGCCTCTTCAGTCTATTGCTCAACGGCCTATGGCTTCTAGAGTAGAGAGAATTCCTAGAGCCTTTCCAGACAGACCAGATAAAGTCCTTCTATCCAGCCAGGTTTAAGCTATGGCTTCGATTAATAAATTATCTTCCCGGCTATAAAGAAAGTCTTAGGCCCTCCCCTTACTCTAAGGTCAAAGTCTTTACCGGTACAGAGAAGAGATAAGAACTATTGTTCGCTCGTACGTATCAGTCTATTAGATATTCTTTTTTTCCCTAATCATGTTCCAAAAGGTCCCAGTACCTACTTTAGTCATCTATCATTCTTCTTCCTTTCTTGCTATACGCAATTTCTTTTTTATCCCAGGTACAAAGAATGGAAGCAGTAAAGCTCGTGAAAGAAAGTTAATTTTCTGCGCTGATAAAAGGGCATTTTTTTTCAGTAGTTGTATTACCTGAGTTATTTTTTCAGTACTTTACCAATGTGATCTAGGGAAGACAAGTCTTTGATATCAATTGGATCAGTATCCACCCATACATCTCCGTGATATACTGGTATCCTCTTGGTCCCCTGCTTAATCCCAAGCCTGACATCTCTTTCTTGATGATGTTAAGAGTGTGCCAATCAATCCGGAAGTTGGCTTCCACCGCTACCTGTTCTGTACGAGATGGATCTGCGTACTGTGACTCAAACCATTCTGGACTGACCTGGTTTTTCGCCGGTCCCTTGTACTTTAGTACATTGGTGCTATCTTTTGCGATGTAGAAATAGTGCTAAAAAGTCTCCTTTCATGACTCTGTCCTCTAGCTTAAACTTACCTAAGACAGAAGAAGAAAGAACTTGGCCAAGCACAACTGAGTCTGTGTCCGTGTAGTAGCAGTCCTCTCTTGAGATATAAGGTTACATATATATCCTAGCTGAGGCTGTGATCGCAGCAGCTAGTTGTACAGCAGAGTTCTGGTTCAAAAAATCTGAGCCCATCTTGGTATTGCGGCTGCGAAGTATTCTCGCTAAGCATATCAGCTAATATCAACTCACTATTCCTGGGCCCAACCTCGAAATGGCCAAGGCTTGATAATCGGGTATAACTCGGAAGCCGGCTTGCGCTGAGTCTATACCTCTGGCAGGCATCGCAGCTCTTAGCATGTGCTATGCAATCTGACAGGACCGTAGGCCAGTAGTGGCCATGTCTCCGGATCAACCAACGCATCTTCACAAACCCATGTGCCCCACTTAGGTTAGGGGAGTCCGTTTTTTTGAGCTAACTAGAAGCTTAGAGTAGAGCGCTAGCGTGCACACTTCCGTTAATGTGCTTCACCGATGGAATCTTTTTTACATTGATTAGTCGGACCAAACGGAGAGATCAATGCTACTCATTCTGATCTCAGCTGCTTTGTATCTTTATCGGGTACACCCCATACATACAAAGACTGGAGGAAGCTACTTCGCCAATGGTACTTCTTCCTTCTTCAAGCTCTTCCTCGCCGTCAAACTACTTCTATCTTTCAGGTGTAGAGAGTCTTAAGCAGCAAGCATGAGTGAACAGAGTTTTGCAGGGAAAGCAAAAGAAGAAAGAAAAAGGATCGAGACAGGAACCTTACTCTCTTAGCATAGGCTTGAAGCCCTCATGTCCTATAGGAAGTGGAAGTCAGAAATCCTATCCATCTTTTTATCGAAAAATATATAAATATATAATGAAGAAATCATATCGTGCTTATATTTTAGGATCCTCTAAATCCTCAGACACCGAGACTATGGGGAATCCATATTTGTTAACGAAAAGATTACCAAAATTACAAGAAACCACCTGACCATCTCCGGGCTTCTGAATTATAAATTTAACTCCTTCATCCATACAGGAATTCTCTATAAATAAGAGAACCCTATTTTTTTACTTTGCATGCAGTTCCGATTGGAACGAGCATTTTATGAGAGAATCGTGCGAAGGGCAAGTCCGGAAACTTAGAAACGAAATATCTTATCTGTAAAAAAAAAAGTTAAAAAAAACCGGACGAAGAAATCGGACGGGCGGTATTCTTTCGTCGGCCCCCTTTCTTGTCTAGTGTATTAGAATCCATTATAGGTCATTCGGAAGGGCTCCGTTTCTATTTTAGGGCATAACGTTGTGGTTGTTCCCTCTCCTTTAAGTCGAGTGACTTCGTACCTCTCCTGACCGATAAAAATAAGTTCCAGAGGCATCCTCCATTCATATCGATTTGGGTTTTTCTGCACCATATTTTGATCTGCCTCTTCTTCGATCCGGAATTCCCAACAAATCCTTGACTCCTCGAATACAATGGGATTTCACACCTGGCAAATCTTTAACTCTACCTCCTCTTATTAAGACCATAGAATGTTCCTGCGAATTATGACCTTCGCCCGGAATGTGAGCAAATATATCATGTCGATTGCTCAATCGTACTTTGGCTATCTTACGTGGAGCTGAATTTGGTTTTTTCGGTGTTCTCGTTGAAACACGCGGGCGTACTCCTTGCTTCTGGGGACATTGATCCGAAGCTCGAGTACGGTCCGTGCGCCGTTTTTCTTCTCTACCATGACGAATCAATTGATTTAATGTAGGCATCGCTCTTTCCTTTGTCCTTCCTCCCTATTTTTGCCCTATCACTAGTGATTACTCCCGATCCGAAGCACCCCTTTTCCATTCATAGAGAGATCCAATCGTCAAAATCAATAAAAAGGCCATCATAGACCAAGATCCAAACGGATCAATCTTGTTGGGAGGTACTGCCCAAGGCATAAAAGAAGCTTTTTCTACGGGATCCCCAAAACAAACCCCTTTTTTCATTACTTATCATTTTTTATCCACTCGAAGATTTTTGGCAATTCCGTTCTTACAAAATTCATTAAATACTCGTCATCGAGGTCTTTCATTTTGATAGATGTTGCAAGATCTCTTTCGGCATCTTTTTTTTTCATATTATTTAAAGTCTCTTCAAGATCTCGAATCCCCGCCTCATATTGTTCAAGGAGTTTGGCGTTCTCTTGCAAACGCATTTTGTTATCCTGACGCATTCTCTCTAAGCGTTGTTGGTCCTCGTCAAACAAATGAGAGTTCGTATTAGAAGGACCAGCTTCGTGCTGAGACGGGGGAGTAAGTAAAAGATTTGCATTCTCGGGCGCTGGCGGAGGGTTAACCCCACCATTCATCCCGCCCGCGCTCCAACCGGAGTCGTATAATGGCTCAATAACTTTGGTAAGGTCTTCCATCATTAGACGGTAAAAGGAGGTCAAAAGTAAAAGAAAAAAGAATATAAAAATTTTTTGTTGTATATGGAATGGCAGTTTCCTAATAACCGGAAGGGCTAAAAAGGACTTGAAAATTCTAAAACCTGAAGTGTCGCGAAAGACTGGGATGGGAAACAAAACGGAATGTACCGGATTTTTAGCACGTGCAACCATCAAACCAGAGACCAAAGAGAAGAATTGTTTGAAATAAGTGAATTTATCCAGTTGAGGCATGATTGATTGAGAAACAATGATTCCCTCCGGACAGAAAGAGAGTCCGGAGTCTTAAAGAATTCATTCTATTGAGTTGTGGTTGTTGACCAACAAATTATGCATGGGAGAAAGATTCACAAATGCTCTATACCAGCCATTGATCCTCTTCACTTCGCTTCTCGCTTTTGTTCAATTATAAATAACTATCAAGTTTGATGGAGATTTATAGCATCATTCAAGTAAATACAGATTAAGATCGTAAAAACATAAGCTTGTGATATAGCTACACCTAATTCCGGACCGGTTAATGCAAGAACTATAAATAAAGGACCAAGATCTCCTATGAAATATAAAAGATCATTCATACATAGCATAGTCCAAGCGAACCCACTTAAAATCTTTACTAAACTATGACCGGCCATCATATTAGCAAATAAACGTATTCCTAAGCTTAATGCGCGAAAACAATAAGAGATTAGCTCAAGGAGTACTAAAAAAGGCGCTAACGGCAGTGGGACTCCTGCGGGTAATAAGAAGCTTAAAAAATGAAGCCCATTTCTTTGAAATCCCACTATAGTAATGCCAATAAAAATGGAAAATGAGAGACCCAAAGTAATGAGAAAATGACTTGTAACTGTGAAGCTATAAGGTATCATACCCTGGGGATTACAAAATAACGAAAAAGTAAAAGTGACCGAGATGCAAGGGAAAAACTGTTGTTTCACATTTCCGGAAAGACCACCTATTTGTTCGTTTACCAGGTTCGGCACGAAATCATAAATAAGCTCTACCAAGGATTGCCAAGCATTGGGTACTGACTTTCCTCCTCCCTTTTTCGTAACAAAATGAACCAGCAGTAAGACCAAACTGAGAGTGAGCAGCATAAACAAAGAGGGATTTGTGAATGAGAAATACAAGTCACCTATCTTCATAGGAAGAAAAGGGATTATCTCAAATTGTTCAAGAGGGCTGGGTATAGGAAACACCCCCGACTCTAAGTAAAAGTCTAAGTCTAAGTAAAAAAAGTTCATCTTGACGGCGAGTTAAGTTAAAATTCCGCTTTGCTTTCTTTTAGCAAAGACTTGTTGTAATGTAAATCGCCGGTTGGGTTTACCAACCAAGAAAGACATGGTACTTTTTGGAACTCAGGGATTGAGCTGCGCTAAACTTGATTTACTCGCTTGCCTTGATATTGAGACAATCTTTCTTTCTATACATACGTAATTTATTACATATCTCGTTGGGGAGTCGAAGCCACCCACACAAGAACGACCAACTCTAACTGTTGAAAGCGCTGGCGTTCAGTTTGGTTGCGTGCTTTCCGATCTCTTTCCCTTCCTTTCTGTGGTAGCATGTTTGCTAGTCTTGTCGGACTAGGAGCTCTACTAGGCTTGGGGAAATTGACTTATTCTTGCTCAAGTCAAGTGGAATCAGTTTAAATTGGCTCTAGACTACGATTCGATAGAGAACGATTTGGCACATCTTCGATTTCCTGGTATGAAAGCTTGGTTTTCTTTGAGTTCAAGATATTCAGCATAAGCCGTCTTTGCTTTTGCTCTTATCGATGTGATCCTTGTCTTTAGCTTGGCACCTGGGCTGGGCGGCTTGCTTACCTACCTTATGACTTTACTACTTTCTGTTAGCACGCATCCAGTGACCGATGAATCTGTTGTCGGAATAAGCGTAAGCGCAGCAAGAGAATTCGCTGCTTTTGTGCCTAAAATACCGACTTAAAAAAGCGTGATAACTGGGTTGGCTTTCAAAGAGAGAGACTCTCACTGGATTGCTTGCTCAGTTCCTCAATCAAATTTCCCTACTTCCTGACGCTTGAATAAAAGAAAGGCCTGCTTACCCGCTTCAACTTCAAAGAGGATTTATCACGGGATTGGTGTAACTGTATTTCTCCCACTCGATGGATTGCTCCTATTGACCCAGCTGTCTTACTCGCTGTCTAGCCCGCTCTCCCTTACTTTATTTCTCCCTAGCTTGAAGGAGGGAGAGGCTGACCCCTAAAACTAGATGAAGAGAAGGCAATGCCTCCTCGTTCTTCGTTTTCGATTTGCTTGTCCATTTTTTAATTTTCACGTGAAGGAAGCAAAGCAACCTTAGTCTTAGTCTGCCTTATCTTTTTTTTTTCGAATATCCCTTTTAGAAGCTTCGAGCCAAGGCAATCCGGAGATCAGTACGGACAGCCCAAGCCCAGAGTTCAGCAGTCAAGTTTGTAGCAACTCCAATTCTAGCTGCATAACCTCGAAGCCAGACGCCCTATCTTCCTCGATCCCACTCATGTTCGGATTCACTAACCATTCCCTTTCTCTTTTTGCATGTATGATTTCTTGGTCGGTCGCTTCCTTTCGCTTTCATGCGGAAGGCCCCCTACCGGCCAGAAAGAATTGTTTTATATAGTATAGAGCGTAGCGTTGGCTATGGTGCCATTTGCGAAGATATGAGTTTATGCGCTTTCTTTACTACTACGCTCTTTCTCCCGTCTCGGACGTGATTCGTATTTAATGCTCTTATCGGATTGGATGCTTGATTCCTTAGCAGAGCTACTGATTTTAGATGCGGAACCAGAGCAGAGCTAATGGCTCACTTCACTACCTTAAGCCCAAGCTGGGACATTCTCTTAAGCTTAAAAAGAGTCTTTCTTTCCTGGGATAAGTTGAACTGTTTACTTCTATTTGAACTACTCCGAATTCTTTTCACTCTTTATGACACTAGTTCAGCGGCATCTATCTTGCTCAGTTGTCTTCCTTTGGTCTGTTGATACTATCTTTCTCCCTCGGAAAACCGGAACTTGTAAGCTGAGTTATTCCCCAACTAGGACTTGCAGGCGAGCTACCCTCGGTTTAAAGCCCTTTCACCTGGTTCTATTAAAAAAAAGATTTCCCGATGTGATTACTTTCTTTTTACCCGAGGTTGAATCAATTGTTTCAGCTCAGGTTCAAATGGTTTCAGGGGTTGGTTAGGAAAGGCTTATCCGCTGTTCTAGAGTCGTGTTAGGTGTAGGTGGGAATTCTTTTTTTTTCCGTGGTGAGGTTGACGTTCAAGATAAAGAGATTCATATTCAAGTTCCCCCAGGCCAAGGGGGGGGCAATCAAGCCTTTTTGCTTCATCCCGCCCAAAGTGAGTCGGAATTTTGGCAAGCAATAAGGAGATTGGTTAAAAGAAAGCCTTAAGCGCAAGCACTAAGGGAATCCCATTAGAAATCATTAAATTAGCATTAGCAAGGACGGTTGGTAGTTGGTAAACTAAAGAAGAACTAGGCTATGGCTCAACTTGCTGCAAGTCTAGACTCCCCAGCCTAAGCCTTCACATCCGAGGATGGGGTCCCCAACGCCAGAGGAACGCTTTCTTGGTGGCAGAAGTGCCATAAATGCCCCGGCTTTTACAGCAAAGCAGACCAGGAATTCTCAGTCTTTTGGGGAGCAACTGGGGAATTGTATTCACTACTTCTTATGCCTGAGTCTCATTCGACGGATGGTCGGTATCGCACCTCAAGAAGGCCAACTTCATTACTTACAAATCGGCTTTGAGAGCCCTTGGCTTGGCACGGCAAGTCAATCCTTTCTCTTAGTGAACCTTGACTGATCTTTATATTATATATATATAATGAGTACATGTGCCGCTTTGAGTGCGATGGAAGCAGTTGATTAGGCAGGCCCTTCGCCGCTTTTTCGGATTCGATCCGCTTAGATAGATTATGAATTTGATTTCCGAGGAAAAGACTCTCAGTCCTCTCCTTTCAGTCGAGTGACTTCGTTCCTCTGTGAACGGCTAGGAGTTAAAGAGTAGGACAGTCTCATTATAGAGATGCTGCGAGACAAAAAGTCTTGTCCAATAGGCCTAATTTCGTATCGAGAACGGGCCTTGGGACCTTGTTGCCGGTCTTTCTCTCAAAACGAGAGATCCTGTGCTCTAAGCTAGTGAATATGAGACTAGTGCCTGACTTCCCGGACATGTGGACATGAAAAAAAAAATTGATAGAGGAAGGAGAAAGATTTGCCATCTTGAAAGGCTGCTAAGAGCGCATCTGGTCTTCCACATCACACTGGATATTCTCATGGACGCCTGCTGGATAGATAGAACTTAAGGTGTAAATGTCAATTGATATCATCACAAGCTCCACTCCTTTCGAAGAGAAGAATCGCCCCAAAACGTATTCTCTTTTCAGATGCTATCGGCACGAATACAAGCTATAAAGACAGATCATGCCGCTATTCAATTAAGGTGCGGAAGTAGATTTCCAAGCTTTTCATGAGTTTCAGCGAGGATGAAATCCTTTTTAGGGGGCAAAGCGCCCTCGCTTTAACGAAGATGCGGAGGGGGCCTACGGGGTTGGTTACCTGCGTGCGGGACTCTTAGAGTATTTCTGCCCTGCGGGGCCGGTTACACTACTTCGAATCCTTATGGGATGAAGAGCTAACCTAACGGAATGATTACCGAATCGACTGATATACGTAATGCAAAGCTTAGACCGCTGAAGGAACTTTCTTAGGGTAAACTTAAGAAATGAAAGAATGCGGGTAAAATATACTTAAAGGAGGGTAATGCGCCAGGTAATAAACCGCTTACCAAACAAGATCGATAAGGGTTCACCCAACGGAAACCTGCGCTACAACCATAAGAATCCATTACAAGACTTCAAAGACTAGCCGGAAACCCATACTCTCGCTTAGACGGGCATACGGAAAAAACTACCATAAATACGTAATGGACTACTTTTCAGACAACAATCTTTCCTAATTTGACTGATAGCCCTCAAGGATGAGGCCAGGACTCATACTACGATTACAAGGAGTAGGGTGCTTGAAAGGCTGGCTGATGTGCTTTTCCAAAGATGGAATCTTCCTTTGGGGCGAAAGATGAATGCAATACGGAGAGAGGTAGAAAGGCAAGCACTGCACGGGGCCTCTCTGAGGCCTACAATTCCCTGAGGGAAAGGTGGAGAGGATGATTGGTAGGTTCGATTAAAACAAAGTCACATACCTAACCTAAGTCAAGCTAGAAGGTTTTAGATCGGCTTTGATTGTCGTCTTTCGCTTTTGAAACATCTCAGATGATGATTTCTTCTTACCCGTGGAAGCAATATTCCAATCTCTCTCTATACGAGAAATAGAAAAGAAAGATTTTGAAAGTCAAGTTTGGATTGAATCAATAGACGGGAATTCAATGCATCTCGCAATTCATCTGCACGTGTCCCTGGCTTTCTTCATAAGAAGAGGGGAATTCATGCGCTTACTTAGATCTCCCTTCAAATGTACTAGTATGGAACTCTCACGGTATGGCTTGCATTTGCCAACTGAAAAAATGGGGGGTACAGCTTAAATTAAAAAGGCTTCCACGCACTCATACCTTCAAAAGGCAGAAGGAATACCAAGGACTGGAACTGCAACTCCTAAAGATATCTTACTAAATGAGGGTTCGGATGAATCGACACGGAAGGCCTTTCTATTTTTTAGACCATTTGGCTTGTTTGGATCGGGGGGAGCAGGGGGCCCGTTAAACACGCTAGGATAAAAAAGGTAGGCCTTTAGGACTTATAGCTCCTTCTTATTAATTAAGGTATTGGTAGAAATGGGAGGGAGTGCTCGTAGCGTTATCCACGATATTAAGGTAAGGTTTTTACAACTCTCTCTTATGCTCTTGGAAGTCTATATTGATCGTGGAAATCTCGTCGCGTAGAAAGTCTTCAAAATAGCTTCTCTTCCTTCATTCTCAGTAGCTACCGTCCTCGGAACCAATGCCTAAGATTTGCCCCCTTGCGGTCTGCCCTTAGTCGAAAGACTTACCGATGGAATCCGTTAAGTGCTAGAAGTGGAGGGAAGGCCTAGTTAATCTAGCACTATGGTGGAATCTAAGTGTAAGATATTGTTCCGCGGTTGGAAAACAAGCTCCTATGCGCCTTCCGGTAGGACGTTAGAAAAAGGATATGAATTAGGCTATCTATCCTACTATTAGGCTATTAGGCTTTCAGTCTAGTAACCTAGATGCTGACTATAGATGGGAGTCTGAAGATGTTGATTAGCTGCTTTCCGTCTGTCTTTGTACTGCCTTTCCTTTCTTTTTATCTGCTTAAATAAAAAGGGGGGCTTGAGTGGACAAAGACTTCTGCACGTACCTATTGGTCAAGTGGTTAACGCTCCTTCTTATGCTTTTCCTTATTCGGTCGGAAATGAAAACATTTACCTTGGGTTCATACTCAGATAAGTATGCCACGTATGTCCTTCGTCGGTCTGTTTGTTTGTGGCCAGGGGAAGTCGCTCGCTAGTGCACCTCACCCAGGGTTCACGTCGCTAGGTCAATTCATGCTTGCACTCCCGCCTCGTGTTTTCGACAGAGTAAGTGTTGTGCCATACTTCGAGAATGACACGGTTCGGAGGAACTCTAACTCATTTGGTTTCAAAGTTTGATCTTTTAGTGCCATTCTTTCTTTACTTTAAGAGTTAAGGGATTTTCCTCCCCCTGTGGATGTTATGGTCGGACAGAGAGAAGGCGCCCTAGTTTCGGTTAAGTCATAGACTAAAGCTAAAGTAATCGGAGGTAGGTGAAGCTGTCTTTGCTCTCTTTCCTGTTTCCACTTTATTATCTGTTTTGTCTCATTCTTAACTCAGGGACTTCTTAAGCATTCGTTCTCTCCGGGTGTAGTTTCTTTCCTTCTTATTTCTTTTATCAATCTTCTCTCGGTTCCGCTTCTAAACTCTAAAGAGAGGTAATCGGATTTCGTTGCCTCATAGTTCTTTTCTAAGCCGGAGATAACATCAAAGGTGATTGTTAAAGGGCTGTGAAGACTTTCTCCCGAGAGCTGTGCTTCCAGTTCCTTTAGCAAGACATCAATAACTTAGACCGGATAAGGACTAAGAAAGCCACTTACTGCTGGGCTGACCTCTTTGGCTAACTATTTCGCTTAAAAGATCTTTCGAAAATCCATTAAACGATCTTTCTTATATTAAGAGATTTCGACCAGCTTTCCAATCCAATCAACTTCTCTGCCGATGATAGCTCTTTTAGCTCATTGGCGCAGGATCGATGTAACTCAAGTAGTCTTCCTAGATAAAAGGGAATTCTCCATTAGTTACGGAAGACGATGCCAATCTCTGCTTTTCAAAACCAACGATAGCCCGCTTTAAAGCCCATTTATTTATGGCTTCGTAACTCCCTCGAAAGACTTAGTCCTTGCCTCCAGTTAGTCTCCTTGCCTGAAGTATGGATCGAAGTTAGGCTGAAGTATGGATAGAAGACTAGTGAAAACTCTAACTAGAAATATCGATCGTAAGAGAAGATAAAGAATGGGAAGGAAGTGCTAATCATTGTTACCATGCATGCACGGGGAAGAAGCGGTTTATCCGATAGTGGGGTTACTTACCAGAGAGTTTGGCTTGGTCTTGCTTTCTTCTTTGTTGAGCAGTTATCTAATTCGTCCTCATTGCCAATCTTTACTCCTGCTTCAGACCAGTTTAAAGTCTCCGTAATGTCCGAGCGTTAGCAATCCTCTAATTGTGGTCTTAGAGCTCTCTAGAGCCCTTAAGATTAAATGGTTTTGCAATCATGCTCCTCTATCCATTCTCGACTTAATCCTCTCTAGCTTTGGTTCGTATTGGGAGTGTTCTCCGGCGGGGGCTTGCCTCCCATCCGGTACTTATGTGGTAGGTGGGTTATTGAAGGTGGATAGGTTTTTGTAAGAATCAGTTTAAGGATCAAGATCGGTAGAAAGATCAAGATCGGGAAGAGCTTCTCTTCGAAGGTGCCGCTGAGGAGCTCTGTTCGGGTACCCCCCCCTCCGGCTCGTAGTTGAGAAGAGCTTTAGTTTAGGAAAGGGCTAAATGGGTGCGTGCGATCCCTCTCGTTGAGAGTCAAGGGTCTCCAGGAGTAGAAAGAAGGCACATCCTGGATCTATTAAGCCGGCAAGGGTTCAGCATTGGCTTTCACGACCGCAAAGGGGCCATCTCTCAGTCGGAGTAGATAGAAAGGATCTTCTGATCAATCCAGAGATAATTTCGATTCCATTAGTAATGAGGATTCGGAATATCACACATTGATCAATCAAAGAGAGATTCAACAACAAAAAGAGAGATCGATTCTTTGGGATCCTTCCGGGAACAAACAGAGATAGAATCAGACCGATTCCCGAAATGCCTTAAAGGATATTCCTTTATGTCCCACCTTTAGTAAGCATCTTGTTGCTTCTTTTTTGCCCGCGCTTAAGAGTGCTTGTAATGATTAACCTCTATCATCGACTTCCGACTCTGTAGGCTTGTAAGCCTCTGTCCCAACTTTCTTCTTCTAACTAAGAAAGCATAGGCAAATATCTTATTATAATAGAATTCCATCAAAGATGCTTTTCTCCTCTAGCCACAGACATGCTTGACTACCACTACCTTCACTATCAAGCCAAGAAGGGGAATTAGTAACACAGGCTCGGTGGCAGAAGATAAGGCCGGCCAACTCAGTATTTTAGTAAATAAGCACCTCTACTAATGCGGGTGGGGTTCCAGAAGTGGACCTCGATCCAACCGAAAAACTATTGTGTGAAAAATAAACTCTCTTTAGAAAAGTTCTGTTAGGTTCTTAGTAGCAATAGGTGACCTTATACCAATCCCGATCCATTAGATTTGTTCGGAAAATAAACGATAGACAATAAAACATCTCGGAAATCAGGGGGTCAGTTTTGTGGATATTCTTCGCGCAATGCGCGAAGTTCCCGGAAAAAGGCAGATTTGGTCCCCTCTCTATCCAACTGGGCGAGTCGGTTTGTAAGAGTCTCTGGCCGATATTCCCACTTTTTTTTTGTTAAAATGGAGTCTCCCAGACCAGAAGGCTGGTTCGGTTTTCAACCCAGCCAGAAAGGGTCTGGGTCCAGCTCGGCCATCCGAGATATAACCTGACTTTTGAGGTTAATCAAAGTTATAATCTCATCTATGGGGGGCTGCCACCCCCTCTTTTTAGAGGCAGCAAAGAGAAGTCTTGTATTGATCTTCTCAAAGACTTCCCCCAGTGGCCCTTCTGGAACTTGCCCAGGCTGCGCAGCCTCTGGTTGAGGTGCGGGCTCTCCTCCGGGCTGTTCCAAGTCCCTAAAGATAGACTCCCCGCTTATGCCCGGGTAATTTATTTCGAGCGCACCAGGAAGCCGCTGCCCGACTCCCTGAGAAGGCTGCGAATTTATTTCTTCCCCAGCCAGGTTCGGCGGTATTTTGAAACCAGCCAGAGAGACCCTAAAAATAAAAAAGGATTGTCACCCCCCCCGGCCCCACTAGCATCCATCATCATCGATGTAGAGGGGAGGTCTGTAGGCCTGACGCCGCCTATAGAAATAGACAACCACTCCAACAAAAGATTGAAGGCCGTAACTTCCCACAAAATAGGAACCCCAGAGAGAGGAACACCGAAGCCAAGGCCAGCCAAAGCCCAAAGGAAGACCGACCCACTTGAGTATATATAGTGTTAATTAAAAAAGTGATAAAGCGGGTTTCGTATCATTTTCCGGAAAGCCAGTCATACTATTCCACTTTAGCTAAGCTAATGATGAAACAGGATCTGGATTTGTCTGCAGATGATGATGTCCACTCCAGGCTCGATGCGCTTAACGAAAGGGAACGAAGTCTCTATATTAATTAATAAAGAATTTCCTTCGTCATTAAGCAGCATCCTTTAAGTGAGTAGGGGTGCGCCGGACCGCCGACGAATAATAGGTACCCCCACACCCCAGGCAGAGTTAGTGAGCCGTGTAATAGGCGACCATTTCGCGCGGTTCGGGGGGCACTTGAGTCAGCCGCCGGCGCCCGACTGCGTCTTGACCCCTATCCAATTTTTGGGCCAATTCCCCCTTCGTACTACCAAAAAATGAGATTCTTGCCGAATCCGAGTTTGCAGCTCCAACCATTACCAAACTTATACCTATTCTGTTTAGTACTTCAGGTGCTTCTGTTGCGTATAATGTAAATCCCGTAGCGGATCAATTCCAACGAGCCTTTCAAACAAGTACTTTTTGTAATCGACTCTATAGCTTCTTCAATAAACGCTGGTTCTTCGATCAAGTTTTGAATGACTTTCTAGTCAGATCGTTCCTGCGTTTCGGATATGAAGTCTCATTCGAAGCTTTAGACAAAGGTGCTATTGAGATATTGGGCCCTTATGGTATATCGTACACATTCCGACGATTGGCCGAGCGGATAAGTCAACTTCAAAGTGGATTTGTTGTGCGAAGAGTGCGTTATGACCCGTGGCCGCCTGCCTGGTCTGGTGGGGTCCTCCGTTGTGGGTAAACGGGAAACCCGACTCTACGAACCCGAGGAAAGGCTGCACAGCAGTAGTAGGGGCGTGAAGACCGGAGCTTTTTGTAGTGCTAGCAGGAATGCAAGTGAATGAATCCCATCCCCTAGCGAGTGAAGTGCTTACGCCCCTTTAGATTAGAGATAGGGGCGCGCTAGCGTTATAATAATAATAGAAAGGTTAGGGAGAAAAGCTTGCTGTCTACTTCTCTTCACTGCCCCGTTCTGTAACTTCCCTTCTTTAGTCCGTCCACGAGGCTGTAAAAAGAGAGAGAGGGGCGGCTATATAGCGGGAGTCGTTTCGGTTGTATGCCACGAGGTCCCTATGGACAAGGGGACAAGTGAATCATCGCTTTTGGGCGCAGGCAGCCCTCTACCATCCATCCCATTGCATTCCATCGTCTCGTATTGTACTGTACCGTACCAGATACATCTATTGAGTGAGAGAAAGGTAGCTTCTCTATAGATATATTCATTTTTTATATTGATAGGGATCCCCAGATTCCCGTCACTACGGATTGATTGTCTCTACTACATGGTAGTGGTCTAGGGAGCGCAATTGCTAGAGCACGGGAGAATGAAGAGTAATGATTTCAGCAAGAGCAGCCGGACGGACTACTATAGTGAGTCCTGTGACTACTAGAGTAGAGTTGAGTCAAAAGGTATGGTATAGCAGCCTTTCCGAGCGAGCCTCTGGGATCTCCTGTAAACCCCCATGATGTGGTAAAGGGAGGATATTAGGGGAAGCAGTGAGTGGAGATTCCCCTGCAGAGAGCCGGATGAGGGGAGACCTTCACGTCCGGTTCGGAGGGCGGGGATATCCCGACCCTACTATCATTATGCCTTTGCAATGTTACTTGGTTCAACTCTATTTGTGACCTTTTCTCGTATGTGGGACTCTCTATCTTCTTGGGTAGATAATCGATCGTCTTTCATTTTGATAGTTAGTAGTTTTTATTATAATAAGTCAGTCAATAAATAAGAATCAATAATAATCGAACTGGAGGAGCTAAAAGCCGGGATGGCTTGGTAAGCAAGCAACCTGTTATGTAGGCGCCAACTCCCATTTCTTTCTCTTCTTTCTTTTTGAAAGTCACGATCAGAATGAAAGGTAGTTCGCTGGGCCTGTATTTTGATCCCAGAGGTGCTGGTTCGACTCCAGCTCGTGATAAGGCTTTTTTTTTTCATATCCCTTTGTCTCGCTTGTTCTTATTCAGTTCCTTTGTCCTTCCATCGCTCAACTATTTGTTGAACATAGAATTCGCCCGATATAAGATTAGTACCAACTGGGATCATAAAGCGGATTGGGCTAACGGAAAGGGAGGAGTCAGTCGTTCTGCCATCGATTACAGGCAAACCTTCCCCGAGCTACAGCCCTCACTGTCGATTCAAGACACAAACTACTACCTGTACCACAACCACTGGCATATGCGGTATGCGGGTGTCAGGTCTAGGTCTAGATGGAGGTTCTCGTTCCTGTTCTATTTCTAGTTGAAAACAACAAATAAAAAAAAAATCACCAAGTGGATATCTCGAGAACTAAAGGTGCCAAGCCTCGGATTCGACTTGAAATGAGGATAAGGCTTCCAGCTAGATATGTATGATTCACCCGGTACCAGGTATTGGTAGTAGCATCAGTCTCTTTCCCCTCCCTCTGTATGAGTTGAGAGGCTGAGGGGAAGTCTACTAACTATCTATAGGGCTACTCCACCTGACTCACGGTCGCTCCACGGGAAACCACCACTAGGAGACGAAGCAAGCCGAGGGTTTCGAGGCAGATATCGCCATGACACGGTAGTAGGGAAACCGGTCCTTGTAAGCAGCACTAGGGAGGGGATAGAGACTCGAGACTTCAAACTAATGTCCTTCTTCCTCTGAGCCAGGTTCCTTGTAGAGTCTATCTACTAGAGACATTAACGGTGCTCACCCGGGGTTGGTCAAATTCAATACTCGAATGGAACGCCCTCCATCGTACAGTTCGGCGGACACGGAAGAGCTAGTTCATAGGGCTCGTGCAGCTCATGAACCGAGGACCGACGGTGAAAAGCTCGGGATGATGATGGGGCTAGCAACTGGTCCTCAAAGAAGCTAGATCTCTTGGGCGCTTTGTTTCCCTTGTAGCCAAGTCATACTCATTCCGTACGACGAAGGATTGGGCCTTCGAGGTCGGAACTCATCACATTACTGGGTAGATCAGTTGGGGGATAAGGGTTTTAGTTCAATAAAGGTGCTTATCATTATATCGAAAAATAAGTTAGGCCTGTAGTGCTCCGGGATTCTAACCCGTTCCCTGGTAGTAGAGAGAGAGATCCGCATAAGCCGTGCTGGGGAATACCTGCTAAGTAACTCGAAACTGGTAACTAACTATAGCCCGCTCGCCTACCCGGGTCAATTATGGGCTCCCCCTACTACTAGTGGGTGCCTCCGGTTCGAGACGGGACTGTTTAAGAAAAAGAAACTCCTCCGCAGCGGAGAGAATTGAGTTGGTCATTGTTTCGGGTCATCTAAGCTCACCCAGAGAAACTTCGTTAGAGTGGAAAAACATAGAAAGACAGCTGCCTCGCTTCCAACCGCATCTCATGTAATGTTAGCTACCATTGTCACTGAACACTAACCCAAAGTAACCTGCCTTCAGCCCAATAGAATTCCCCTCCATTTTCACACAGGCCTGTTTTCGCTTCCCCTTTAATCCTTGAACTTCAGGTAACAGCATAAAGAATCTCTTAGTTTTAGACTAAAGGGTTCGTAAGAGCTACTTCCCTTGCCTCAATCCCTATTAGTTAGTCGGGGACTGGTCCTTCCCTCGATATTACGCTCTTTTTTTTCACGAGTAAATTTTTCCGCCTACTAGCTGTACAGGAAAAGGAAAGTCTACTTACGAGATTGACCGACTTGCTTCCAAGCCGAGTTCCTTCCTTCGGTAGAGGAAAAGGGCTGCTAGAAGAAGAGTTCACCACTATCTACGCAATTCTCTAGCTTCATTCTTTTGAGAATATTCCATTTCAGAGTGATGCTCGCACCACTACACTCACTCATTCCATCGACGGGAGAAGAGGTTCAATCCATAGGCGAGGTGGAGACTTCGGTATAGGGTCGCCTGTTCGGCGCGCTACTGCTCTTTGGCTCCTTTACTTTAGTTCATCATTTCTTTGCAACTCTATTGATCAATCTCCTCTCGTTATCGGTCGACCTTCAAGACTTGCTTACGATAGGAGGGACTCGAAAGGCTAATCCGTGAAAGACGAAAACAGAATTCCAGTCCCAATAGATCAAGCCGAGGTAGTAGACCAAATCGTCTATCAACGTCCTCCACTTACTCCACTAGGTTGGCTAGAGCCTTGTTACTATAGTTCGCGCTACTGAGATCATCGTTGATTGGGAGAGAGAAAGCTTTTGCGGGATCCTGAGCCAGCAACATTCTTGTTTTAAAAGACGTATAGGCAATTCTTTATTATGATCATATGGATCGCTTTTCGTGACTTTTCTTTCCGCATACATTGCAGTCTAACCAGCTTTCTTATTTTAGGGGACCGAGAATCCTTCTTTTGATCCCCCTCGAGCCTACTATCGTCTTTCGAATTAAGCTTCCGATTTTGTTGGTGCAGACGCTGAAGGATCAGCTGACACTAGATAGGAAAGGCTTTCGATCGAGAAGCTCTCGAACCTGTTCCGAAGTCAGTTTAGGATTCGGTTGGTGTTCCGACATCCCGAATCGAGGTGGCTCTAAACTCAGGTTTACCTACCTCTCTAGTTAAAGAGAGAAGATAGGGCTTCGAAATCTAATTTCCTCTCCTAAGTGCTTGCTGGTTTCAGACTCCCAATCTTGGTTGGCTGTCATTTCCAGAGGAGTTGGACTGCTTTCCACTGATAGTATCCAACAAGGAAAGGAGTGAAGAGTGGAAAAGTTATCTCTAGCATATATTTTTTTAACGGAATCCATCTTTCTTTTGATATCAATTGAACAGAGGCTTAGTTGTCTGATTCATATCCACCAGTGGATCAAGGGTAGGTTCTTAAAAGGCCTTCGAAAGGAAACTCCTGCTAATTAATCCTGGAAGGAGAAAAGTGTACCCTTGAGTTAAAGCGCGCCCTTGGTCCTATTGCAACAGCTTCTGATTCACTTGCTAACAGCGCTAGTCACCTCTTGACTTAGTAAACTACCCCATTCGTAGTGTCAAGCCTTCCCTTCCTCTACAGCTGGTCGACTAGACTAAGTCAACTTGCTCGTGGGTGGAAAGGCAGGAGCCTGGAAGCCAGGAAGAACGAGCCCTTAAATTCTTCTATTCTGACTTCTTTCACAGACTACAGACTAGCGATAGTTAAAAAGAGCGAAGCGTAGCCGTGTTTAAGCCGAAGGCGATAGTTATTCCCGTGTTTACTGAGCTATATCTCTATCTATTAGTTAGCCGGCTTAAAGAGTTTAGACTCACGATACCGAGAAAGCAAGCCGATCATAGACGGAGGTTTAAGCTTGAAGTGAAGTGTCCGCCCTAAGGTGAATCAGATGTTCGAACGAGACTGTTCAGGAACATGGATTGTGGGTATACCTGCACAATAGCTTTCTCTACGAGCCTACAAGCTTTGTTTTGGTTTAGCTTCCAACTAAGGCTAAGGGCCTATGATAGGGTTCTCTGTTATGAGAACAAAGAGTTTGACAGTTATGATATTTCAATTGAACGAATATTCATTTAGTGAATTAGTGAATCTAACTTCCATCGACTAAGATTCTAGCACTCAGCTGTGCCATTTCCTTATTCCGTATTTGAGTCTTGCCCTCATCAAGACGGCTAGAAACTTCCTATTAGGAATGGCTTCCTTTCAGGTTGTGTTGTTAAAGACCAGACTGTTCTAACAGGGCAGGGGAGACGGATAACTAATCTCATACAGTAGAGTTATGATCGGGCAATAGCGTAGATACAGTAGAGCTCGCGTTTGATTCGATAGTCGGAACTCTTGGCCTCGCCTCTGGATTTTATCTTAGAACAGCCTTCACTCATTACGGTACGGGCTCATTCAATTCTGGAATAGCTGGTAAGTAGAAAGGTTTTACAATTACCGTACTCTTATAGAACTACTACCTTACCAGTATTGTCCACAAGAACCACACGCCGGTTATAAATGATATGGCAATCATCGCCAGGACCAATAGAATGGATCGTTCCAACCAGTTGGAGATCATTCAATAGCTTATATAAAGCATCCACACCGAATGTAACTTGATCATTCTCTCTAGTCGAAATAAAGACTTCATTCACTAATCTATAAATTTTAATTCCAGGGAACCTTTTAGTAAACTCACGATCGAAGACATCAATTAAAACTATGTTGAATATGACCCTTGTGAGCTCACCAATAGGAGGCAGACTAACATCAAACCTACGATTACCAAAATCATCATAGATAGGAATGTTAAGAAAATCTGATATCAGCCTATATAAATAGAAATTTCCATCTCCAACAAAAAGCTTAACCTTATCCAAAATCAGACTTATTGGTATCATTGGTAATTAATCTCCTAAGTCAAGCTTATACAATCTATCCGCTGTACAAATTATTTTAAGGCGATCAGATCAAAAAGAAGCCATTCGCTTCCCAACTTAAGCCGAGCGATAGGTGCGATATCTCAAGTAAGGTCTCGTTCGTCTCACAGCAAGTCTCCTGCGATCTACTCAAGGGTTGGTTCAACTCTGTCGACCCTTGATGGCCTGCCTTTACGAGCCAACCAAAGATCAGTACATATGGCGCAAGACGTTAGGTAATAAAGAGTCGCGGCTAATCCCTAACCTGCGTTACTCCCGGGAATAAGCGGAAAAAGATTTTACCTGCTACTCCTACTTTTTCCACTTCGCATATGGGCTTTATATTCTCTACGGCGTCAACCATAAGTTTGATTACATCGCGTTCAGTTTGAGCTGGGAAGTAAACTAGGTTTTGCTATTCCTTCTCGAGCTTCTATTTCATACCTTAAAGGAGATTCGGGAAAAGATAGAATAGGAAGACGTGTTTCCAGAACAAACAAGATACGGGTTGAGAGGGGGAAGTTAGCAAAGTTAGACAAGATTGGAATGGGCATAGGAACATGTATTGATGTACCAGATCGGCTAATGCTCCCAGGTTGATGCAATGTATTCCACCAGTTGACTGAAGACTTTATTATTGGTATATCGATCGGTCCAGCACGGATTGAAATAGGAGCCGGTTCGACAGGAAGCTTTTGAAAACGCAGTGCACCCAGGTAAATCAGAAACGAGATGAATACAGAGGTTAAACGAGCATCCCACACCCAAAAGGTGCCCCACATAGGTCTTCCCCGAAACCCCCCAGTAACTAAGGTAAACAACGTAAAAAAAGCACCCATTTCTGTACCGGTTCCGGAAGAGCGAAGAAAAAGGGGATGTTTTGTTAATAGGAATAAGAAAGTGTTTATAGCCGTTGCGATATAAACAAGAATACTCATCCGAGCCGCAGGAACATGTACATAAAGAATACGAGAATTTCCACCTTGTTGAAGATCTAATGGTGCTACCCGAAGACTTAAATGAATAGCCATCGCAGTTAAGAACAACCGAGATCCAATGAGAATTAGCGCACAGCTTCTGGTCTTTGACATCAAAAAAGAAGGTTGTAATAACGATAACGAAAGGGACATCTGATAATTTTGTCCTAGCTAGTGGAACAAGAAAGACATGGATCTATATTCAATACGCAATCAAAGGATTTATCCCAATAATTCCCCCTGCTTAGTTTTCGCTCCGCTCGTGCGTGGCACTCCTTGCTGGCGGAGCGGCATACCGAAAAAAAAGAAAGATCATGAGTATACTTAATACCAACCCAATCTCGAGAAAAGTCAAAGTGACTACATCTCCAGCGGACCCTGACGTGAACAGACGCTTTCTCGGAGAAAGCTTTTTTTCTTTGTTTGTTGACTTCACTTAGCAAGCCTCGAATCAAAATCCTTTCTACGCGACTTTCTTCTCTTATTAAATTTCTACTCAGCTCAGCTTGAAAAGAAGCCTCAAGCCGATAAGAGCTCTTCATCATATTCGACAATTTATAAAGAAGAACTGACAGTGATTGACCTCACGGCACACATGCTATATGTTCATGCCAAAAAGGCGAGATTTTCGATTATTAATTAAAGGAGCGAAGCGCTTAGTGGTTGAAGTAGAGGAGAGCTAGAATGAGTCCATTTTCCTAGGTAGGGAAAGCACACAAGCAGGAAGGAAGAATCGAAAAGGCACTTTATTTCCTATTTAGGAATGAGCGGCCTACAGAGTGGAAATGATCCTGCGAAGCCGGTCAGGCCAACTCTAGCTTTAGGAATAAAAAGGCATACAGCCCCTACGAAAGCATCCATTTCATGAGTTGAACTGGCTCTGCTCCTTGCTGGAGGAAAAATGAACGAGATTATGTATGTTATTCGAAGCCTTTTATAAGTCCGAGCTTTCCTTTCAATTCGTGTAGCGAGGTCCTCTTCTTGCTTTTGTCTCCTAGCATTCTACTGGATAGCTCCTACCCTTCCTTTATCCTCCTTGCGCTATGAATTGACTTTCTTGTTGTTAATGGGCAGACAAACGACCCAGACGTGGGCTTTTTTCTAAGGAAAAAGTATGACCTTAATCTACTTTATCGGGTATCTAGCTTACGGAAGACAAGGTCTTGACGTTCTATAGATGAACTAGCATAACAGACATGCTTGAATTTAGAAAGGCAAGACAACTCTGAATCACTCGTTTAATACAAAGCAACTTTCGCCCTATCCTGCCTGACGGGAAGGGAACTTATGAAGAAAAAAAAGAAGACTGACCTGTGCTCTTCCTGTAATCTGACCTTACAATAGCTTTCTTAAAGCTTTTGGCTTATTGATCTCCAACTGTATTTGTATTCGTATCTGGTAATTCTCTTTCTAGTGGATCAAGATATTCGAGGCTAATCCACTCTTCCTTGAAACTTGGAAATCGCCCTTTATAAAAATTAAAACTTTTTTAACTTATAAATGAGTTGCTTCTCGACTCGACTGACTCACACTCCTCTCCTATCTTTTTAAGAGCTGCCATGGGCATTTATTTACCTTGGATGCTATAAGAATGGGCTGGCTCTTGCCCCATTCAAAAGGATGAAAATGGACAAATCCATTAAGAGTATCATTTGTCACTTCTCTTGATTTCCCACCCACCTACCTATCATCTATCGGTCTCCTGAAGCTCCCCCGCTTGGTAGCTAATCCCGCTCGTTGGTATCTGTGAGTCTAGATCTTAGCTTATCTTATACTATCTATACTTCGCATTTCCTTGAGCCTTTCTACTTATAGACCGGGACTGCTATTTGTTTAATACCTGAAATGAAAGAAAAGGCAAGCAAGTCAGGGATTCCTCGAGCTGCTATCTCGATACCGATCCTTGAAACCCTGAATTAAGGGCACTGCTTAGGTAAGAAAGAAGCGCTGATCCACTTATACTCGCTAGGGGTGGGTTACTCTATCACACGCACGCATCCTAGCTTATCTAACTTCTTCCTTGAAGGTCCCACGGACTGTTCGAATCCTTAGCCTGTCCTTGATTAGCTTCCTATCACCTACGCCTCCTCCCAGGAAGTCACTATTCTTTCCTTTCTCCTGGCTCCTGAAGCTTTTGCATTTTTCAAAGGCCTTCACTCGATCTTCATTCTACTATAAGAACTCGAACCTGAGTCCATTACTATTCTGGTCGAGTTCGTTTATTCGTTTTTTCAGAACTCACACTTCGTACCTGAACATGAATAGGCAGCGCTCTTTTTCCCGACGTAAGCCCAGGCTTGCTATCATCCAGTTGTGGCTTTTTCCCCCCTTAATTCTCAAGTGCTATAGCTTGTTCGCTTGAATACAGTAGGTAGGGAAGGACAGGATATTACTCGTCGGTTCTATTCGGCGGTGGTGGCTTTGCTTTGAATTTCTTTCCACTCATTCATTTTGGCTTTTTCCTTTTATTATTCATGCTTGCTCCACTAGCCTCAAACTCCATTCCCATTTCGAATCGACCCGTTAGATTAGAGAAGGCTTTTCTGCTTAGCAGAACCCGATTCTCCGCTCAAAACATCAGATCTTCCGACTTAAACAACCGATTCCATTTCTATCCTTTTTTTCTATGATCAATTCAATAAAGACTTCCTTCTCAACTGACAACCCCTGGGCCTGTTCATAAGCGATATTCTTTGTAGGGCTTTCGGCTCGGCTGCCTTCCTTTATTTTTGGGCTAAGGCTAGCTTTCCTAAGTCAGTTCCAGAGTGCATGAGTGAATCTTGATCTGTATTCAAGGTATGCCCTTTCCAGTTCTGTTATAATATTCCAGTTCTGTTATAATATTGACTTCGGTTAAGCTGAGGTTAGCGAAGTCAATCCTTTGCTTGGGTCCTTGGAGGTCGGAGATCAGAGCGCTGTGTTTAAGTCGTCTGGCCGTAAGAAAGACTTTATCTGCGCCAGTAAGAGTAAGAGCTTGAAAAGAAGGGAAAGAGGAATAAGTATTCAAATAATTAACTCCTTTCCCTTTAGGAAAGCTTTACTTTATTCTTTATATACTTACCTTACTATATAAGACAATACTCTAAAAGACTTGGACGATAAAAGTAAGATTGATAACTATGAATAGTAGGAATAGTCTAAAGCAGTGGTTAGCTAGAAGAAGAGTCAAAGACTTTTTCCTATCCGCTGCTGGTGGTGAAGTCAGTGAATCAGTCCCCAAGCTTTCTTCCTTCAAAGAATAAATTTTGTCATTACGAACTAAGACCGAAGGCAGGTGCAGTTAATAGAGCAATGTGCGGGTTGGGCTTTTTCAAGGATTGCAAGCTCCAAGCATAGCTAGAATATGAGAATAGGGCCTTTGTTGCCACGCCAGCATATGCTAGGCAGGATTAGATTGAGCAGTATAAAGGTTACTTTATTGGCACCGGGGATTGCCATTTACATTTTACTCCTTCCTTTTGGTAAGGCAAGGCAACCCTTTATTAGATTAGGACCGCTTCTCCGATGAGATGATAGATGCCTTTCTTTCTTTGGCCGATTCCCTTGTTTGTCATCTCGCCCTCCCCGCTCAAACTCAAAGTCTGTCTTAAAATAGAGGGAGAGGGAGCTCCAGAGCTCTTCCCTTTGGGACACGTGAACTCCACTCTTGGCAACTGCCTGCCCTCTGCTGTAGCAAAAGTACCTTAAAGATAAGAAAGAGGGTCGGGCCAAGATCGCCATTCCGAATGTTGAAGAATGGGACTATACTTAGTCATTGCCGTAAAAAATCCTGCCAGATGGAAGGAAGATTTTTCTACCTCAGAAGCTAAAGTTATAAAAAAATGTGAAAGCCGAATCTCAGGTTCCTAGATAACAGATAGGCGCACAGTAAATAGGCGCGTTGACTCAGTCTAAGAAGCATGGCGACGGTCGAGCGCTCTCTCCAAGACGAACAACAGGCCTCCCCGAAGGACTGAAGGACAAATGTCGGTTAGAGAGGCATAGGTTTTTATAGTCCAGGTAGGCTATATGAAAGAAGGGGATAAATTGCTCTAAATTTAATACGGTAATATCCCTTCACGCTGCTGCCGCGAAAGCAAACCAATTCTACGAGGACCTGCGCCCTATATAAATCAGTACTTCTCTCTCCGACTTCCTGCACGCACCTACCCGGACCCTGCAAAAATTAGACTGAAGTTCGGTACGGCTTGCTTGGGGTAAGGCTAAGCCAAGCTACCACCTACCCCTCGCTTGAGGTATCTTGCGATAGGTAGTTGCCCTTCTTGGCCGAGAGCATACATAAATGATGTGGTCCCCGGATGTTGTTACGAATACTTATTTTATAGGATATTTTTCTTTTGTATTGTGATGAGTAAGTAAACTATAGAGATCGAGGTTCAGATCAAAACAGACTCTTTGACTAAGGCTTGTCGCTTCGACCTAGTAAGCCAGTCCCTCTACCTCTTCCGCATGCTGGTATGTCTTCCCGTCTGCAAGACCCAGCTAAAGCGAATCTCATCTTCATGAAGTTTTCTGGGGACTCTATCTTTACTTGTAGTTCGTCACTTGTTTGTTGGCAAGGGCAAGGGCTTCGGTGTAAGCACCAGTTCGAACTCTGACTTAGAATCAGACCTTATCTCTCTCTCAATAATTGGAAGTTTGATCCAATCAACCACTAATGACCAAAAAATGTTCCAACCACGCATAAGTGTGAAGGATTGAATCCTGTAATAGATTTTATATAGAAGAGTCTTAGAAAAGGGCACTGGTTCACGCATTTCGGGTTGATTCCTCTTACCTCTAGAAAGATAAAGAAATGTAAGGGGGTACTTCACCGAAAGGAGCGATAGGTCAAGTATGGGACGTTCAGTAAACAATCCCTTAGCTCAAGTCCTCGGAGATACCCAACAGGGAGCGGAGAAGGCTGAGGCGGAGACGGAGCCGCTTTGGAATGGAAGCGTCAACGCAATAAAAAGAAAAGCCAAAAACGTGAAGTAGAGGGATCCCATCCTGACGGATGAGCCGCTCCCTCCCCCGGTTAACTACCACTACCCGGTCTTACCTTTTAATTGATAGCTTCCGCTGGAGCACTTGCCTTCGTGATGAATCCCTTGAGCTTTTACTATCTTTTTGCTTCTTCTTGCTAGCCTTCGATTGTGTGGTTTCCTGTATCGCTCTTGTCAAGCTCCAGCCCGATCCCTGCGATCTCATCTCGTACTTGGCCTTCCCCCTCTCTTTCTCTTCGTCCCGGGATAGAGCCTTTCACACACACACAAAAGGGAAGGTTCCCGAGCTTGGCCGAAAAAAATCCTGCCTGGAAGTAGCACTGCTTTGGCGATTGGCAAGACCCGAGTAGCGCTGCCTGAACGAAGCGTGGGCGTAAAGCATCAAGTGGAGGCGCCGAATCCTTGCAAGAGGGGGGCAGACCGGTCAAAGCCAAGTCCAGACGAGCTGGCCAAAAGGCATAGGGCCAAGGCTGAGCTGGCAGGCTCATCTCACTTATTGTTTGTGTGCTTTGTTGGAATAGAGTGACATCAAGGGAAAGTGCACTTTATCTCGATTCCTCTCTTTCTACAACTCTTTCCAACCCACTGCTCAGCCCCTTACCTTAGGCAGGCATCAAGGTCGGAAACCCCAAGGGTCGGGCCTCAACCGATCTACTGATAAGGTAAGGGGAAAGACAACTGAATAAATAGGTCTATCCTATAAAGACGGGCTAGAGTAAACGCCAAGCGCTGGCCCATTAGTGGGTTCAATTCCTGCTTGCCTTTCATTTTCAATTGTTAGAGTAGTCTCGATCCTATTGAACATAAGCTATATCACAGGGAGTAAGTAGATCATGATCGGAGGGGACGACCGGAGAAAGATAAGTCAAGGAGGACCCGAAGAGGAAGGAAGAGCGGTCCGTCCTAAACGAAGAGCGGTCGCTGAGAGCGAAATGAACGGATTTGGCCGGAGGGGGCCACGGGATTAGACTCTCGATGTATTATTACATTTCTAGCGGGAGGAGAGTAGCCCCGAAAGAAGTCGGTCCTAGCGAAAACAAACACATAATACAGCTTATGGCCGAGAGTGTCATGAAAGAAAGGTCAGTCTGCACAGGCGGGACGTGACATTAATAGACAGGTCAAACTGCTACATCGTCTGATTTTCACTCGGATGACGTAATTAAATTTTTTTTATATCAGTGTGCAGCAGCCCCTATGACAGAATTGAACATCAGATATATCACATCCATAAAAAGATTAAAAACTGTCGGTTATGAGAGCAGCACTTTTCCTTGCGGGGGCCCCGTCTCCCATCGGTGCGCTGGAGACGATTCTTTCTGTATCTTCGGCTTCGTCTTCTCCTACACTGATTAGTCTAGTTTTGTTTGCCCCCGGAGAGTATCACCGTGAATAATTACTCATATATATCAGCCAGAGAAGCCTGTGACTCATACACTATCAACCATTGTGTATACCAGAAATAAACTTCGTCTAACACCGGATCTTGTTGAAGCTCAGCCAGGACCTGAAAGAGATCAGTAAACCAACGCTTCTCCCTCTCCAGACTCAAGCCATGATCCAGTTCCAGACAACATGCCTGAGGTAGGCCATTATTCCTCTCGTCCTGTTCAAGGCTTTGCTCAAGAATAAATATTGGATAGATTGGGAGGAAACCTTAACTTCAGTTTGTGAAGATTAGGACTTTACTGGCTATTACTGCATCAAAGAAGTGGTCCCTATACCAGCTAGATGTTAAAAATACCTTCCTACACGGATAAAACATTGCATTAGTAGGATCCACCCCATGTGATCCGTCATTCAGTGCAATAGGCCCATAGCAATGAATGTTTAAATAAGATTAACTTCGTTCTGTACGGGATAAGGAGCGAAAAGCGCAGCATGGCAATCGGAGACAAGTCAAGTTCAGTAAGAAATTGGATAGATAGATTCGTGAGTAGTGTAATCATAAAAGCCCACGGAGCGGTGACTGAATTGGTAATCTACTCTTCTTTGTTACCGGAGATCATCTCCTCGGCTGTTAGGTTCAGTGTTCATCGTCACTTGAGTACAAGTACATGATGGTCGTCCTATGAGTGAATGCGCTTCAGTCTAAGGTAAAAATAGCTTGAGCTGAGAAAGTTGTAAGGCTCCAAGCCTAGCTAGGGTTTAAGCGGATGCCCCAAGGCAGGCTCTCTTCGTAATGGCTGGACGCTAATGGATTGGACGACAGGTACGAGAAGCTCACTGCCAGGATATAACCATTCTTGTCCCGAAGAAAAGCAGATGTTGATGACTCCGAGATTGATGACCGGATCGGCAACGGACGTTGACGAGCAAGATCCCTCTGCCCTTGAGTGGCTTTTCTCTTTTGGTTGTGGATTGCGTGCAGCTTGACTTCTTTCTTCCACATAGGCTAGCTTCCTTGCTTGCATGCCTTGTGGCGAACTAGACTGAAAATTGTGTATATTATATAAAGACAGAGTCTTACCTTTTTTCAAAAAGAAGAGTCACGCTCTTTAAAAGCCCCTATTCGACGATGACTTAAGCCTATCTTCTTTCTTTACTTTAATAAGGGCTTTTTTAGGTATACCGCTCTCCGAAGAGAGCCTATGATATCTTTGGTCTTTTTCCCATGCATCCTTTCTGTTTGTCGGTCAACAACCAACCACATATAGTTTTTTTAAGTCTCTTCTTCTTCTTTGGAGCTTGTTCTTGGTCCCACCCAAGGGAAATGGGGTGACAAAGAATCAGAAGGACTTATCGCAATCAATCTCAGGTACAATGGCTAGTTGGAAAGCCTTTCAATTCAAGCCAATCTCTTGATTCACATTCATGTGAAACCGTTGCAACCGATCCTGCATACCAATCATCCGCCGCTTACAGTTCTGGCACTAAGCCAAGGTTTCTATGGATTCAGTCCTGTGGAAAAATAAATATTATAGGGCAATTCAGTTAGTAGTTTCACCGGTCAATCCTCGGGACACTAGCGAGTCCGTCCTTAAAAGCCCTAAAAATTGGGTCCATGAAGCCTTAGATACTCCAAGCCTCAATCTTGATTGTCCTTGAACCTAGACCATGGAAGTATGGTTATAGTCCCATTCCATTAGTGGGATCCATAGCCTACGGGTCTTTCCCAAGCCAGTAAAAGAAGAAGGTTTTCGAGGACTACCCTAAGCCTACAAGTAGGCAGGACTTTCAGTTACAATGTCTAGGTTGGGCAAGCTTGGATGCCCCTACTCCCAACAAGTTGCTGGTCGGGATCGTGAAACTATCGCTGTTTGGTCATAAGGATAATAGTTCTTATCTTATTAGGTCAGGGGCGGCCGGCCCGGGGGTTACCCGCGATTGGTAATGGCATAACCAGAAGAGGAGTAGGGGAGACAAGGTTACGCGCTGGGTAGCGCAGCGCATCTGTTTCGGGTACAGGGGCGACGAGGGGTGCTAACCCGGCCACCCAACCCAGCAGGTCAGGGGCGGGCCGGCCATAGGTTCGAATCCTGCCACCTTTCTTGTGGATCATCCTGTGGTTACCGGATGATGGGAATAACAAAGCAGAAATTTTAAAATGAGCAGAGCACGAAATGTACATAATATATGAATTCTTTCATTTATCGTTATTTCCGGGTCTTTTCGTTGCATTCACTTACAACAAGAAACAACCACCTGCGTTTGGTGCAGCACCTGCATTTTGGTGCATTCTTCTTTCTTTCCTCGGTCTTTCGTTCCGTCATATTCCTAATAACTTATCCAATTACAACGTATTAACCGCTAATGCACCTTTCTTTTATCAAATCTCAGGGACATGGTCTAATCATGAGGGTAGTATTTTATCATGGTGTCGGATCCCACGTTTTTATGGATTCCTTCTTTGTTACCGGGGTCGACCCCAAAGCCATAATGTCTCAAAACGAGGAGGCCATAGAGAAGTTTTGTATGACTTTGTCTCGAACTTCGTGAAGAACTCCATTCTATCTCTCCCGGAACCGAACGTTTGACGGGCCAGCCCTTTTTTATGCGCCGCTTTACCCTGAAAGGATAATTAGCTTAGCTCCTCTGGGTGCTAGGCGCTCCCGTGGTTCGCGAGAAGGAAAAAGAAGGACTCATCCTTTGTTGCATCTGGCACGATATGATAAAGAGAGAGCTTCGTCTATCGATGAACAGCGGATTGACGGAGCTCTTGGCATTGCTTTGTTTTTCTCTCCTTTCCTATCAGCGAGTTCCGATCCTTTTGTTCGAAATTTCTTCGTTCGTACCGAACCGCTTGCAGAATCAAATCCTGTTCCACAAGATCCTATATCAGCTATACATCCTCCTTGCATTTATGCCGGAGACGTCGCCAGTGCTATGGGCTTTGGATTATGTAGATCAAAAATAATGAATGGGATTGTGGCACTCCACTCGCCGCCAATGCGGAAGGATGCCGCCGAAAAGAAGGGAACGCTGCTTCGCTCTGCTGGATGCGTCGGATCCCGTATAACAAGCGAGCTTTTTACCAAAAAATTAAAACATGTGGTCGCAAAATGCTATCCAGCTCTCTTGTTGCGTAGCAATAGAAGCCTGCTCATGCAGCTTTGGCGGCGCTTTTTCGCCTTCTCTTCGCTCTGGACAGGAGCGCTAGTGGACACGGGGAGGGAGCAGGCGAAGCGTGTCGTTCGTAATGAACAGAAAGAGACCACTACTTCGCCTCTTTGTTGGAGCGCCGGCGCGAACACAGTGGTATCTGACCAGGACCAGAAACAGATTCGAATTTGGATCTTGACATGTCGGTGGTTTTTAACCGTGGGCATCATGCCAGGAAGTTGGTGGGCTCATCATGAATTAGGTCGGGGTGGCTGGTGGTTTCGGGATCCCGTAGAAAATGCTTCTTTTATGCCTTGGGTATTAGCCACAGCTCGTATTCATTCCGTAATTCTACCCCTTCTTCATTCTTGGATCTCGTTTCTGAATATTGTGACTCTTCCATGCTGTGTCTCAGGAACCTTTTCAATACGGTCCGGATTGCTAGCTTCCGTTCATAGTTTTGCTACAGATGATACACGAGGAATCTTTTTATGGCGGTTCTTCCTTCTAATGACCGGCATATCTATGATTCTTTTCTCCCAGATGAAGCAGCAGGCATCGGTCCGTAGAACTTATAAAAAAGAGATGGTTGTGGCGCGAAGTACTCTTGTGCACCTCCGTCACTCGGCTCGCGCGCAACCCCGCCCCGTTATGTTATGGAAGAATTGAACTTATTACCGGGCTGGTTATTCAGAGCCAGCGGCTGCCGGATTTCGTCCCGCAACTAAAAGAAGATCGCTTCGGGGGTCACTGTGGCGTGGCTGAATGTAGAGCAGTCCGCCCCTACTGCGTTTGATCAGTAAATTATGGATAAGTTCGGAAGATGGTCAAGGTAGCTTGCTTCCAAGCCACTGCACTAGATGCGCATGTAGTCGTAGTAGTAGGCTCAGAATGCCTCTCTTCTATACTAAAATACTACTTAGGATGAATGGCTCGTTCTCTTACTTGACCATGGCATCGCCAACATGAGTCTGTGTTCGGTGGTTGATAAGCTGCTAGTTGGTATTTAGTTTAGGGCTTGTTATTTCCTTTCACTTTTCCCAACGAGGTGGAGGGCCATCGCAGAAAGTAACCTATCCCCGTAGTTCCGAAGACAGGAATTGGGTAGTAGGGGGCCCTTGGACCCCAAAAAAGGCTTTGACCTGCTGGCTATTGCGTTTACCGCGAGCGAAGTGAATAAAGTTGGGGGGCAGAAAGGGATGCCAGGGACAGAGTCACCTCAGGGTTCATTTCATGCCCACGGGCAGGCAAGAAAAGGTTCCGAAGTGAAGCCGACCCAGTGCTATCGGACTGGTGGAATGAAACCATATCGAATAGGGAACTCATTCCATTCCCTCTCCCTCTACTCGCTGTTTCCTGATGCTATCATTCTTGTTTTTAGTAAAGTGACAGCACGTTTCGATCGTTTCACTCGGAATGTTCCTGATCTGCAAACAGAACCGAAGGCTACAACATGTATGATTTAGATAAGGTGAACAGATCACAGGTCTGGCTTTCTATAATGTCTAAGCTGTTGGGTTATCGATATCATAGAATAGAAAGGAGGAGATCTTGCCCTAGCTCAAGTGAAGTGACCCTTATTTCTTGCTGGTTCACGAAGGCAACTTTTGGATTTATTTAGTGACTGACTTGACTTCGATGTTAGTTACAGGGAGAAAGAAAGGAAAGACGAAGCTTTAGCTTTGGTTTGAAGAGCTTAGTTTCACACTAAGAATAAGAAGCTTGCTTGATATAAGGAAAAACTCCCTATTCTACTATTGGTCGACTCGAACTGGCACGGCTTACCTTTCTTCTTCTTCTGATTCAGCAACTGAAATTCATTCTATGAAAAAGCTTACGTAATATATGCTGTGTCACTATTGAAAGTTAAAATCTTAGACTCAGAGATTTAATTTGCTGGCCTTTAACATTACTTTGTAGCTTGTCTTCACAATCGCTTGCTTGCTCTTACTGGTTCAAATCGTTCTATGCGCTTGTTTGCTTCGAAAGCCAGACCATAAGATCGAGCT
This sequence comes from Trifolium repens, assembly GCA_030408175.1. Lineage (NCBI taxonomy): Eukaryota > Viridiplantae > Streptophyta > Magnoliopsida > Fabales > Fabaceae > Trifolium > Trifolium repens. The sequence continues at coordinate 359,668 of CP125852.1, forward strand.
AGCTGCTTAAGAAGCAAATATTTAGACAGTGGTATAGGTGGTAAAAGTGACAACAGATGCTGCAGCCGCTTCAGAACGCACTGATGCTAAATGACGGACAGAGCTTCTTCGCTACGGCATAGGAGAAGAGCACGTTGAAGTACTAGGCGGAGATCAGGAGGTGTCGACAATTAGGTTATATTTCTTTCTTTCTATCGAAAGGAAAGGCGATGCCACAAAGAAACCTCAAATCAGGAGCCCCTCTGGATGAGATGCCCCTAAGGACCTGACTCTGGGCTCTCGCAAGGCGCAGAGGAAAACCAAACCAATTGGAAGAAGTGGTCTGGCACGACTTGAAGAATCACTTATAGAAAGGATTCCACTTCGTTCACAGATTCTCTCCTCAAATATGAATAAGGAAGGAAGCAACTCAAGACAAAGCTGGAGAATCAGGCTATAAGGTGCATCTTTTTCGGCTATGATCAGCAGAAGAAAGGGTGGGGGTGCATTGATCCGACTACCAAAAAAGTCTCTTTATTTCCACATTTCGTTTTCGATGAGGCATCATCATAGATTTAAAAAAACGAAAATGTAGTACTGCCGGATTCCGGGATGCTAGACTAAAGTATGCGGGCACAAGCACCTGAGCAACAGGAGCCTTCTATTGTGACTGACTCTGGACCTGAGTCACCAAAATCAGCTACACGAAGCCCTCAAAGTCCGAAAGGTGTCAGAGAAAGCCCAAGGCCCACGACCCAGAGAGTGCCTTCGTCAACAAAGAGTGATAAAAGCAGCTCTATCAATCAGAGAGCAACAATATATTCAAAAAGAGGTCTCCCTATACGGCTGCTTGCTTATTGGCTATTGTCACAATTGAATCAGAATTACTGTATCAATAAAAATAAAAATCTCGTATTGTAGTCAAAGACAACATAGTACTCGTGCGAAAAAAATACCATTTCTTTGTAGGACAAAAGCCAACCTAAAAAAAAGTCTTTCTTTTCTCGGCGAGTGAGGTTTCGGCCCCCTTTGTTGAGCGTGGCTTTCAAGCGGAAGAACTGGTGTTCGTACGCCCGAGAAAGAAGATATTGTTATGTCAAAAAGTGTACCTAGAATAGGAACTAGAACGCTTCTCTCTGCTCTGTCAAGCCTTCCCTTCCTCTACTGGGATTGACTCGCTTAGAAGGGGTCCCATTCCTTTGGCAAAGGCCCTACAGCTCTGAGTAACTCCTTCTCATTGTTTCGCTCCTCTTCTCTTAAAGAAGAGAAGGGAAAGGGCAGAATAAGAACCATCGGATGCTGTCTTCCGCTCCCGGCCAAGCTAACAAATCTTCCTTACCAAGCGAAGCCCCCCAAGCCAGGAATAGAAAGAAGGTCCGCTCAGAATAGGGCTTTTGTAACGTAATCGAATATGCGGAAGACTTTGAATTAGACGATGGTCCTAAAGCCGGGTCCTTTTCCTCTTTTTTTTGGCGAAAAAAGCCTGTAGCACTGGACTTGCTTAGCTTCTAAAAGCTATGAGGTTAGGATTGAGACTAAGATCCCCCAGTCTCTTAATCCCTTGCTTCTTAGCGCTCCGTGGGAAAAGAAAGAGCGGATTCTCTAGCACCGGTTACTGAATAAATCACAGCGTAATGCCTTACCACCCTCGCATGGAGTTCGATCCGCCTATGAACTCTTCTTCATACGCTTACTATCTTAACTCTCTCACCGGAATGGCAAACCCGAGTTCACATCCACTACAGCTTCGTCCCAAAGCTTCGATGGAGATGCCAGTGCCTATTCAAGGCTTTTCCTCTTTCCTTAGGCAGTTGCTTCGGGAGAGAAAAGAGATATTCGGCTTTCAAGCTTAGAAGAAAGAATCTTTATCCCCCTTCTACCTTACTAAAAGCAATTCATCCATGCCTGCCAAAGCCGTTCATCCCAGATTTAACCGAACCTAAGGACTTTCTGAACAGCCTTGATTGAGGGATCAAGCCCTTTCCTTCCCGCCTTTCCTGGTCTTTGAGTTAGAGTGGAAGTTGAAGTGGATTGAGATCTTAGGATCTAGCTAGATAAGACTTATTACACACACCTTGGTAAAAGCCTCTTGGGATGTAAGGGAAAAGGCATTAGAGGGCGACCCTAACCTAAGGTCACTCTAATATTAAAACTTTAGAAAACTAACTTGATCTAGCCTTAGCCCTTGACTCATATGGCTTTCTTTCAAACTGACTCGTCGGGAAGCTTCATCTCAAAGCATGAGACTAGGTTTACACTGAGAGCCTAATAAGGGACTACTTCATTGAGACTGCTAGAAAGAAGAAAGATCAATATAGTACTTACTATAAGTATAAGCTAAGCACCTCTTGCATAATCAACTGCTTGGTAGTCAGATAGAGAAGAACTTGGAAAATTCCTTCCAAAGCGAGAAAGGTAGAGGCTGGATACTAAATATTCCGTGAAGTCAAAGGAAGAAGCGGTACCAATGACGGTTCAACCGACGGCTTCCCAGTGAGCTCAATACCCGCAAAGCCAACATTTCAAGTAGGCTTGAACTTTGTAATAATAGGGAAGATTTCGCTAAACTCTGCTTGGTAAACGAGTCGATTATTCATGACGTTCTGTGATTGTCGTGGGCCCTTCACTTTCATTACATCGATGTGGATTGCCTCGCGAAATAGCAATAGAGCTTGGACCACTTACCTTTTTTGTAATTCGTGGTCTAATTAGACAACATCTTGCTTCGGGTTGCTAAGAGTCAAATAAAAAGGTATGGGAAATACTTCAATAAGTTATGCAGGGGCATCCTGTATTGCTGAATAGAGCGCCCACTACTCTGCATAGATTAGGCATACTGGCATTCCAGCCCGTTTTAGTGGAGGGGCGTGCTACGCAGAGGCTCACTGGGAAGAAAGAAGGGGAAGTTCACCTTGATAGCTATAATGGACAGGGGGCATGGCGGCCGTGGTCCTTTTCTCTTACGGAGGATGATGATGAGGATTTACTCAATGATGAAGACGCCATGAGTCAAGATGAGGAAGAGGTTTTGAGTTCGAGTTGGAGTGGAAGCTGTGAAGGAGGCGAGTTCCCTAACCTACGCGAGCCTAAAGAGAAGAGAGTTCAGTCTACGAAGGGTTCGGGTTATCAGTCCGGATCAGTCCCACGCAGGCCGCAGAGAAAGAGACAAGGAGGAAGAAGGGGCACTACGGGAAGAGCATCCCTGCGCAACGACATAAATAGCGCCACTTGAAGTGCGTGCTTTACTTTGACTATCGGGCATGAAAATCTCGCTTTCTTTCTAGTACCGGATCAAAGATCGTTCCGGATTCGTCGGTCAGGAGTGAATCAGGCTTGGGGGGTCGGTAAGAACCATCAACTAATAAGGCGGGAGCTTTCGACTTGGACTAAAGGGCAAAGCTCCCCCTCTGCAAGCAAGATAAGGCCTTGGTGATGGCTGAAATCCGCATGCATTTTGAATAAAGAATGGCATAACCGACTCTCTACCATCGACCCTATTCTCTCACGTAGGATCACCAACCACGGTGGTTCATGGCTGGGCTAAATGCATATGGATCGGAAGAAGGATCCGGATGCCTTGCATATAGCCCACAAATGCTTTATAAAGTCTTAAAAGAAGAGGAAGAACGAAGCTTTCCACTCGGAGAGCTGCTACTTTTTGACTTTCAACCTACGACCGAAGTCAAGGACTTGACTGGACAGACTGATTGAGAGACAGACCAGGCTACTTTCTATTCTATAAAGAAGAGACCTTCTTTATTTCCTTATGATAGGCCCACAGGATAGAAAAGTAGATCGTTCAACTCTAGCTTCTGTTTTCAGGTCCCACATTTAATCTCAAATCGATCTTTGCTACATGCTGCTTAAGACATTGAATTCGAAGAAAGAGAGAGTGAGCAGCTGACTTGCAACCTAGGACCTAGGGGCAGGAAAGAGGATATTACCCCAAGACTGACTTTCACTATGCATTCATTCGTGCACTATCTAAGATCCGATTCTCTAGCAACCTATTTTTAATATTGATTCATCTTCCCATCCTCTTCTTTCTATCTCCGTAGTCAGTCTGGCTGCATACTCCTTCTGGATGAGTTCTGTGGCAAGCTGACGGATTCTGCAACTTCTTATCTTCCTAAATAATAAGTTTTTATTCTAAGAGCGGATATTTCAAAGAGAGCACCGGATCTTGCATGAATGTGCACATCCGATTTGTTCACATCTTGAATATGACCCTTTGCCATAGACCAATTGCCAGAGATTGGCTAGCATGAGGACAGAAAGGCTAAAAAGAGGTGGGACCTAGTTGATTCTGCACTCCCTACCTTAAGAGGGGCATAGCGTTTGCTAAAGGAATGCTTACCGAGAAGCTTCCCTGGTCACGAGCGAAGGGGGAAAAGAAATAGACTATAAAGCACAGACAGCATACGAGATAAAGATCAGATTTGCTGGAACTGGAAAGAAAGATCCTCTTTGCGGAATCAAAGAGAAGAGCGGGGAAGACGGGATATTAGTTAAAAGAAAGAAGGGATTGGATGGAACGAAGAGAAGATCCTTGAGGCAAGGAGATAGCAAATGGGAGGCTGTCTTCTTTAAGCGAGCGAATTACTAATAACTAAGAAAGTTTCCTTTACTAATCTAATAGAATACCCCCTCTCGATAAGTAGGGTAGGGGGCTTGCTGAAGATTTCCAATATTGCCCAGGGCGTCGGCTTATCGCCTACTCCTGCTGGTGAAGAGGAAGGCAAGAAGGAAGATCTTGGCGTCTCAGGGACAAATGCCAAGTAGCTGTTTTCGCGTTTCGAGTTGTTGTCGCAATTGAATCATCATAGGTATAGGTAAGTGTTCCATTAACCGGTCTTTCAGGTCTTGTTGGTGTGATCGTATCTTCTGTGAGAGTAGCCGGTGCTAATCTTTTCTGTTACAGTAAGAGCTGCAATTGAATACGTACGGTGTTCTCGAATAAGCCAAGCCGCTTGAGAAGAAGCGGCTATTTCATCCCGTCTGTCTGTAGTAAGCAATTCCTGTTAGGGCTGTGATTGAGAAAATATCCCCGATCGGTTTCGGTTCGGTGGTTGGTTTTTGGTTTAATGAATATCTGTACTTCCTATTAGCCTCGGCCTTACCCGTTCGATTGATTGCTATAAAAGTTTGAAAGGTAGGTTTTTTTTGTCAGTGATTAAATGGAAAGGAAGGAAGGGAAGAGGTAACTCACCAACAGGAGGAGGATATGAAATAGAGCACCAACAACCGTTCTACTCGAGCGGAACTTCTAACTGAAGCTTCTCACGTTTTTCAGCAGGGTCTGGGCTACGGGGTCCTTTTCCAACCCCTCTCTTATGCGTTCGGGGATGGCCCCTTTGAGTTGGCTCATGTCTGCTATCTCTTCTAACTTGTTGGATGCCAACTCGGCCTTTCGACTTAGTGCGTCGGCAACTTGATTTGATTGGTCCTCCCGGGCTTGTACTCGAGGACCATGTCGAACCCCACCAGAAAGAAAGTCTTGCCACCGTGCCCGCGTCGGGGCTCTCTTCTGAGTAAGGAAAGAGCTCGTAGCCACGTTATCGGTCTTGATCACGAACCTTGAGCCCTGCGAAGAAAACTACCCTACTTATCGAGGCTCCAGCAATTCAACGATCTCTGTGACTTGGCTATCAAGGTCACTCGCCACGAGCGCTTGCTGCGAAAAGTCGGACTTGATGCAACGGTGGCGGAGATCAAGATCACTAAGCCAGTTGTTTGCCTTGCTCTACGCAAAGCCCCACCCAATCAGGCTGCCATGCTAAACAAGCCTGGTATGGAGCGGACTGCAGGCAAATGTCGGCAATCGGCCACGTGACTTCACGTACGATGTCTCAAAGGCCGATGAGATCTATGATTGCTTGGAAAAAGTCGGTTCCGTTGGGTCCCCAGAGCATCAAGTCCAGTTAGACGCACTAAAGGGACAGAAAGCCGTATGCAAGTTTCATGCCAGTAATAGTCACGCCACAGCTGACTGCGTAGCCTTCCGCAATACAGGACAGGATTGATGGAGGCTTGCTTCAGTTTCCCGATAAGGGAAAACAGATGTTGATTGACAAGCAACCATTTCCCAAGCTTGATCTTGAAATAAAAAAGGCAGGCAGCGCCGGTGTATATTCATGACCACAACTTTGATTTGTCGATATAGTCAGTGTGCCGCGAGTGCTTTCTCTCTTTTGTCCAACTTGACTTCTTTCTTCCACATAGGCCTCGCTTGCATGCCTTGTGGCAAACTAGACTGAAAAATGGTTTATATATATAAATAAAGAAGAGTCACGCTCTTGAAGCCCTAAGAAATAGGCAACATCGGTTCGAATCCGAATAAGGGCTCTTTCTCCGGAATAGGAGAGTCACTTACCCAGAAAAGATGTTGCTAGGCAGCTTTACTGGATCTAATTCCCTCGGCCGCCTTTACTTGGAGGCCCCTTTCACTCCATGAAGTTGCGAGGCTCGTTGAAGCAGACCTAGACAGAAAGATAAGTGTTCGTTCGAGAATGAGGTTGCTCCCCGTTGACAGAGAGGGGGGCAGAAAGGGATCACCTGACCTTATCTTGAGTGAGAGAGGCAAGTCGCAAGGCAAAAAGCTTAGTCGTTTTCAAGTCTGAGGGTGAACGAACGGGATTTCTATGTCATTCAGTGCCTAAAGTCAGTAAGTCAAAGAGTACGAATACCTGCTTGCTCTAGTACTAATACCAGTACCAGCAGCATGGCATTCAGTAAACAAACAACTCTCCCAAAATAGACTAGCAGCGGCAAGATAGTCAGTCTCTTCCCCCTGCTTCATTCATAAGTAAGATCGCTTTCTCCGCTCCGGGACTTTCCCTTAAATCAGTTAACTGGGTATGAGAAGGCCCCCCCCTCTAGTCTATAGTAGCCCTTCTTCCTCCAACCCTGAGTTCCTGTGAGACCAGCCGAGCCAAGCGAGTCCAATAACAGCTTCGTCAATAGCAGAGGATATCCCTCCAACAGCTAAATTTGAGGATGGCACTTGCACTTGGGTTGGGAGCTTTCCCTTCTCTATGGCTAATTCCTCGCTGGCCGATCGCCTTTCACCTGGTTCTTTCTATAAAGAAAGAAATTTCCCGGTGTGAGCTTCTAATTCTGACAACAGCTAAATCTAGGGCACTGCATAAGGAATAAGGAGGAGATTCCCGGGTATGAATTCAATTGATTGGGCATTTCTCTTGGAGCGATGATTCTTGGTTGGCCACTTCCTATTAAGATAAGGTTTCCCATCCGAAGTCTTTGCTGCTGTTAAAGGATTTGTTTCGCTACGCCCCTCTTCCTGAGGCCTTAGCTTCGTGATTAGGAAGCTGATTTGTGAAAATCCTCATATCCTTTCTTCCGGATGAACGAATCAGACTGAACCACTGTAGAATTTTCAGCTGCTGGCAAGGAGCTACTCTTTCCCTCCACTCCGGGCTGGCAAGCTTATATCTCTCGATAGCTGCATCGGATCTTTCCTGAAAGCTGGGCAAGGTGCGAAGCGAACTCATATCGTCGTATACCCAGGGTGCGTAAGCCTTCTGATCCTACTTTGTCGTTTAGATTATGCCAAAAAGACGGGGAAAATGATCAACTGTCACATTTTTATGCCAGTTTAGGTAGGGCTAAAATTCACTTTCATCCAAAAAGACCGAGAAAACGCTCAACTGGCAGGATTGAACTGTCACTAAAGAGGGAAAAGTGATTGCTTCAAATTTTACCGATAAAATGGCACATTCACATTGAAGATAATCGGCTGGCTGTGGGCTTGAAGGAAGATAAGAATTCAAGGATAGCTTTGGTAACTATTTTCCCCACAATGCTCCAGCTGGATTGAAAGAATTCAGCAGTAAAACCGTCAGGTCCTTGTGCCTTCCTGCTTGCCGAAAGATTGTCTTCTTAACATCATCAGCCGTCATAAGAGCCACCAGTGCAGATCCTTGCTCATCAGTGAGAAAATGGCTTAGCAATGATCTGATCTCTTCAGTGTCACCACCTCAACCATTGCTATCTGCAGTTCCAAGGAAATTATTGAAATGCTGCAAGAATTCCTTTTTAATCAAAGCAGGTTCCTCAATCTCCTGTAGCAGAGGTGATAGATAGAATTCTGCTCTTAGCAGCTTTGGCTTTGACAACTCTGTGAAAATAGCTAGTGTTTTGATCACCAGCTTCAAGCCTGTTTACTCGGTATTTCTGTTTCATAAACTGCTCCTCAGGCAGGACACTTGCTTTCTATCTTTGAATGGTTTACCCACAGACCAGAGGGTTAAGGCTCTCACCTTCTTTTCAAATCAAAGAAAGAAGAGCCCGGACCTTTCCCACCTCCCTCAGTTTTTAGTATTAATTTATCCTTTTTATTTTAAGCGTACTTAACCTGAACCCTGTCTATGAGTAAAGCAATCTTTGGAATCTTTCCTAATCCGCTTTCTCTTTTTCTTATGCCTTGGGAGCCCAGTCTTTAGGAGAAGCAGCTGCTCACTCGTGACTAAGGAATGAATGCCTGGTTATGTCAAACTATCCTCAATCTCTTTCCCCTATCGGAGTTGGAGATAGGTACACGCGTAATAAAAGAAAGCTTTGACAGATCCATCGATCACGTTAAGTGCACATAGCCCCTCTCGGTTGGTCTTCGCCCTACCTACCTCTTTCGCTAAGACCCTTGTCCTGTCCCTAGATATAGCACGTTTAGGAACCTATCCTAGAGATTGTGTGCCAAGAGTGGGACATTTCTCTGAATAGTAAAGGCGTGCGTAAAGGCTCAACTAGAGATCTTCTTTCGGTTCTTCCTTTTCTAACCTGAGAGACCCGCTACTCCGTTTTTTCCATTCGCTACTTTTTGTAATTGCTGAAATTGGTGGAAATGGATCCTATCTATTTAGCGTGGTTCTTCTCTAAAGGAACCCTCGGGCGAAAAAAATAATAATTCTTCTTCTATCTTTCTTTGTCTCCTCGGTTCCTGGGTGAGTAGAAAGGGGTCGATGAAAGGCCATTCTATCTACGAGTCTATCGGAGAGCCAGTCGGTACGTCGTTACGGATTAATAGCGAAGCCCTTTCTCATTTCAGCCATTGGTGATTGATTGCCCATCTACATCAATAAGAATGAGGCATGACTTCTTTTCCAGTAGCTATGCCTGAACTGAACCTCGTACAAGACTTTCTTTCCGGCCTTACGCTTCCCAGTCTCAGGAAAAGAATTGCTCTTTAGGTCAAAGTCGATAAGGATCAAAGTCCAATAGCTAGGGTGGGATTGTCCTCTGTTCTCAACTCGGGAAGGAAATAAATAAGCATGGATTCACCTATTCCAGAAAAAAAGTGCATCTTTATTTTTTTAGGTTTCGAAAAAGACAAGGCCTTACAACAGCTCATTCCCGGAATAAAAAGAAGAGGATTATCAGCCCGCCTAGAGTATAGCTTCCAGCTCGGCTAAGCAAGGACTCCATCCTAAGTAAAGCAGTCTGAAAGAAAGATGCCACTTGCACTATATAATGCATTTTCCTGCCTGGTACACCAAGCCTAAGCAGCTCAGCCGTTGAAGCGACCTCTAAGCCAAAGAGAGAGTCTATGGCGCTACCCCTACTGTCAGGGAGAGGGTCTTTGTCCTCGAGGGAAGGAAGCGTAAGCCAAGCCAGCTTAACTAATGACTGGTCATTGTTACCGAGTTCGTTCCAACGACTACGACCGAGCCTTTTTTCTTTTCATCCTTAGCGCCTCGGTCTAGAGAACTCCAATATTTACGGATAGGGACTTTAAATTCTTAATTAGCCTTGTCTTGACTAGCCTAGTAGCTCTGGTTGCTGAACTATTGATGAAGGCTTGTCGTAGATCAGCTTTTATTGACTACCGGAGATGGCTTTATTGCCATTTCTTTCTTCGCCGACCCGCCTCCCGCTTAGAGCATGAAAGGGGAGAAGGAAGAAGTCTTACCTGAGTAAGCCTTAGGCGGGGAGTCACCTTCCGATCCGGATTCAATGATTAAGGAGTTTGAGTGAACACCCGGTGAAATGGATTTAGGAAAGCACGTGCCATCCTTGGTTCTTGCTCCAGTTGTCGGACTAGGAGCAGCTATATCATCCGCAGCAGATCTGATAGAGGAAGAAGTGATGCTTTTGGACGTCTTTCACGAAGGCTATAAGCATCGATCTTGCCTTGGTGTTGACCCGAGGGAGAAGCCCTTTACTTCTTCTTTTGCGGCAGGAGCGCTGTCTTAACTTAATTTATTCAAAAAAAAACCCTTCTTGCTAGACTTTCCATATTGCTAACGAGCAAAGAAAAGAGTTTTATTCAATCAGAGAGTTGGCTTAGTAGGAAGAAGCGGGTTAGATAATAGAGACTGATCTAAAGGCGAATCTGCCAAACTTCAAAGAAAGAGCCCACAGCAAATCCTCTATCTAGTTTAGATTACACAGTTGGTCAACAGACTTGAAAATCTGAACCCGAAGTGGATGCCCCGGATCTTGAATTCTTTGACAAAGAGTCAGCTTCCTTCTTTGTAGATGGACGAGGGCGGCACTGCCATACATAGTCACCCATAGGACTTTATTCACATAGTCTATGATCCGGCAAGTCGAACCTGGCGAAGTCTACTCTCCCTATAAGCTGATGTTGGTTGTTGGCTAGGTATACCCGGATTCGGTTTACCCATGGAACTTGTGATTCCCTTGCGATCTTGTCTTCCTACTATAGAAAGAAGGATCAGCGCACGGATCAGGCTTTCGCGGAAATAGGCGAATGCTATGCCTAAAGTAAAGGAAAGGTAAGTAAAGGCCCGGGCCCGGGCATTCTTCCAATGCAATACCTTCTTCCTTTACTGCTTTACTTTGTTTGCCTATCCACTGTTAAGGGCATACCCCCTGTGTCTCCGGTGCTATTGACTCAGCTCTTGGGGATATCATAGGAAAGAATGAAGCGAGGGACGAAAGCATCTTAGTGAAAGGATAGGATAGCC
>CP125853.1:0-40000 GCA_030408175.1 Trifolium repens
ATATAGCCGAGCCCCCTAAAGATTAGATATAAATGAATTGAAAAAAATCTTTTTTCAATATGATCTGCTCGACTCAACGCAATATGTATACTAAAATCAAAGTTATTCCTACGTCAAGCATTGGATTTCATGTCTCAATTAAGAGGAGTCATAGAAAGAACAGGCTCTAAATCTCGATCAATTCCTTTTTCAAATCCTGCGGCCGCTGCGCGAGCTCTTCCCGCGTGCCATAAATGACCTACGAATAGGAAGAATCCTAGAACAAAATGAGAAGTAGCTAACCAACTTCTAGGAGAGACATAATTGACTGCATTAATTTCTGTAGCTACGCCACCCACGGAATTTAAAGAACCTAAGGGAGCATGAGTCATATATTCTGCGGAACGACGTTCTTGCCAAGGCTGTATGTCTTTTTTCAGTCTACTCAAGTCCAAACCATTAGGACCCCTTAGAGGTTCTAACCAAGGAGCACGCAGATCCCAAAAACGCATAGTTTCTCCCCCAAAAATGACTTCTCCGGTCGGAGAACGCATTAGATATTTACCTAAACCAGTAGGTCCTTGAGCAGATCCTACATTAGCTCCAAGACGTTGGTCTCTAACTAGAAAAGTAAATGCTTGAGCTTGAGAAGCTTCCGGTCCAGTGGGACCATAAAACTCACTAGGATAAGCAGTATTATTAAACCAGACAAAGCAACAAGCTATAAAACCAAAAACGGATAAAGCGGCTAAACTATAAGATAAGTAAGCTTCTCCAGACCAAACTAGTGCACGCCGAGCCCATGCAAAGGGTTTGGTTAAGATATGCCAGATTCCACCAAGTATACAAATGGAACCCAACCATACATGCCCTCCAATTATGTCTTCCAAATCGTCCACACTAACAATCCACCCTTCTCCCCCAAAAGGAGATTTTAGTAAATAACCAAATATAATACTTGGACTAAGGGTTAAGTTAGTAATTTTTCTTACATCTCCCCCTCCCGGAGCCCAGGTATCATATATACCTCCAAAATAAAAAGCCTTAAATACTAGAAGAAAAGCCCCGATACCTAACAAAATTAAGTGAATACCTAAAATAGTAGTCATTTTATTTCTATCTTTCCATACATAACCAAAGAATGGAAAAGATTCTTCAAGAGTCTCAGGTCCCAGAAGTGCATGATAAATACCCCCAAAGCCCAATACCGCAGAGGAAATTAAGTGAAGTACTCCAGACACAAAGTATGGAAAGGTGTCTATAACTTCCCCTCCAGGACCTACCCCCCAACCTAGAGTAGCTAGATGGGGAAGTAAAATTAAGCCTTGTTCATACATGGGCTTCTCGGGTACGAAATGAGCTACTTCAAATAGGTTCATTGCTCCGGCCCAAAATACTATTAATCCGGCATGGGCTACATGGGCCCCCAGTAGTTTACCGGATAAATTGATAAGCCGGGCATTCCCGGCCCACCAAGCAAAACCGGTAGTTTCTTGGTCACGACCAGTTAAGGCTAAAGTTCCATTAAAGAGCGTTTCCACGTGGTAGAACCTCCTCAGGGAATATAAGGTTTTCATGAGGCTGATCTTGAGCCGCCATCCACGCACGAATACCTTCGTTTAAGAGAATATTTTTGGTGTAGAAAGTCTCAAATTCAGGATCTTCCGCTGCCCGGATTTCTTGAGAAACGAAGTCATAGGCACGTAGGTTCAGGGCCAGACCGACTACTCCAAGAGCACTCATCCATAAACCAGTTACTGGGACAAATAACATAAAGAAATGTAACCAACGTTTATTGGAAAAAGCAACCCCAAAGATTTGGGACCAAAAGCGGTTAGCGGTGACCATTGAATAAGTTTCTTCCGCTTGGGTGGGGTTAAAAGCACGGAATGTATTTGCACCATCACCATCTTCAAATAAGGTATTTTCTACGGTAGCGCCATGAATAGCGCATAATAGGGCAGCGCCCAATACACCAGCAACTCCCATCATATGAAATGGGTTTAATGTCCAATTATGAAACCCTTGGAAAAAGAGAATGAATCGAAATATAGCTGCTACACCAAAACTAGGTGCAAAGAACCAACCAGACTGACCCAGTGGATAAATCAGGAATACAGAAACAAAAACAGCAATTGGACCGGAGAATGCAATTGCATTATAAGGCCGCAATTGAACAGATCGAGCAAGTTCAAATTGACGTAACATAAAACCTATTAATCCGAAAGCACCGTGAAGAGCAACAAAAGTCCACAGACCACCTAATTGACACCAACGAGTAAAATCTCCCTGTGCTTCAGGACCCCACAGTAACAACAAAGAATGTGCTAAACTATTAGCAGGAGTAGAGACTGCCGCAGTTAAGAAGTTACAACCTTCCAAATAGGAACTTGCCAATCCATGAGTATACCATGAAGTTACAAAGGTGGTACCTGTGAACCAACCCCCCACGGCAAAATAGGCGCAAGGAAAGAGTAATAGACCGGACCAACCCACAAAAACAAAACGGTCCCTCCGTAACCAGTCATCCACAATATCGAATAAATCATTTTGATCTTTGGTAAATTTACCAAGAGCTATAGTCATAGTGATCCTCCTATTCAACTACTTCAACCATTTCCGAGCACCTCCTAGCATTTTCAGGGATAGAACCTTCGAGGCTTTTTTCATTTTATATATGATTTCTCGTAGACTGTCCCTTCTTTTGGGTTTCGAATAGAAAAATCCCTTTTTGTCGATTGATATCTAATCTAGGTCAAATCCATTAACTTAATTGGCTTATTCCCTTCTATTCTAAAAAATTCCCCAAGTCATGACTCGGGAATTGTCTTATGACTCGTAAATCCGATAAATCCATTTTTTACAGAACTATTCCATCCCATAAACAAATGATGGCTTTTATCACTCTCGTTACCAGAAGATCACCAGATATACTACTCTCTTTTTATCAAATAATAGTATTCTTGAATCTTGTTCGTGAAAAAAAAAAAAAAAATAGTTTTCTATATTCTTCAAATTTGTATGTCTAGGAAACTACTAGAGGATCCTATTTTTACTTTCTATTTTACATTTATTTCTTTTATTGTCTTCTTTGTTCTATTTTTCTTTCGTTCAGATTAAAAAAATTCCAAAGTATATCTTTTTTGTAGATCAAGGTAAGAGATTCGAATATTTTTTCTATTTCTTTTTTTTTTATCTATCTGTCCGATTTTTTAATATTGTATGGAATTTTCTTAATAATAAAGATTCGAAGTGAAAGTTTCGTCCATTAATTGCATTAAAAATCTCGCATGCATAGATATCAAAATCAAATAGTTGATACTGGAAGTCATAATTGGATGGATTTTCCTATTATTTTGATAGATATATCATATCTTAAAGAACTAATAGAAATGTAATTTGATCTTTTCTTGTATTCGGAAAAAAGATATTTTAAAGTCAAATGACTTGGATATAGGAACTTAGAATAGAATAAGTCCTTCCGCGTGGAGGAGAGGAGTGGCAATTTATTCCTAGGAACAATAAGATTTTGATTTAATCCGAAATATCGACAGATTTTTGCGGAGTCCCAACCAAAGAGGTATTAAAAACAAAAAAAGATCCGCTGTTCGAATTTCATTTCTATCCAATTTGAATATCAGAATAGTGGATATAGTTATGATTCAATAGGTTAGGTCCACTTACTTTTTTTAGAATCTTTGCCAGTTTTTGATTAGAATAATAGAAAAAAGTAATATCTGACAACTAAAAAAAGAAATATATATAGAAAAGAATACTATTTCACTTTCTAACTAGAATGAGTTTACTCTATTTGAATGAATTCGAATGATAACAATAACTTAATAGAATTTCTTTATATTTTTAATTCTATTTTTTAATGAAATTTAACTATTCCTTGGTTTTTTTTATTTTATTACAAATATAAACTTCTTACAAATAGCAAGAATATATATATATCTATTCTTACTTCAAATTAGAAATACTACCGTTGTCATTTTATGAAAAAAAGCCCCTTATCGGATTTGAACCGATGACTTACGCCTTACCATGGCGTTACTCTACCGCTGAGTTAAAAGGGCACCTTTTGAGTCAACTCCCGAATAAGGAACTAGCCGATATGAATATGAGTTTAGTACATCTATTTGTTACTGCATATACTTATTATATATACTATATATTATACTTAAATGATTATATATATACATAGATCTATTTTTTATACATAGCAACTCATTAACAAACAATAAATTGGATTTACACGGTGAGTCTATTTAAAAAAATCATTTATTGATATTGGATTTGATAAATAATAATGGAATGCATTTTTTCAAAACCAATTCGTCGTCTTCATCATAACACAAAATTCATTAATACATGTACCGACTAATTCAAATATTTTGCCGTTTGATAAATGGATTCAATTTGTCCTGTCCCTCAACCCAATTCTTATTCATCTTCATCCCTTTGATTATGCAATTTCCAAATTAATTCTAGTTTTTTATTTCCCGGCTTAGCGTGAGATAAAAATATACCTAAATTCAATCTTGTTAACACTGAATGAAAGTAAAAGAAATGAGGTCTTAATGCCGCGCCTGTTCCAGCAAATCAATCATTCCCCGAAAGGATTCTCTCTTTATTTTGTTTTCTTTCGCATTATTTATATATTTTTTTTTATTCTAGATTGGTGATTGGAATGAACTATTTCGAAATTTTAAAGATGAATCAAAAAATGGTAAGGGATTCTGAAAGATGGGAAGATCCTTCTGATCGAATCATATCATTCCATCCATTATATTGACAATTTCAAAAAACTGTTCATACTATGAACATAGTAGAATGGCGGTCGGGCAAGTATGCCCCCATCGTCTAGTGGTTTAGGACATCTCTCTTTCAAGGAGGCAACGGGGATTCGACTTCCCCTGGGGGTAGGGTACTACGAAATGAAATGGATCGGGGATTATCAATAAAGACTAAACTGGATTCTTCCTGGGTCGATGCCCGAGTGGTTAATGGGGACGGACTGTAAATTCGTTGGCAATATGTCTACGCTGGTTCAAATCCAGCTCGGCCCAAAAATTTGCCGATCCACCATGAAATGATATAATCCATTTGGTGTTCTCTGAAAATCACCAATAGGCTCGGATACAGAAGCCTATAATCTCGAGTGCGATTTCTTTTTTCCATATTACTTACATATTTTTCCTCCTATTTTGCAAAATTCCGATCGGGATCTGTAAGTATAAAGTCTAAGGAAAGGATTAAAGTAAAAAAAAGTCTTTTTTGTTTCCTTGATTCATTAATTTTTCAATCAAGTTGGCAATAACCAACGGATTATGAGTAATCCGTGTCGATCTCGCTAAAGCCCAGATCCATAAAAATATCATATCAATATATATACATATAAGTCCGCCTCTTTCAGTTAGGGGTTCGAATCTCAAATAGAAAAACAAAGAGTTTGAATGAAATTGTAAGAATATGTATGTATGCTATACGACTTTTTCCCTGGGATTGTAGTTCAATTGGTCAGAGCACCGCCCTGTCAAGGCGGAAGCTGCGGGTTCGAGCCCCGTCAGTCCCGATGGATACAAATCCACTACAAATACAAAAAATATCAATTGATTGTTTCTTTTTTAGTTTAAGGTAAAGTTTCGGACGAAGAAAGAAAAAGGAATTTTTCATTGCATCAGAAAGTTCTTTTTTTATTTGGTATGGATAAAAGATCTTCCTATGTTATACTATTTTATTCTCGACGCTGAATTGATTTGATAGCTCAGATATTGTTATTCGTGATATTGATCCGATTTGATATTATCCAGATAAAATTTATACCATTGAATTTAGTGACGAAAGATTTCTCATTTCTATGGGATTAAATCCCGAAGTATTTATTAGAAATTAAAGAGAAAAAAACATAGAGATTATGGAAGTAAATATTCTCGCATTTATAGCTACTGCACTCTTCATTCTAGTTCCTACTGCCTTTTTACTTATAATTTATGTAAAAACGGTGAGTCAAGGTGACTAATTTTACTTAAACAGGACTTTTGATTTCTTATCAATGCAGCGATAAAAAAAAAATAAAAAAAAAAAGGGGGGGGATTTCCATTTCGGGTCTTTGTTTTAAATAAAATAAAATGATCAGACTACAATCAGCAGAATTCTATGAAATCCAGATAGTATAGTAGAAAGAAACCAAATCTATTTCTTTCTATTATACTATCTATTATGGTAGGGTTAAAATAGAATGTTTTACTTAAAAAAAGAGGTTTAATATGGATGGACCAATCGATAAATTTCTTTTCATATAGAGATATCTATAGATATCTATTGAGATAGATAGAATGTCATCCACATTTTTTCTTTGTTTCATCTAATCTAATTATTAGATATAATTATATATTGGTTCCAATCAATCTGAAATAATCAAAAAGCAACTTTTATTCTTCTGATTTAAATTTTTAGATTTCAGATTCTTTTCAGAATCTCGATAAATAATAAAAAATATATAAATAATCTTTTTAGTATTCCAAAAAATTGATTAAATTGATTAAATAATTGACAGATGATCCGGGGATTCTATGAAAATCTTAAAAAGAATTAGGTTTGGAATAGTAATCTGTTTTCAATTACCCGTATTCCCGGGACAGGAAGATGGGAACAATTCAAATATTTGTTTGATTTAAAGAGTATTTTAATTTCTATATTATAGTATAGAATACATTACACCACTGGAATACAATAGAAGTTCAAAATGCAGATAGAATTGCATTTCATTAATGAGTATTAATAAAATAACTAAATTCACATAGTTAAAAAATGGAAGAACCCGGCTAGAAAACAATGGAGGCAGTTTGATCCCTTAACTCAATAAGTAGTACCCTTAGAGTCCACTTCTTCCCCATACTACAAGGGAAAGAGAAAATGTGAAAACGACCATTAAAGCAGCCCAAGCAAGACTTACTATATCCATATAAATTTTGTCTCCTATCATTATGAAGAAATTATTTTATTATTCTTTACTAACTCATTTTTCTTGTATTATTTTCGTTTTTTTTTTCACTCAAAATTATATATAGAATCTTATAATAATAGTGGA
Source organism: Trifolium repens (assembly GCA_030408175.1). Classification (NCBI taxonomy): domain Eukaryota; kingdom Viridiplantae; phylum Streptophyta; class Magnoliopsida; order Fabales; family Fabaceae; genus Trifolium; species Trifolium repens. The sequence continues at coordinate 7,076 of CP125853.1, forward strand.
ATCGCTGGTACAGAGTCAAAAAAAGATTCCGTCCGAAGACCATTCACGAAACATCCAATTAAAACATCTAACAAGTTCTTATCTGATTTCTAGTAGAATTGAAAAATGTTAAGTATAAATAAAAAATATCTTTGGAAGTTGTAAGGGAATGAATCATACTAAATAGGTAGGAATAAAAAGACCTGTGTTTTATTTTGCCCCCCATTTCATTAAGTTAAAAGTAAAAAATATAGAATCAAGATAGATTCCCTTACATACTCTATATTTGCATCTCTTATTTCCATTGGATCTAATCCTTATTGTATCCCGATTCGTTCTCTAAAACAATTTGAAAACTGCCTCTGAAATTTTTTTACTAGAGATTATCAAAAAGAAAGAATTTCATTTTTATTTAATCCAATTCAAAAAAAATTTCTATTCTATTTCGATTCTAAGAAAAATGAAATTCATAAAAAAAATCTAATTACATATTCAATTTCATTAATCTAACAAATACCAAATAAATAAATGCAGAAGCGTTTATATACTTTACATAAGTTTGTATACAAGGTTTTTCTTCAACCCCTTTTCCCTAACTAAAAATGGAATAATACTCCCCGTCCGACCTATCCCTATCCAATGTAATTCAAGACCCAATCAGTAGAGGGACACTACAGTAGTCGTGGAGTGAAAGGACTATCATTTCAAGATTGATCTATTCCTTTTCACTACTCTAATGAATTTTTTATTGAATCCGAGACGAAAAAATGGATAGCATTTGAGAGAACAAACCTCCCGGTGCTTAGAATTTTGAATCAAACAAATCTCAAGAACCCTTTACCCTATGCTTCTGCTGGAAAAAATAAAAAAATTTCTGTATCAACAAAACGGAATAAACTATTTTCATTCTCTTGTCGATCAGGCGACACCCGGATTTGAACTGGGGTAAAAGGATTTGCAGTCCCCCGCCTTACCACTCGGCCATGCCGCCAAAATGATACAAAAAAATATATAAGAATACCCCTCGCCTCAAAAAACCAAAAAAGGGGTTCTTAAATTATTTTTTTTGATGTGTTTGTATCTTAAATTCCGTTTTATTTAATCCCCTTTATTCTATTGAAAAAAAAACAAAAGCATACCTTTCAGTCGCAAAAGAAAAGTAAAAATTTCGGGACAAATAGCAATCGTTAACTACAAATTCCTGAATCATTCTTGCTTGAATTTGAATCTATTCTTTCTTAATGATAAAAAAAATAGAAATTGATACATAACCAATCAATATTATTGTTCTTTTTTTTATAATCCCTCTCTATTTCAATTATAACAGTAACTGTTAATATATGTCAACCCAGAACATAAATTTTCATTGTTACACAGATATTATCTAATCGGGTATCTTATTCGTATATAATACCTATATTCTAAATTATAGGGAATTTTCAAATAATTCTCGTGCTTTCATTTTTTTGCCAATTTTTCATTAAATAGATTGAATGATGAATAGAAAAAACAAATTAACACGACACGTGCGTGCTGTCCCGAACAAAAAGGACTGCAATAAAGTAAAAGTAAGAGACATATATAGATAGTTATAGCTGAAGTTAGATTTATGCATGTTTAATAAATCCAAGTCTTTTTATGCACTGCGATCGTATTATCCAAACTATAGCCCTTACTCCAGGTAATTATAGTGAAGTACAGAATTGGTTGAAGATCACAGGGCGTTTTGAATAAGAACACTCTGTTTATTATTATTATTTTTTTTATTCAAATATTAGATATTAGATTAGTCTCTACTCTATATGCTATTCTCTAGAGAATTCTATCTCTATAGAGAATAGCATATAGAGACCCATTAAAAAAAAAAAAGAAAAAAAAAAAATTAACCCAAGAACAAGGAGGAAATTGATATGAAACTTAGACTTTTGTGGTTGCGGGTGAAAAACACCTACGAGCGAGTGGTATACGGATTGATCCGCGACATATATATTCAGAAAATGCTTTTGGGCATTATCACATACACATTCCTTAGTGATTTAAAAAAATTTCTAAGGATTGTGGGCCAAATGCTAATAGCACCTGTCTATGAAAATCCAGAACTGTTCCATCTTATTGGTGTTTTATCTGTTTTATCTGTTTTAGGAATATTTTCAGTGGTCTTATTAATAGTAAATATTTATAAAATAAGTCGTAGATTGGTGGATTTTTTTTTTTTGCTGAAGGTATTTGGGCAGATAGATCTCGACAAAATTACAAAATTCATAACACAAAAATGCATTGTGTAAGAATCCCTAGTTCCATTCCTTTTTTTAGATACGTTACCCGATTCCTCTGATATACAATGAAAAAGTCATTTTTATTTTTGTTTGATCATGTTAAAATTAAAATTAATCACACAAATCTAATACAGTAAAATAAATCATTGTTATCATTATCCGGGATTCATGGAAAAAAGAGCCATGCCAGTATCTAGCTGGACTCTGATTGGATAAAAAAATGAAATCCATAATTCTATATATATTTATTTAATTTATTAAATATATTATATTATTAGTTAATATAGTCGAATTAGGAATAGTAAAAAAATAGAAAAAAAAGCCTGATAAAATATATCTCATAATGAATATCAATCAATATCAAATAAGATATATAGAAGGCTTTTTTTTGAGCCCTACTTTTTGTTCTTTTTGTTTATCCAATGTATTATAAGCATAATAATTCTATTTTTTGAATTGGGGAGAGATGGCTGAGTGGACTAAAGCGTCGGATTGCTAATCCGTTGTACGAATTTTTGTACCGAGGGTTCGAATCCCTCTCTTTCCTTTATATTGATGATTGGACATTTTTTTCTTTTGTTTTTCTTCCCAGTTTGTTTCTTTTTTTTTTTTACTAGTTTTTACTAGTTAAAGATGTAAAATAGATAGAAAAACAAAAAAGATTTCAAAATTCAGCACAAGTACAAGTAAGGAAAACAAAAAAGATTTTTTTATTCTTCACGTCCAGGATTACGTCCTGGGTCGTTAGATAGGAATCCGAAGATGAAAAGAGAAACAAAGAATATCACTATCGTGTAAACAAATAGTTTTAGAGTAAGCATTACAAAATCTCCAAGATAATTAAAAAAAAAAAACGACAGAGAAAGAGAATAGATTCTCTTCTATTTCATATTATATTTCCTTTGATACTAAGTTTATAAGAAATGAAGTAATTTCAAAAAAAAAAAACTTAGGAAATTGATTTGTAGTAAGAGTTGAGCTCTTTTTTTTTACCATTACAAAAAATATTCTTTCATATCCACAATCAAGATCTACGTATTGGTGGCGGACTCCAATCGAATCATAGAATTTTCATTGTCTATCCAAAAATTTCAAGATTTGGAATCAAGGATTCACCCTGTAAGACTTATCTGATCTTTATAAATGTTAAAATGTTATATATAATTTAAGTTTTCGAATAAAAAATTCTGAATTTTTTTTCGGATATTATTCAAATTTAAAGATCTCATCGAAAACTTACAGCAGCTTGCCAAACAAAAGCTAAGAGAAAAAAAAGTAAGGGTATTACTGGCATAAAATCTACAATTGGATTCAAAAAAGCGTAGGCTTCAGGTAATTTCGCCAAGAAAAAACTACTTGAATAAAGGGCAGAGTGAATACAAATACAGACCAAGCTAAATATATTAAGCATAACAAAAATGTTGTTCTTTAAGAAAATGAATTGTATTTTTGCTTTTTTTGAATTATCATTTTTTTTTTTTCTTTTTTTTATATTATGTTAATATATTATTATATATATGATATGATTTATTATATATATATATAATTTAGAATTATATATATTATTATAACAATGAAATAGAAAAGAAAAAAGAAATTTTGATTTATTTATAAATCTATATTTGGATTTATAAATAGAAAATAAATAATAATTCAAATATTGAATTTAGATTTATAGATATGAACATTACTAAATCCGGAATAAAACGAAAAAAATGAATCAACTAAGATCAGACCCCAATCCCTTTTTGATTTGAACCGGATAAGTTCAATTTCATTCTGAAATCAAAAATCGAAGAAATCATATATTCATACAATATCTTAATTGAATTCTATGGAATGATCAAAAAATTCAGTTTAATTCGATATCTATGGATATTCAAATTATAGCAACAATTTATTCTCTAGAATTTATTTAGAACTGGAATTGAGGAACAACCCATACTAGTATTTATTAGTGTCGAATCGAAAATGGGGCGTGGCCAAGTGGTAAGGCAACGGGTTTTGGTCCCGTTATTCGAAGGTTCGAATCCTTCCGTCCCAGATCATAGTTTAGATTTACAAACTATGAAAATATTCTACCCTATTTTTGATAGAATATTGACAAAATTTCTATTTCTTTAGAAATAAATTGTTCAACCTATAAAGTAGAAAGTATAGGTGTAGATAACTTGTATCAATAGATTTTTACGATTCTTTTATCTAGAAGAATAAAGCTTGCTACGTTCTCACGCCAAAGCAAATTAAGATCTACATTATTGCCTTTTTTATTTTCATGTTCAATTCCATGGTGTTTAATTTTAATAGGGGTTTACAATACCGGTGTGGATTAAGTAAATCCGTGGATAGTTTCGGTGAATTTGATGAATTTCAATTTGAAATTGATAATCAAATTGAAATGGCTATTGAAAATCAAATTCGAATGGCTATTGAAAATCAAATTGAAATGGAATTTTATCAATTTGAATTAGATAATAGTGACGACAGTTACTTTATTGACACGGATGATACGTACACTACGATGGCTAATCTTATTCTATTCCATTTCTTATTGATCGATCATTTGTAAAAGGTTTTATTAACTCCTAAGTTATGTCGAGTAGACCTTGTTGTTGTTAGAATTATTAATTCATGAGTTGTAGAGGGGAATTTATGGCACCACAAACAGAAACTAAAGCGAAGGTTGGGTTCAAAGCCGGTGTTAAAGATTATAGGTTGACTACTTTATCTTTACCCGGTTTTAAAAAAAACTATTGTAAAATAAACTAAGGAGGTATATTTTATGGTCATTTTTAACTTCGTGAAAAATCAAGTAGTACCCGGATTCACCAGGCGGCACAATGACCTAGATCGTCTTGTCCGGGAATTAGGACCGGTTTTTTTGGAGCTTATTAGAAGAGCTTCTAAAAATCCACGGGTGTTAAATTGGTTATCGTTTTTATTAGTGTTTGTGGGAATTGTAACTATAAAAAAATTATTCAATTTTTTTTTTAGAAGTTCCAATTCATAGATTTTTTTTGCTTTTCGATAATTCATAGATATATCGATATATCTATGAATTATATCAATATATTCATTATACTTTATATAAGGTAATAATTTAAAATTTAAAGGAGGTATGCTAATGATAAGACAACTTATAATACAACTTATAAGACAACGTATGCTGGCTATATATATAAAGAACAACTAATAAGAAACACAATAAATAAACGATTTAGTATTTTATTGTATTATTTGATTTGATGGTCCATATAACAACTATGGATACTATAAAGAGATAAATCCTTTCATATTTATATTTCTATTTTTCTAGTAATTATACTACCTATAAGCGGTATAAGAGATGTTATTAGTTTAGAACCACAAGAAATAAATGATTTGATTAGATATTGAATCGTCTTAGCAAGTGGATAGAATAGAATCTAGATAATTAATAGGGTTAGGATTGATCTAAACCAGCTCATTATGTATATGACTCACTATGCCAACTATAAAACAACTTATTAGAAACACAAGACAGCCAATCCGAAATGTAACAAAATCTCCCGCTCTTCGGGGATGCCCTCAGCGCCGAGGAACGTGTACTAGGGTGTATGTGCGACTCGTTTAGATCATAGACAAAAAAAAATAAAAAAATTTATTCTATTGTGTATAAAATTTATGGTTTCGATTGGTGCAAACCGAATCACCTTAATTTGTAATTTAAGATGAAAAAGACTTTCCCATTGGGAACAAAAAGTTATCCATTAAGCGGGAAAAATCCTATTTTAAATAAAGAAAAATTATGCCCTAAATTTTGCAATAACGGACTAAGAGGGTCAACTACCCAGCTAATCTTCATACTTAAATACCGTTACTGTATAACTAGATTTCGTTGTGAAAGACCTATTACTAGATATTTCATGGGTAGAGCCCATAAGTGTGAACTGTACAAGCTCACACTAATATTGATTGAATGAAGATTCAATGAAGAAAGGGGCTCCGGTGTATAGAGATGACCTCACCGTTTAACAAGGAATCATAGAAACGATGGAACCCACGATTTCTTTGTCTATTTCTGTTTAATTTACTATGCTTTTTGGAATAGCTAGTATCAATCAATAGAATTTCTTATTGAAAGGTTAAATACTTAGAAAAAAATCGTGGTTGGGAAGGTTATAGTAGCAAAAGCCATTGGAATTTTTATTTGATACATTGGAAAAATCCATTTTGTTATTAATAGACTAGGGAGGATAAAAGAATAACTGAAAGAAAAAAAATCAATTATTCATTAATGTCTCATTTATTCAATGAACAGAACTAAACGAGGATCTATCGCTCGAAAACGGAGGACAAAAAGTGGTTTTTTTACATCAAGCTGTCGCGGAGCTCGTTCAAGACTTATGCGAATGAGTTCGCAACAGAAAATAAAAGCTTTTGTTTCGGCTGATCGAGATAGAGATAGGAAAAAGAGGGATTTTCGTAGTTTGTGGATCAGTCGAATAAACGCAATAATTGTCCAGAATAAAGAAAAAATATACAATATTTATAGTAATCTAATGCATAATCTGTACAAGAGTCAATTGCTTCTTAATCGTAAAATAGTTGCACAAATAGCTATATTAAAAGGGGATTGTCTTTTTATGATTGCCAACGAGATCATTAAAAAATAAAAATTCCCCGGAGACTGAACTCCGGGAAGGTGGTAAAATAAAAGAGATTTGTATGATAAAATATAATTCATATGACAAAGTTATCAAAATAAATAATCAACCACGCTCAAAAAAAAATTATTCTTCTTCACCTATTATCTTTTTTCTTACAACGCAACAAGCTCAATAGGATTGTCGTATTTTTCGAAAAAAAAATATCAATCCGCATAAAATTTGAGTTTAGATTCAAAATTGAATTTAATTGAAGAGTAACATAACTCTATTTTTTTTTTTTAAGAACAGTAGTCGTTCTATTGATCGACTTGCTTTTTTCATATTTTTTTTTTCCATTATTAAATTTTTTTTTTCCATTATTAAATTTTTTTTTTCCATTATTAACTTTTTTTTTTCCATTATTAACAAAAGGTAACGAATTAACGAAAGGTAACAAAGATAAAATACGAGCTTGTTTTATAGCAGTCGTAATCAATCGTTGTTGTTTTAAGGTCAATTTATTCACGCGTCTAGATAATATTTTTCCTTGTTGACTAATAAATCGATAAAGTAAACTCATGTTTTTATAATCAATTCGATCCCCCGGTTGGATCGGGGACAAACGCCTACGAAAAGATTTCTTCGATTTCTTAGATTTCTTAGATTTAAGAAAGAGTCCCTTAGATTTCTTAGATTTAAGAAAGAGTCCCTTAGATTTATCCATGGTTTGTTTATTCCTATACCGAAAATCCCATTTCTTAAAAAAAGGATTTGTTTTATTTATATTCTTTTTTTTTTGTAATATATATATTTGTTATAGAAAGAAATATATGCTATATAATGGTATATGTATATAATTTCATTTCATGTTATAGAATATTATAATAGATAATCTAGATCTAAATATAATATAATTTAGATCTTATCTATATAATCTATATAATTATCTAGATATTTCGATCTTATTTATATAATATAATAGATCTTATTTAGATCTTATTTATATAATAAATAATATAATTTATAGAATTTACCCCCTTAAGGGTGACAAACAAGCAATCTATTTTCTCTATTTCTTTATCTCTGCGTGAATCATATGTTTGCGACAAAAGGGACAGAATTTTTTTAATTCCAATCGACTAGGGGTATTGTGTCGATTCTTTTGAGTAATATATCTAGAAATACCCCTTGATTCCTTATTAACACTCTTTTTATCACAACTGGTACATTCCAAAATAACAGTAATTCGGATATCTTTACCCTTGGCCATGAACCTCCTTTGGTTTTTTTTATTCACTTAACTCTTCGATTTTCAGATTCGAAGGGAAGAAGAAAAAGGAACGAAAAAAGTATAAGTTGATAATTCAAAATCAAATTATGAAAGATTTTGTTCCAATTAATTTAATTAATATAGTACAGTAATAATTCACTAATACAATGATTTCGAACTATATTTCGAATCACAGTACAGTATTTCATTTTTCATTTTAATATCTTGTATGATATTCTTGCCCCTTCCCCAGTATTACAATTCTATTTCTGGTCTCACTCTATTATTAATAGCAATGGAATTGAAGGATTAATTCAATTCCATTGATGGCAAAAATTCCGAATTTAACTGAGGCCAAATACACCTTTTGTAATTTCCTCTTTTTTGGAACCTGGTCTAAGAAAAAAATGAATGAAGAGGGATTTAATCACAGCTATTTTATGGGATCTCTAATCTTCGTCACCCCTTACCTGTGCCAATAACTAGAATTAAAAAAAGGGGAATGTCAATGCATCTGGGAATAAACGATTGATTTCTATCAAGAGACCCGCTAGAGCCGCGAACCATAGAGTACTTGCCACTGGTGCTACAGAGAGATATGTTTTTAGATCTCGCATTTCAAATCCTCCTTCGTTTTTTTTCTTGTAATTTGTAATACATAATAACATAATAATAATACAGAATTACATATAGTAGTATGATCAAATTTCTTTTTTTTTAATAAAACCACTTGGATTTGTCGGGGAAAGTCCGAATTCAAATTGAATTGTACAACGATTAATTGGATATTTTTTTTATATCATAGAATTTATATATTATTATATTATTTTTTTTATTCAAATAATTATTAGATTATAATAAAATAATAACTAAACTATATTATTTTGTTAGTGATTTTTTGAAATTATGAATTCTATTAAAAGAATATTTTGAATTATTCTATTTTTCATATTCAAATTCTATTTTAGAGATATATATTCTTTGGTCTTTATACTCTTTAATATTGTTATTATTTTATTTATATATCCTATCTATTCTATGTTTTAATTAATTAAATAGAATTATTCTATACGAATATTCGATTCGATATCTTATTTATACCATCTAAGTTTATATGATATAAGAAAGTAAAAAAAAGGCATGATATATAATGGAAAAATGTGGAAAACAAGACAAAAATTCTTTACAATGACACTGGAAACCGATGTAATAAAGGGATGTAGCGCAGCTTGGTAGCGCGTTTGTTTTGGGTACAAAATGTCACAGGTTCAAATCCTGTCATCCCTATCCCTAACTATTAGTTATCGTATCAGCAAGAGATCAATTTCGACCGATTCAAATTGGACATACTCAATATGGAGAACTATTCATATTGAGTATGTATCCATGCAAGATGTATTTCCATCACATAAAATAAAATTCTTTATGAAAAGAAAGCGCTCTTAGTTCAGTTCGGTAGAACGCGGGTCTCCAAAACCCGATGTCGTAGGTTCAAGTCCTACAGAGCGTGATACCATTCTTCTCTTCTTAGATTGATCTTTACACTTAAATGATGGGATAACAGTCTAATCAAAAGTCTTAATTTGATCTCCAGTGAATTAGGATTAAAACAAAGAAATAGGAGGTCAATAAACAAAAGAGATGTTACTTAATCAAATATCCAACTGATCACCACGTCGGTATTGTAAATATGCCGTTACAAATAATCCAGCCAAAGTAATAGGAATTAGACCTAACACGATTCCAAATAGAAAAACTTCAATCATTTGAGTTTGGTTGAAAGGAAAAAAGGGGGGGTAATATCTATCCTAAAATTGGAATCTGAATGACCAAGAATTGGCAATATTCTAAGGAACTATAGAATATCTAAAATATTCCACAATTTCCAATTCATCTCAAAATTTCAAATCAAATAAGTCGTATCTTATTCAGACTGATAAAAAGCCCTGCGGTTATAGTTAAAACTGCTAGTAGAAAACCGAAATAACTGGTTATAGTGGGCATAAGGAAACTAGATGAAATATGTTCTTTTTATACATATGTTTATAAAGCACTTTCCTAAGTTTCCGTTTTTGAGATAAAAAAAATAGGAAAATAAGCAAAAAATACCACTTGAAAGATACAATTGAAAATAATGGATTCATGAATCCATTATTACGGACGAACAAAAATAAAAATTTAGTTACATAGGTAAGAAATCAATTCATCATCTTTGACATCTACCCATCCGGTGATTCCAAATCAACAGATTTTTTGATCAACTCATGAGTTGAGTAAACTAATCGAATGGAAATATTTTCATTTTTTTTATTTTAATATAAAGCTCTATCCTTGTAATTAAACCAAGAAAGAGCCATAGCTTTTTTGTGTCCAATATTTGAAGAAAAATAGAATTCGTTGTTTTTTTTTTAGTATTTATTACTGCTATTATTTTTACGTGTTGTGTTACTGGACGACTAATGAATTCTTTACAATGAAATAAAGAAGGGGTTCTAACAAAAAGGATCTTCGACAACAAAAAAAAAATTATATTTATCTATTTCCTATCTAATTGAATTCTAAAAAGATTCTAATTTCCTTCATGAATTATTAGAAACCAATTCATCCGATTCATATTTTAATTGATCCTCAGGTTCTAGTCCCAGGCTAATAATGAATGTGGAGAAACCTCATCTTAAATTAGAGTCTTAAACTTGAAGGAATTTTCTATTCAGTACATCGAAACAACCAACAAGTAAAAAAGAAATAAATTTAATTTTCTAGTACTTGATCTCATCACTGATTGTGAAATTTCGTTGCTGTGTTAGAAGAAGGATAGCTATACTGATTCGGTATACTCGAAAGAGACCCTTGGTACAAAATTGACGATCTAACAAGGATTGCATTTCAGTAAATTTCTACTTACTGATCTCATCTTTTATGGAATCGATCCCCCTTTGACTGTATAAGAATACGTGGAGCTCGGCATGTCTGGAAGCACAGGAGAACGTTCTTTTGCTGATATTATTACCAGTATTCGATACTGGATTATTCATAGCATTACTATACCCTCCCTATTCATTGCGGGTTGGTTATTTGTCAGCACGGGTTTAGCTTATGATGTATTTGGAAGCCCCCGTCCAAACGAGTATTTTACAGAAAGCCGACAAGGAATTCCATTAATAACTGGCCGTTTTGATTCTTTGGAACAACTCGATGAATTTAGTAGATCTTTTTAGGAGGCTCCAATGACTATAGATAGGACCTATCCCATTTTTACAGTACGATGGTTGGCTGTTCATGGACTAGCGGTACCCACCGTTTCTTTTTTGGGATCAATATCAGCAATGCAGTTCATCCAACGATAAACATAATCCGAATTATAGAGCTACGACACAATCAAACCCAAATGAACAAAATGTTGAATTGAATCGTACCAGTCTGTACTGGGGTTTATTACTCATTTTTGTACTTGCTGTTTTATTTTCAAATTATTTCTTCAATTAATTAATAGAAGAAAAGGGACTAATATATATATTAGGAATTCTCTTATCCCATTCGGAAGGATATCATTTCATAATTATCTATGACTGTTTAGGTCTTTAGTAGGACTGACTACTTGATCAAATGTGGAGGAAAGTGGGATAAATGGCCGATACTACTGGAAGGATTCCTCTTTGGATAATAGGTACTGTAACTGGTATTGTCGTAATTGGTTTAGTTGGTATTTTCTTTTATGGTTCATATTCCGGATTGGGATCATCCCTGTAGTAATCGGATGAATTTAGTTTTCGAAATGAAAGCATAAGAACTCAACAGGGATCCACTCTTTCTTTGATGAATTCGAGGGGGTCCCGTTGAGTTCTCCATAATCAGAATATTGATTTTTCTAAGTGACTCAATAGATAACTTTAGGGTATGTTTCAAAAAATTCCATTTCCATTTTTTAGGATGTTTTTGAAAAATGAACTTCATTAATGGGTTGAAAACATTTTTTCTGGATAATATCTGTCGATACTTTATTCTTTTAAGTTGAAAGAAAAGTAAAAGAAAGAAGCAATCACTTGATTTACTTCTTCTGAGTGGCGTGGCGCAATAATAGAATATAGTATTCTAAGAATTCTATTTTGTAAGAATTTTGAATTATAATAAATATATTTTTTTTTGTAGAACCGAACCTTTTTGATACTATATTCATAGAATACTAATGCAATCTTACTCTAAATCGATTTTAGTCTAGAATAAGAATCATGATTTAAATTTTTTTTTAAGTTAATTTAAGGATTAAGGAAGTTGTATTTGGTGAATCAAATTTCCGCTCTTTTTTGTTTGTCCGATACTTCACTACGTATCGATTTCGACATAAACAATAAGGAAGGGGACTCTAGGAAAAGACAAATTATCGATCCTAGAATCCCGTTTTCCCCATTTCTATTTCTACTTTAAACCTAATATTCTCTGCCTATTTTTTTAGGTTTAGTATCGAGTCGAATTTCATTCTATTACAATAGAAAAGGATTCATATATTTCTATTCTAGGACATTGAAATGTGAAAACAGCCGCATAATCATCTGGTTCGAATTAATTGTGGAGTTGAAAAAAAAAGACAAGAACCAAAGTAAAATAGTCTTCTTCACAATATACATACTATGAATGACTAATTCTATGGTACAGGGAATTTTCGAAATATAGTCAAAAAAACTAGAAAGAACCGAAGGTCTTTCCATAATTATTTATCCAAAAAAATGGAGTTCTTTTTACTAGCTTAATATGTTGATAAATCCAGATACCTAAAAATTCATTTCAGACAATTGAACCTTCTCAAATTGTTTCTTTTTAAGAACCAAAAAGATTTGTGCCAAAATAATAGATGCCAAGAAGAACAAGAGACCTTGGACACGTAACGGGTCTTGAAGCACTATTTCTGCATCCCCCTGACCAAATCCACCCACATTAGGATTACTCGTTAATGGTTGATCAAGTTTGATAGATTCACCCTCTGAAACAAGAAGTTCTGGTCCTGGCGGTATAACATCAATCACTTCACGTCCATCTGATGGAGCCACTATCGTTATTTCGTATCCACCCTTTTCTTTTCGTATAATTTTGTTTACTATACCAGTTGCTGTAGCATTATAAACATTATTATTACTCTTGCTCCCGTCAGGATAAATCTGACCCCTTCCCCTGTTCCCGCCTACGTATATGGGATATTTTAAGAAGTGAACATCCCTCTTAGTAGCGGGATCTGGAGAAAGAATAGGAAAGGTAATTTCACTATATTTCTTCCCAGGAACGGGGCCTACCACAAGAATATTTTTTTTTGTGGGACGATAGCTTTGAAAAGACAAATTACCTATCTTTTCTTTAATCTCTGGCGAAATACGATCGGGAGGGGCCAATTCAAAACCCTCTGGTAAAATAAGAACGGCCCCTACATTCAAAGCCCCTTTTTTTCCATTAGCAAGAACTTGTTTCACTTGCATATCATAAGGAATTCGAACAACTGCTTCAAATACAGTATCGGGAAGTACGGCCTGTGGAACCTCAATATCTACGGGCTTATTAGCTAAATGACAATTAGCACATACAATCCGGCCGGTAGCTTCTCGCGGATTTTCATAACCTTGTTGGGCAAAAATGGGATATGCATTTGAAATGGGGGCTCGAGTTATTATATATATCATGAGCAATACGGAAATGGATCGAGTAATCTCTTCCTTTATCCAAGAAAAAGCATTTCTAGTTTGCATGGTCCAATCATTGATCCTGAAAATTTCTACAATAAGATTAGGTAGGTTACTGGCACAGTTCCCTATCCATGATTCTGCTATTTACTCAAATCATTTTCCTAGAATATAGGAAGAATACGAGTAGAACGAAAAAGAATAAGTTCCATTTTGAATGTTTAGCTTTTATATATAAAAAAACAAATTTTAGAAAAGGATACGCGGATCCTTTTTTCAGTCATTCATTGAATGATAAATAACTACAAGCGACGGAGATACACGATTTAAATAACGGAAAATCCAGTATTTTAAAATGGTATCTAAAATGACTGGAAAAGTGGAAACAAGACCAGATATAATTTGATCATTCTGAGTAAATCCAAAATCTTTATAGACAGACCCAATCATTAGTTCCCAACCATGAGTCGAATGGAATCCTATACAAAAATCAGTTAATAAAAGAATCGAAAAAGCTTTTATTGTGTCACTTAAGTTATATAGAAATTCTTGAACCCAAGAGTTAAGAATAATGAGTTCTTGATTACCCCTAATAGAATAACCACTTAGAATAAGGAAACCGATTATATTTGTACAGAAATACAAAGTCGTATGGATACGATCTTGGTTGTTCGTCTCGATTAACTGGATAGTTTCTTTGTAGATTTCGATACGAAGGTTTTGTAAACGTGTTTCCGGGTATTCCTTTAGCATTTGATCTAAGAGGAACAATTCCTCGAACTCTATGAATTTCTTTAAAAGACTTTTTTCTTGAATAATATTCAAGAAAATTTCGGATTGTTTCGTATTCCACCAATTAGTAATCCAAGATTCCAGACTTTTCTTAAATGTAAAAGAGATGCACCAGGGCAAAAAGACTATAGATGTAAGACATAGAAGGGGAATGAATGCTTTCTTTTTTGCCATTTTTCGTCTCAGTTTCATCTCATTTGTCAACTATATAAAAATAGAATGTTTCTATCAAGCATAAGTTCTATTACAAGTAAATAGAAGTAATATACCCTAGCCTATAATATATCCATTTCGAATTTTTTCATATAAATGGAGAATCTATTTTCGCTTTTTTATTTGTCATTTGGAAGTTTTTTTTCCTTTTTAATTTGGAAAAAAAGAATACAAAAGAATATAGAAATCAAATCAAATAAGAAAAAATAATCCACTGCCAATTTGAATGAAGAAGAAAAATCGTGTTTCAAAAGCTATGAATTAAAAATGAAATAAAAAAATAAATGCTTTCTTAGAGAAAGTATTTATTTTTCTAATTTTTTTGACAACGATTTGCATTGGTAGACTCAAGAATATGGAACGATTTCCATTGGTACACTCAAGAATCTGGACAAGTCCCAAGCTTTTTGTATAACGTTGCGCGGAGTCCTATCATAATAATCATCAACAGGAGTCAAGGGAATGGTCCCCTGTTCTCTGGTTTGCATATAAAGGACACCACTACTAGGTTCTGGGTTAGGGTTAGCTTGTAGTATGAGGGACTGAATATCTTCCATACGAACTCGGAGAAAAATACGACGATATGTTCCAGGAAATCCGTAACGAAAAAAACAAACCATTCGATTTTTTTTATCGAAAAAATTATAACCACTCCCCACATTCCAAAAAATAAGAAGCCACCAATGTAAACTTAGAAAGAGACCTGCGATTCCATAGAAAGTAAGCGTGACCCCTTGTGGCAAAAAAGGAACTACAAATTCGGACGAAATGAAAGAGAAAAAATGCCTACCATAGTAACTGGAAACGGAAATATATAACACCCCTAATGAACCTAAAAGAGTGAAAGAAGCCCAGAAAAAATTGATTGTTTTTTTGGACCCCGGTACAATGTCAAGCCATGCGTCTTGTGAACGACAACCCTGTTTTTTCGATCTCCAACTAATGAATTTTGGAACATGAACTAATAAAGCAGACATTACAATTAATACAAGGCCTACTAAAAACACATAAACGTTTATCATAAAATGGGTACCTCAATTTCATATTTGTACCTGTTATTTTTTGTTGATTGGTATATTAATATTTTTGTTGTTATATTTAACCCCCTAATCCTAGTTAGGCTTATATAATATTATAAGGAGTACTTTTCTTTTTTAATTAAAGAGAATAATTCTTAAAAAATGGAACAAAATAACAAACCCAAACAAATAAATTTAACTTTATATAAAATATATATATATGAGACTTGTGCCTACTGCCCAAGTCTAAAAAATCTTGTTTTTTTGGACATGAAGAAATAAAGAAGCCATTGCAACTGCCGGAAATACTAGGCCCACTAAAGGAACAAAAAGGGAAGGTAAGTTTATCATAAAATGGGGTACCTCAATTTCATATTTGTACCTGTTATTTTTTGTTGATTGGTTATTAAAATTTTTATTTTTCTTATATTATATTGGAATAAAGATAGTCTATAATCACTAGAATTCATATAGACTTATACTAACTCTATTTTAAAAATTATACTATGTATAGCTATTATACTATGTATAACAGATATGAATAGATAAATATATATATCTACCTATTATATAGGTAGTATACAGAATAAGTATAGAATATAATAAATCCATAATCAAAGAAAAAAATGAATAAGATTTATTACGAATCAAAAGGAAAAAATAATAAAATAATAAAGATGATTTTATTAAAGATAAGGAATGTAGAACGAAATAACGGGATTTATTTCGCCCTCTATTTCTACAAGAAACATGTCTATCCTAATAAATCTTTTGATTATTATTAGTATTTTTCTATTTTTATCTTATTACTTTACTCTTCTGGAGAAGTTACTCAGGTTTAGATGTATACATAGGGAAAGCCGTGTGCAATGAAAAATGCATGCACGGCTTGGGGAGGGATTTTTGATTGTTTTATTTGATTAAACAATGCATTTTCTACTCCATCCGACTAGTTCCGGGTTCGAGTCCCGGGCAACCCATTTTAATTATTACTTAAAATAAAGTTTATATAATATATATAAATTTCGATGAATTATGGAAAAGCAAAAAAAATCGATTCATACACGGATCACTTTCTATTTCGAATCTTGTTTATCAGGACCAATGCCAAGAAGATCAATACGAAAGACAAGGAAAGAGACAAGTAAAGGGTGATCCAATTTAACACGCGTTCATTTTTTATTTTAAAAATGTAAGAACTTCAATCAGGTTAGTCATACCTTTCTTGATTCTTTTTTTTTGCTGTCATAAAGAAAGATTAAAACGAAACTAAATGATGTCAAAAATCAGTCGTAGGGGATCGATCTTTCAAAAGATCCCCAGAGAAAGGAAAAAGGAAGCCGTAGGAGAACTAAGTCAATATAGAATTATTGACTTAGTCTTCCTCCTCGTCTTGGTCTTCTTTCTCTTTCCTTATAATATTTTTGATTTTTACAAAAATAGATACATTCCTTTTTATATTAAAGTAATGAACATCCAAAATATTTATGAAATTAAAATGAGAATGACAACGATCAAATTCTTCTTCGTTGTCGAAATCTTCGTTCAAATCTTCTTTATTTATAGAGAAAATTTGAACCTCCACAATATTTATGAAATTTAAATCAGAATTACAACGATCAAATTCTTCTTCCTTGTCGAACTCTTCTTTAAAATAATAATAATAAAAACGATCAATTTCTTCTTCATTGTCCCCCTCTTCTTCGGTATCATTGTTTAATAAAATTAAAAAACAAGTTTCGTTATTATCGGTCTTCAAAAAAAATATATCAAAATCGATCCACTTAAAATACCAAATACAATAAAGAAGATAAGATAAATAAGTAACTAAAAAAAGAGAGACCACTAGGGCCGGATGGATTCCATAGAAAAGTTCTGTAGTCATCTTTTTTTTTTTCACCCCCCCCCTTTGGGCTTTTAAAACAGTACCTTAGAAAAAACTAAGGCGGTAGAAATTAATTTCTCATGAAAATCAAAAAAATTTGCTTTTTCAATGAGTTAGAAAGATATATAAATCTTTCTAACTCATTGAAAAAGCAAATCAATACTGAGATGACGAACTCCATAGAGCATAAGCTCTATTTCATCTCATGGCGCGCGAGAACCGATCGACCGCAACTCTAACCTCTCCAGAATATCTGGATAATTTTACCCCACAAAATTCGAACTTTTTGACTCTGAGCTATTTTGATAGCTTTACCAAAAAAAATCCGAACTTGTTCGCTCCGAGCTATCCTCCAAATTTCAGCCATATCTACGCTGACTCCGTAGATATTTAAGCGGACAGTAAATCTGACAATAGTCATTTTAATTACTCCTTATATTTCACAAAAAAATTTAATTCAATCTTATAAAATTTAATCTTATAAAATGAATTAAGAGTGTAGTAAGAATTCTACATAAATAAGTCTACTATTTTTCTAGTAAAAGACTTATTATTTTCATTCTCTACTACACGCGATATATATTCCACCTATATATATATATATCGCACATATATATTATATGGACCCTATGGGTTGAATGTCAAGATAACAAAGGAGTTAAGAAGAAAATCGATTATTAACTTACATTTATTATTATCAATTAATCCGAATTATGGTTCGTATTTAAAGTAATAATTAAATTAATTGAGTTGCCGGGGACTCGAATCCCTAACTAGTCGGGTGGGATAGAAAACCTACGGCCGGAATGAAAGTAAAATCTACCAGTTCGAATAAATAAAAAACCAAAATAAAATAGCTAGATTCAAATAGATGGATTCTAAGAAATGGAATAGAATAACATTAGCCATCGTAGTAGACGGGAATGACATAACAGCTAATTACATATCATAATTTGAAAATTTCAACTCAATTCAAATTGACTAAGAATGAATATGAATGCGGTCTATTTTCCACATTCAAATGTATTTCATTTTATACATAAAATAATAATGTATCGATATCGATTTATACATATCCATTAGAATTTGGGTGGATTATCAAAAGAAATTGGATAAATAATTAGAAATTTCTATTGAATGAATTTCTAAATGAATATCGAATTTAAAAAATTAATAAATAGATTTTTGATTTTCATTTTGTTATTATAAGATCTGTATCTGTCCGCTCTAAGGAAAAAAAAAAAGAATCGAACGTTAGAGTATTCTAACTTCTATCAAAAAATCATAGAAGGAGGGACATATAAAATAGAGATATATGTAGTATATCTCTCTGTATATTGAATTGCGAATAGAGAGATAATAGAATCATTTCTGATTCGACTAAATATGGGTATCTGATATAGATGAAAGAAAATCAATCAAACAAAAACAAATAGAAGGAAATTTTCTCCAATATGGGAGTCGATTTCTAAGAAATTCAACAGTTCCGGCATATAATTCTAATAATACAAATGAAAAAACATCCTAATGAGATATCAATCTCAAAGAAAAAACGGGGGATATGGCGAAATTGGTAGACGCTACGGACTTAATTAGATTGAGCCTTGGTATGGAAACTTACTAAGTGAAAACTTTCAAATTCAGAGAAACCCTGGAATTAAAAAGGGGCAATCCTGAGCCAAATCCTTCTTTCCGAAAACAAAATAAAAGTTCAGAAAGTTAAAATAAAAAAGGGATAGGTGCAGAGACTCGATGGAAGCTGTTCTAAGAAGTGGAGTTGACAACATTTCCCTCGGCAGTAGGAAAGGAATCGTTCTATCCAACTTCCAGAAAGGAAAAGATCAAGGATAAACATATATATATGGTATATATATTATGTAGTCAAATACTCTTTCAATTGATTAATGAAGACTTCTCACGTCTATTTGTAAATTGTAAATATTTCTTTTCTATCACAAATGAAAGATTTGAATCAAATCAATTACAACTGGAATAAAAAATGAAATATTCATTGATCAAATCAGTCACTCCACCACAGTTTGATGAATCTTTTGAATAACTGATTAATCAGACGAGAATAAAGATAGAGTCCCATTCTACATGTCAATACCGACATCAATGAAATTTTTAGTAAGAGGAAAATCCGTCGACTTTAGAAATCGTGAGGGTTCAAGTCCCTCTATCCCCAAAAGCCCTTTTAATTCTCTAATTTTTTATCCTATATCCCCTTTTTTAATTTAAATTCATAAAGTTTTTTTTAGTTGACATAGACTCAAGTAATTTCTTAAAATTAAGATGGTGCGTCAAGAATGGTCGGGATAGCTCAGCCGGTAGAGCAGAGGACTGAAAATCCTCGTGTCACCAGTTCAAATCTGGTTCCCGGCAATTCATTTGTATGAGTATATGTATCTATTCCCCTATTTCTTTTAATAAATTGGGGAATAGATACATATTTCTTAGTGGTCTTAATCATCCTAGATAATTTATCTAGGCGTACGGAGATATGCTCTTTCTAGATGAAGAATGAATAGATGTATATTCTAGGTATCGAAAGTAAGTATGAAAATGAATGATTCCATTTTATTTCGATTTTTTCCGCGCTCCAAAAAGAATGTTACTATTTCAACAATATTCAAATGGTTAAATTAGTTGGTTAAAAGACCAAAAAGTTTAATCTAGGGGAGTTCAAAAGTGAGAATTGTTAAAATTTATCTGAGATACATTATAAAAAAATACGGTCGATTTCTTTGATCTTACTTTTTCTTTTTCGTAGCCGGATATCTAATTGATGTTGATGTGCATCTTACATAGTTAATGATGCAGAACTTTTTCAGTTCATCCTATTGACTCATCCGAATGAAACCTCTATTATCTAATCTATAAGAAAAAGAAAATGTACAGATATTTATGGAATATCTGGGGTTGCCGAAGTGCGGATTAGTTTCTTATTTTTATCATTTAGTGAGCATCTTGTATTTCATAAAAATTGGGGGCGATATAATCTTTACGCAAAGGCCATCCTACCCAACTTTCGGGCATTAAAATACGTTTCAGACGCGGATGATTATCATAAGAGATTCCTAACATATCATAAGATTCCCTTTCTTGAAAATCTGCACTTTTCCAAACCCAGAAAATAGAAGGAATTCTAGGATTTTGCCTTGGGGCAAATACTTTTATGCATACCTCTTCGGGTTGATCTAGACTATACTCTATTCTCGTAAGATGATAGACACTAGCTAATAGTCCTCCTGGTGCTACATCATAGGCACATTGGGAACGTAGATAATTGTAACCATATACATATAAAATAACAGCAATCGAATGCCAATCCCCGGGCTTTATTTGTAAAGTCTCTATTCCTTGGTAATCGAAACCCAAAGATCTATGAACTATTCCGTGTTTGACTAGCCAAGCAGACAAATTACCCTGCATTTTTTTACCTCTCCGGCGTTTTTTTATAAGTTTGGTATTTTGGTATAAGTATTTACCATTTATTTACATTACAATGAAATTTTTGAAGATTGACTTGCTTGCTATTTCTTATTCTATTTTGTACAAAAGGATCCTGTTTAATTCACTTTTTCGTTCGTCGTAGGATACTGAACTTTTTTATATTTGAAAAATGTGTCAGAGGTTATCTCTGAAATAGATGATGGTTGATAGAATAATCCTTGATTATAATTGCCGGTATGAGTATTGCGTTCAACATTAAATTTGTGGTTGGTAGTAAAACACCTATTCTCTCGTTGATAACTAATTTGATCTTCATAGATTTCTCGAGAGATTTTCTTACGAAGTTTTGTTATAGCATCTATAACGGCTTCCGGTTTGGGTGGACAGCCCGGCAAATAGACATCCACAGGAATTAGCTTATCCACGCCCCGAACAGTACTATAAGAATCGGTACTGAACATACCTCCTGTAATGGTACAGGCTCCCATAGCAATAACATATTTTGGTTCGGGCATTTGCTCATATAATCGAACTAAAGAAGGAGCCATTTTCATAGTTACAGTGCCCGCTGTTAAAATTAAGTCTGCCTGCCTAGGACTAGAGCGTGGTACCAGTCCATAACGATCAAAGTCAAATCGTGATCCTATTAATGAAGCAAATTCAATGAAGCAACAACTAGTACCATAGAGAAGCGGCCATAAACTGGATAGTCTTGACCAATTTGAAAGATCATTTAATGTAGTAGAAATAACTGAATTTTTTGTTTTTTGATCAAGTAAGGGAAACTCAATGGAATTCATAATTGTCTCAATGTTTTGTTTAATTGTCTAAATATTCAAGAATTAAGACCATTCTAATGCTCCCTTGCGCCATGCATAAACTGAACCAACAATTAGGATAAGCACGAAGATGAAAGCTTCTATAAATACGGATACCCCCAATACATCAAAACTCATTGCCCATGGGTAAAGAAAGACTGTTTCAACATCAAAAACAACAAAAACTAGAGCAAACATATAATAACGGATTTGAAATTGTAACCAAGCATCGCCCATCGGTTCTATTCCGGATTCATAACTAGAAAGTTTTTCTGGCCCTTTTCTAATCGGAGCTAAAATTCCAGAAATTAGAAATGCCAAAATAGGAATAAAGATCGATATTATTAGAAATGTCCAAAAAATATCATATTCATAAAGCAAAAACATAAATGTACTCCTAATACATATTTCATCTTAATGCATAAGAATTTTGTAATATAAATTAATGTTTACTGTAATCTAATTAGTCATTATTTTAAATTCTAAAAAATGAAAATTTTAAGATAATATCCTCTTTCCTATTTCTTTACAATATTCTATATCTATTTAGATATAGAATATCGATATAGAATAGATATAGAATAGATATATAGAATAGATATAGAAAGAAGGTATTCGATAATATTAAAGAACTATTTGTATATTCATAATGATTTAAATAAATCATCTTCCTAATATAATTATATTCATTTTTTTATTATATTAATTAAATATCAGGATATCGGGATAAAATACATAGAATTTATATAATAAAATCGAATAAATAATATTAAAGAATCAAAATATTCAAAACTAAAAAAACGAGAATCTTACTATACGAATAAAAATGATGATATTGTTTTATTGATAAAAAAAAGATTTGATAATTAGATAAATCGATTAAAATTGTATTCTATGTAACTATTAATTTCAATTCTTTTCTTAAAATTATATTCTGATTTTTATGATTTTTATGATATGTTATATACTAGAATATCAAATCAGTCATAATTATGAAATAGGTGCATAATTGAATCTAAATAGAAATGCTTTGTATTTTATTTTATTAAGTTTATATACCACAACAATTCGTTATGTATGGATGGTGAGATTCCATTGATACAGAGCCAATCCATTCTATTTTCTCTGACAGATGGTCAGAACTTCGTCTCAACTCAAATCCTACGACGCTAAGAGGTCCACTACAGATCAAAAATTTTTGAAGTAGTGTTTTGTTTTTAAATAAGGTATCTCCTTACGTTGTCACGCCAAAGCAAAGTAAATAAAGTAAGATACCCTTGCATTTTTTTTGAATTAGAATATATGATATGATAAAATTAGGATTCCGTTTTTTGAATATGGTTATGATGAATTTATTTTTACTTAGAAAAGTCGTATTGTGAAATTAGTAGTATTTTTTTTGCAATTCGAAATTACTTACTTTCGAATTAACTTATTTAATTATGAAATTATTGAACTAAAGAAATGACTTAATTTCGAAATTATGAAAAGTAAAGTCTAAATTAGGGAAATAAAGAAATTATTTAAGTAAAAGAAAAAGATGGTTCTTTTGTTCTTTCGAGGCAGTCGGAAAAGAGTCAATGTAGTCAAAATAATTATGTATTTTGAAACTAATGTGATAGAGTTGCGAAGGATGAACTTTTAACAGTTTAAAATACGAATTTTTGAACAAAAATCGACTTTAAGGGGGTTTTTTATTGCCATGCATCCAGTAGGAATTGAACCTACGACTTCGCCAATTATGAGTTGGGTGCTTTAACCATTCAGCCATGGATGCTTCACGGGAATCCCCCTAGCTCGTGAATAATAAATAGTTGATATTCTATATTTTTTTTCTAGCTTTGTATTTATTTGATTATGTTAGGATATAGTAATTGTGTTATGAAGAGCTAATATTAAGCAATTAATAACTAAGATACCTGTAGTTTAGGAAAGAATTCTGATAAATGCATAATTTGTGTTATGAGAGGAAAGCCCGCTTAGCTCAGCGGTTAGAGCATCGCATTTGTAATGCGATGGTCATCGGTTCGATTCCGATAGCCGGCTTTTTTTCTCTATTTGTTTTCATTTTTGATATAATCTCTTTTGATTTTTGAAAAAAAAAAAAATTGGGTAGTTCCGTTTCTGTAGAACAAATCAATAAAATAACCTCCTTTTTTTATTTTATATATATAATTATATATATATATTATTATATTTTTTTGTATATAGATAGATATACAATAGATAGTAGATAGATATACAATAGAATAAAATTCGGATACTGATAGAATCTTTCTAATTCTTCTTTGTACTAGAAATATTGTAGTACAATACTTTATTATCATATTTGTCATTTGTCATTTAGTTTAGTTTTAATTTTTCTTTATGAGATTTTCCATTTTAAAAAGGAGTGTTTATGTCACGTTATAGAGGGCCTCGTTTCAAAAAAATACGTCGTCTGGGGGCTTTACCCGGACTAACTAGTAAATGGCCTAGAGGTGAAAACCAACCGCCTCCCCCTCAAAGATCTCAATATCGTATTCGTTTAGAAGAAAAACAAAAATTGCGTTTTCATTATGGTCTTACAGAACGACAATTGCTTAAATACGTTCGTATCGCTGGAAAAGCCAAAGGGTCAACCGGTCAAGTTTTATTACAATTACTTGAAATGCGTTTGGATAACATACTTTTTCGATTGGGTATGGCTTCGACTATTCCTCAAGCTCGTCAATTAGTTAACCACAGACATGTTTTAGTTAATGGTCGTATAGTAGATATACCGAGTTATCGTTGCAAACCCCAAGATATTATTACAGCAAAGGGCGAACAAAAATCTAGAACTCTGATTCAAAATTCTCTTGAATCATCCCCCCGCGAAGAATTGCCAACCCATTTGACTCTTCATCCACTCCAATATAAAGGATTAGTCAATCAAATAATAGACAGTAAATGGGTTGGGTTGAAAATGAATGAATTGCTGGTTGTAGAATATTATTCTCGTCAGACTTAAACCTAATTAAAATAACAATAATTTTGATGCGAGGATTTTCCCCCATTCGTGTATTCAAATATGGAATTTGAAT
This sequence comes from Trifolium repens, assembly GCA_030408175.1. NCBI lineage: Eukaryota > Viridiplantae > Streptophyta > Magnoliopsida > Fabales > Fabaceae > Trifolium > Trifolium repens. Next base: position 32,143 of record CP125853.1, read on the forward strand.
CTTTAGCACAAATCCATATATTCAGAATAGGTCTAAAATGAAATAGATGTATCTAGGGATTAGTCATTTCAAAGTGAATTTTCCCTAGATACACAATACACATGTCATGCTATTTTATTTCACACATGCTATTTTATTTCACAATTGAATCCATTTAAAAAAGACCTAAGGTTAGGGATTTTTCAATAGGTAATGTTGCTCCAATACCCAACCAAAGAGCCACGACGGTACCAATCAAAAAGACGGTTGTTGCTACTGGACGGCGAAATGGGTTTTGGAACTTATTAACATTCTCCAAAAAAGGTACTGTTAATAATCCAGCGGGTACTGAAACCATTAATAGAACGCCCAATAATTTATTAGGTACTGTACGAAGTATTTGAAATACGGGAAAAAAATACCATTCGGGCAATATTTCCAAAGGAGTAGCAAACGGATCCGCGGGTTCCCCAATCATTGATGGTTCGAGAACCGCTAAGCCTACGTTACAGGCAATAGTACCTAGAATTACGACTGGAAAAATATATAAAAGATCATTAGGCCATGCGGGTTCTCCATAATAATTATGACCCATCCCTTTAGCCAATTTTGCTCTTAATACAGGATCATTCAAGTCAGGTTTTTTTGTTATTGGGATAGGTGAATTCTTATAGATCCATCCTCCGAAAGAACCGGACATGATAATTTATTATCATACGGCTCGAGCACGACGAATCAAACGAACTGAATGCATACATAGAAAATAGTTATATGTTAGTCACTCATATATGAAGATTCTATGTAAGAAAATAGACTTGATTCTCTTTTTTCTGAAATTACAACTACCCAGTGCAAAAAATTCAGTTCTTATTTGTAAGTAAATGCCTTTCACCCAAGTATGTTTTCAAAATGAAAAGTTCTTTCTGGGTCATCTCAAACCTTTCGACAGTTCTCCCTCCAAAAAGAAATTTTGGCAAGTTTTTACATAGAAAGGATTTCCTTGTTACTAATATATATAATATAACCCCTAATTTTTCTTTAGATCTACTTGTTTCACTCCGATAGTATCATAAATGGAGTCAATGCATAGGAAATGAATGCATTTCCATACTATTTAAGTTAAGTGAAATACATACGACATAATCTGGATTATATCACATTACTTATTTTACTGGATATTACGGAGCCTGTTCATGCAGGATATGATCGAGTCTGATCATAGAAAAGATTCTCTTCAAGCGAACCGGCCTATCCTATGTAGGGGACTGGCGCGGTGGTTGTAAGAAAGACACATTTAATTGTGAATTCAAATGTGGCAGATAAGATCAAGTCATATATCTGCACGGCCCAATCAATAGTTCAAGTCACACACTCCCATAATCCATTCTTTTTTTTTCGGAGAATTCCCTTCCACTATTTATTTATGTCAAATAAAAAATGCAATTTATTTTGTTAAGTGGAAGGGGAATATCCAAATACATGTCTTATTTTTTTTTAATAATGCATATTTGTAGCAATGAAATACTATATCCTCCTCCCCAAAATGATTGATTCCAAATAGCTATGATTCCTAATTCTCTATAAAGGACCGGAAATGCCTTGCTTACGTATCATTGAAAAGTGCATTAACATGAATACGGCAGTAAGAAGGGGTAATACAAAAGTATGTAAACTATAAAAACGAGTCAGGGTAGATTGTCCCACACTAGCGCTTCCGCGCAATAACTCTACCACCGAAGATCCTATTACAGGAATAGCGTCGGGTACACCGGTTACAATTTTGACTGCCCAATAACCGATTTGGTCCCAAGGTAAGGAATAACCAGTTACCCCAAAGGATGCAGTCAATACACCTAAAACTACACCCGTAACCCAAGTCAATTCGCGAGGTTTTTTAAAACCACCGGTGAGATACACGCGAAATACGTGCAAGATCATCATTAAGACCATCATACTTGCCGACCACCGATGAACTGATCGGATTAACCAACCGAAGTTAGCCTCAGTCATTATATATTGAACAGAAGCAAAAGCCTCCGTAACGGTCGGACGATAATAAAAAGTCATAGCAAAACCCGTCGCTACTTGGACTAAAAAACAAGTAAGTGTAATTCCTCCTAAACAATAAAATATATTGACATGAGGAGGAACATATTTACTGGTTATATCATCGGCAATCGCCTGAATCTCAAGACGTTCTTCGAACCAATCATAGACTTTATTGAGATAGGTAAACCAAGGGACCCCCCTGAGAATCGTATATGAGAATTTCATCTCGTACGGCTCAAACAAAAATACTCAAATACAGGTTATTTGGAAAACGGATATGTGTCATAGAAAGTTTTAAACTTCTTAACTTAATCCTATGATTCCAATCTTTTTTGAAGATAAAAAAAAATGAAAATCCAAAAGCTATTCTTTGTGTTTATAATGCCAAAATTTCAAGTCGGCTCACTCGTCTTTTCTCTTGATCCTTACTGGCCTCTTGAATATTCTACTATTTACTTCATTTTTTGTTTTTTATTCGTGTATGTAATATGATTTTATTTTACTGTAGTTTTTTTATTGATAGGAATTTTCTTGTTAAGACCCTCTAGAATCAATTTAAAAACCTCAGATTCATACCAGAACCACGATGATTTCTAAAGAAAACCTTTAATCGAAGTCCAAAAATTCCCTGAGTAAGAACTGCTGGATCATCACTTATTCAATGAATAGTATAGAATGAAAAAAAAATACAAAGAAACGCTTGTCCTTTGATCAAAATAAAAGCGGCGGCAGTTTAAAAGAATAAAAATAGTTCCATTTATTTTTCGAAATTGATTATTCTAACTCTTTCATTTTTTTCGTCCGGTTGCGAGGTCTAAATATAAATATTAAGTATGAATCATAGTTCTAATACTTTAGAATCTATTTCTTTTCTATATTCCGTGCTCCAGATACTAGAATAAATATCTGACGGGGTAAAGCCATCTCTATCAAGAGAAGATGACGTATCCATTTTATGTTCTGTACTATCAATAGGATCAATTATAACAAGTCACACACTCATATTCCGGAAATACAGAAACAAAGAAGTTTCGCGGTCGAACTACCAAATCAAAAAGGAATGGGCTAAAAATTTACGATCTAAATGCTAAACTTAACTTTCTATTGAAAAGCTAGTTAGTCGGTTCTTGTTAATCTAATTCTCTAATTCATAGAAATTTGGTCAAGTAAAATGGACGAATTATAAATCTCTAAAATAATAGAGAGAAATACCGCAAATAGAGCCATTGCAATCGCCATCAAAGGGGTAGTTCCCCACCCCGGAGCTACCTTTCCATATTCTGAATTCAATGGTTTTAATAAATCTCCTACAACAGTTCGTATTGGACCAGATCTAGAACTACCCTCAACGGTTTGTGTAGCCATAAATCCTATTTTTTTTATTGAGATCTGTTGACTTTGTATACCATTCTGCTGTATAATATAATCCTATAGATCCAGATCCATTGTAGTCTTGATATTATATAATCATGGAAACAGCAACCCTAATTGCCATCTCTCTATCCGGTTTAATTGTTAGTTTTACTGGGTATGCCTTATATACTGCTTTTGGGCAACCCTCTCAACAACTAAGAGATCCATTCGAAGAACACGGGGACTAGTTGAAGTAATGAGCCCTAATATCGTAATATTGGAGGCTCATTACTTCAATTGAGATAATTAAAAATCATTTCGTCTTTTTAGTCGGAACTATAGGAGGTTCTCTAAAAAAGATAGCGAAAAAAATGATTCCTAAAGTCGAGACTAAGAGGAATGTATAAACCAATGCTTCCATAGATTTGATTGATCGTGGTTTACAATTATAGCTTTCATACCTGTTTGGGGAGATTATCTCCTGGATAAAGAAAAAGAAAGAACAAGAGTAAAACAAATATAGAATGATTGAAATCAAGATTGAGATTATTCCCTATATCAAATTCAAATAACAACAAAAAAAGTAGAATCGAAAAGGAACAAACCTATTTCTATCAGACTACCTGTTTTTTTGTAGTTGGATCTCCAAGTTTTTGGAATGCTCCAAATTCTACTTGAGCATCCAAATCTGGATCAATACCAGCAAAAACATCTCTGAACAAGGTTCTAGCACCATGCCAAATGTGTCCGAAAAAGAAGAGCAGAGCAAACGACGCATGTCCAAAAGTAAACCAACCCCTTGGACTGCTACGAAAAACACCATCCGATTTTAAAGTAGCACGATCTAATTCAAAAATTTCACCCAATTGAGCACGTCTAGCATATTTTTTCACAGTAGCAGGATCACTATAACTGACTCCATTGAGTTCGCCACCATAGAATTCAACAGTGACACCGACTTGTTCGACACTATACTTCGATTCCGCCCTTCGAAAAGGAACATCCGCTCTAACAATTCCGTCTCCGTCTACCAAAACAACCGGAAATGTTTCAAAAAAAGTAGGCATACGGCGTACAAAAAGTTCACGCCCCTCTTTGTCTCTAAAGATAGGATGCCCTAACCAACCGACGGCTATTCCATCTCCATTGTCCATTGAGCCCGCTCTAAACAATCCCCCTTTTGCCGGATTATTGCCGATGTAATCATAAAAAACTAATTTTTCAGGAATTTTAGACCAAGCTTCTGATAAACTTTGATTTTCGGCTAGCCCAGCACCAACTCTTCGATATATTTCTTGCTGGAAGTATCCCTGATCCCATTGGTAACGAGTAGGACCAAATAATTCAATCGGTGTAGTTGCTGAACCATACCACATAGTTCCAGCAACAACAAAAGCTGCAAAAAATACAGCAGCGATACTACTAGAAAGTACGGTTTCAATATTTCCCATACGCAATCCTTTGTATAAACGTTGAGGTGGACGCACACTAAGATGGAAAAGGCCCGCTAATATGCCCAGTGTCCCGGCTGCAATATGATGAGAGGCTATTCCCCCCGGAACAAAAGGATCAAAACCGTCCACACCCCATGCGGGATTGACAGATTGTACCCTTCCAGTTAATCCATAAGGATCGGATACCCATATTCCAGGACCAAACAATCCTGTTACGTGAAATGCTCCAAAACCAAAACACCCCACCCCTGCTAGAAATAAATGAATGCCAAATATTTTTGGCAAATCCAAAGAAGGTTTTCCAGTACGTTCATCACAAAAGATTTCTAGATCCCAATAGACCCAATGCCAAATAGCTGCCAAAAAGCACAAGCCCGAAAACACAATATGTGCCGCGGCCACACCTTCGTAACTCCAAATACCCGGATTCGTTATAGTCCCTCCTGTGATATTCCAACCACCCCACGAATTGGTTATTCCTAAACGAGTCATGAAGGGTATAACGAACATACCCTGTCTCCACATTGGGTCAAGAACTGGGTCAGAGGGATCAAAAACTGCTAATTCATATAGGGCCATCGAACCGGCCCAACCAGCAACCAGAGCTGTGTGCATTATATGGACAGAAAGTAAACGTCCGGGATCATTTAATACAACGGTATGAACACGATACCAAGGCAAACCCATGAAAATACCTCTTATATCAACAAAAAATGGACACTATGTAACTTTATTGCACTGTCAAAAACGATCCTATGGACCCTCCCCTTTTAGTAAATTATCTCGCATTAAAGAATGAATATTTGTTCTTGTTTTTTAGTAACAATGGGGCATTCTATTCGTAGGAACAATAAAGAAGCAGATCTATTCTATATCCGATAAGTAACAATACGCAATGGTGGTGTTTTTTTTATGAGTGTTTCTATTGGATATATGTGTTTCTATCATGCTACGTTCTCACGCCAAAGCAAACTAAGATAGACAACTGCATCTTCTTGCATTTGCTTTTTTTATTTTTTATGCCGGTTGGAGTTCCCAAGGTCCCCTATTTAATGCCGGGAGACGATGAGGCATCTTGGGTTGATTTATACCATCGACTTTACGAAGAAAGGCTTTTATTTTTAGGTCAAGAAGTAAACAGTGAAATATCAAATCAATTGAGTGGTCTAATGATATTTCTTAGTTTACAGGACAACACCAAAGATTTGTATCTGTTTATAAATTCTCCGGGCGGGGAGGTAATATCTGGAATGGCTATGTTTGATACTATGCAATTTGTAAAAGCAGAAGTACAGACAGTATGCGTAGGATTAGCCGCTTCAATGGCATCTCTTCTTTTGCTAGGAGGAGAAATTACCAAACGTCTAGCATTCCCTAACGCTTGGCGCCAACGATTCTTTTTTGTAGAAAAAAGAAAAAAAAGACTATGCCTACGCTAATATTAAGTAAAAAAAGCATGGCACTTCGAGTTCGATATGCAAAAATAACTTTATTTCAAAACCATTAGATTATATATCGAAAGAGGAAGTATGAAAGGGGGTATTTACGATTTTATCGGATCTATCTGGATCCTTTTTTAGTGTCACAATCTTTTTTTGTTTTCAGTTTTTATACCAGAAAACTTTTCACAATATTTTTTTGTTTTCAGTTTTCATACCAGAAAACTTTTGACAATTTTTTTTTTTACTTAAATTGAAAAAAGAGAAAGAAACTTTGGGATTGCTGAATAAAAAACTAGACGAAATAAAAGAGCAACGGAATCATCGTAGTCTTTAAAAAATATTATCAAACAAAAAAGAAAGGTGGTTATTGGATTATTTACTGATCTGGGTCTGATAGACCCGGTATATTTTATATTTCTTCCACGGAAGGTCAAAATAAATTTCATATTTATAGTAGAGCCGTATGCTCTATAAAAAATAAAAAAGATGCCTGCCTGTACGGCTTTAAATTGAATTTGTTTTTTCTTATTTATATCCCTTACCTCATAATCCAAGATTAGGAGAAACCCTTATTATGTTATACTCTCAGGGTAATGATGCATCAACCCGCTAGTTCTTTGGATGAGGAAAAAACAGGAGAATGTGTCCTGGAAGCGGATGAATTACTGAAAATGTACAAAAGTATAATCAATATTTACGTACAAAGAACAGGCAAACCTTCATGGCAGATAGCTAAAGACATGCGAAGGGATCTTTTTATGTCAGCAGAGGAAGCCCAAGCCCACGGAATTGTTGATACGGTAGCGGATTCTTTCAATTGAGAAGATACCCTAACGACCTACGATCTTTAGCTCTGGAACTGAATTATTGGGCAGTTCAAGCCCAAAAATGGCTTATATATGATAAAAATAATAAAATTTATTGGAGGCTTTTTTCGAAGAAGGCACAATAACTCAAATCATTTTCAGTTTATTCGTCTTCTTTGGATAAGTCTAAAAAGATCGCTACTCCATTTTTGGATTAACATTCAACCGTCATTGAGAGTTCTCAAAGACGACCTCCTTAGAACGGCAAAGCTATTTGGGGGGATTTTCCAGTTATTTCTAAAAGAAATTATCAAGAAAGGTGTGACTAACCTGATTGAAGTTCTTAAACGCTTTGTAAAAAATGAACGCGTGTTAAATCGGATCACCCTTTACTTGTCTCTTTCCTTGTTTTTCCTATTGATCTTCTTGGCATTGGTCCTGATGAACAAGATTCGAAATAGAAATAGAAAGTGATCCGTGTATGAGTCGATTTTTTTCCATAATTCATAGTATAGGGCGAAATAATTCATAGATATATCGATATATCTATGAATTATTTTGCTATATTCAATATACTTTATATTGAGTAATAATGATTCACTTTGAAGATGCCTTGGTGGTGAAATGGTAGACACGCGAGACTCAAAATCTCGTGCTAAACAGCGTGGAGGTTCGAGTCCTCTTCAAGGCATAATATTGAGATCTCTTGTTGAATTGGAATAAGTTCACCAGCATATCACGAAGTTTTGGTGATCTTATCTATCTAATGATAGAA
>CP125853.1:55000-80000 GCA_030408175.1 Trifolium repens
AATTAGCATTTATCTGTTTCGATCCAACAATAAATTGGTATTCTTAACTAGTAGTTTTGTTGGTTGGTTAATTGGTCACATCTTTTTGATGAAATGTATTGGATTGATATTAGTAGTCTGGTTACAGCAAAAAAATTCGATCAAATCGAAGCTAACTACTATGCGATTTGATAAGTACAGGCTGTTACAGTTGCGAGATTATGCGGGTCAAATATTTGTTGTTTTTTCATTTGTTATCTTTGCCCACTATTTAGGCAGAATACCACTTCCGTATTCTTATTCTATTGAAGAGAAGAAGGGAACGGTAACGGATGAAACCAATGAAAGCGATGTTGAGGAAATAGATTGGGAAACGGAAGAAACTAAACAAGAACAAAAGAGATCCATCAAAGAATATTTTGCTAGTTATCTTTTTCCGAAAAAAGAGAAGACTTTTGACGAGATTCAGGCCGAGCAGATTCAGGACGAGCAGATTCGCAGGCTCGCGGACGACGAACTACCTCTTGTAAGTACTCTTTTCGATTATCGAAAATGGAATATGCCGTTGCGATATATAAAAAACGATCACCTTGAAAGGGCCGTAAAAGATGAAAATTCACAATTTTTTTTTCATATATGTCAAAGTGATGGAAAAGAACGAATATCTTTCACGTATCCACCTCATTTATCTACTTTTCTGAAACTGATGGAAGAAAAAATGGATCTCTTCACAAGAGATAAAACCGCCTATAATGATAATGAATTGTCTAATTATTGGAGCTCCACTATTAAAGAAAAAAGAAAGAAACTAAGCAATGAATTTTTGAAAAGGGCAAAAGTTCTAGATAAGAAAAGTAAGAAATATAAGAAATTTCTTCCTGTGGATATATTTGAAAACCGAATTAGATTGTCTAAGGATAAGGAGGAAAAAGAATACTTATATAAAATATATGATCCTTTCTTGGGTGGACGCTTTCGTGGCCAACTCCAAAAAAGCTCTTCACCATTAATAAGAAATGATATTTTGATAAATAAGATTCATGGTCTCCTTCTTTCTAGTAATGATCCAGAATTGGAACATAAAATAGATCAATTTGATAGAAAATTATTATTAACTGAAATTGGTTTTTTTGTTAACTTAATCAGTGAATTTTCGGAAAAATCAGCATCAAGTTTGAATTTTGACGGACTTTATTTATTTCCAGAACATGAACAAGTAAAAATTTTTTCCGAAGAAAAAGAAAGAAAAAAAAAATTCTTATTAGACGCGATTAAAACTGATGAGAAAAACCAAACGATTTTTCAGCAAAATTGTAGTAGTGGAATAGACGAAATCAGTAAAGAAGTTCCTAGATGGTCACATACCTTAGTCGACGATGTGGAGCAACTGATGGAGACCGTAGGAAAGGATGCTGAGATTCGTTGCCCAGTAATCGAACGTCATGTCTATTTGGGTGAAACAGAGTCGCTGGATTTTTGGAGTGCTAAAAAAAAAGATATTGATAATGCTAAAAAAAGAGATCTTGAAAATCCTCAAAATAGAGATATCGATAATACTCAAAATATCGATATCGATAATACTCAAAATATCGATAATACTAATGACAAAAAGGATGAGGCTAAACCTACGGAATATGCTCTAGTATATTATTCACGCGAACCAGATTATTGCCGAGAACTAATCCGAGGATCTATGCGTAATCAAAGGCGTAAAACAGTGACTTGGAAACTCTTTCAAGGGAATGTCCATTCCCCCATTTTTATGGAGCTAAAAGACGCCTCCAAGGAACTCGTTGGCTATCTTTTCGATGATATATACCAAAGTTTGAAAGAATGTTTCGGGAAACCTAGGACTGATACAGAAATTTTAGATTTGCGGCAAAGGATAAGGATACAAGAAGAAGAAGCGGAAGACAAATTCGACGCTGAAATGAGACTTAGAGAAATAGAAGAATCCTGGGAAAGCATTCTATATGGTCTAATAATTAGAAGTTTTGTATTACTAACGCAATCAATTCTTAGAAAATATATTGTATTACCTTCATTGATAATAACGAAAAATATCATTCGTATCCTATTATTTCAAAATCCAGAATGGTCAGAAGATTTTAGGGATTTGAAAAAAGAAGTGCATATTAAATGCACCTATCAGGGCGTTCCGGTATCCCAGAACGAATTGCCAAAAAACTGGTTTAACGACGGTATTCAGATAAGGATCTTATCCCCTTTTGTTCTCAAACCTTGGCACAATTCTAAGTCTAAGGTAAGATCTACTGAAAAAAAAAAAGATCCACTGAAAAAAAAGAAAAGATCCACCGAAGATAGAAACTTCTGGTTTTTAACAGCTTATGGGACACTAACCGAATCGTACCTTGATTATCATGTTCCAATCCCATATTTATTTTCAGGGCCTTTTTTTAAAAAAATAAAAAAACAATTGAAAAAAGATTTGAAAAATCATTTTTTCCTAGTTCTTAAAGTTTTTAATGAAAGAAAAAAATGGTTTCGAACCATGTTAAATGAAATAGAAAACGGGAACATCGAAAGTCTTCTATTTGGATTCAAAAAAATAGATAAATTGAGTGAAAGCAAAAAAATTTCAACAATCAGTAATAATAATCCAATCATTGAGGAATCGCCCGTTATAATTGAATCTTTTAATTGGACAAATTCTTCATTCACAGAAAAAAGGATAAAAGATCTTAATGTTAAAACAAAGACAATCATAAAACAAATAGAAAAAATGACAGAAGAAAAAAAAGAGGGGATTATAACTTCAGAGATCAATTTGAATTCGAACAAAACTACATATGATGCTAAAATATTAGAATTACAAAAAAATATTTTGCAATTACAAAGACGAAATATTCGATTAATCCGTAAATCCTATTCTTTTTTCAAAATTTTCATGGAAAGAGTATACGTAGATATTCTTTTATGTATCATTAGTAATACTAGGATCCATGGACAACGTTTTGTTGATTTTCTTCTCGATTTTCTTGAATCAAGAAACAAAATTGTAAATAAATCCAGTTCAAAAAAAAAAAATGAAGAAAGAATTGATAAAACAAATCAAAGTATAATTCCATTTCTGTCGAGTATAGACAAATTTACGAATATGAATTCAAAGAATTCTTGTGATGTATCTTCTTTGTCACAAGCATATGTACTTTTTAAATTATCACAAATCCAAATTCGTAATGGATATAAGTTAAGATCGATTTTTGAATCTGATGGAAGATCTGTTTTTCTTACAAATGAAATAAAGGATTATTTTTTGAGAATAGAAGGAATTAATTCCAAATTAAGAGATAAGAACCGTCCCAATTCTTTAATGAATCAATGGACAAATTGGTTAAAGATTCATTATCAATATAATATACCTCGGAGCACATGGTCGAGATTACTAGCACAAAACTGGAGGAATAGAATCAATGAACATCGTGTGGCTCAAAATAAAGATTTAGTTGAATATGATTCAACCGAGAAAACTCAATTAATTCTTTACACAAAAGAACAAGTAGAGTTATTAGAAAGAAAAAAAAAAATAAAAAAACAATATAGATATGATCTTTTCTGCTATCAACATCTTAATTATGTGGATAAGAAAAAATCCTCTATTTATGGATCTCTATTCCAAGCAAACAAAAACCAAGCGATTTCTTATAATTACGACACAAGTAAAGGGGAATTATTGGATATAATTGTTGGTAGCTCTATCCAAAATTATATACCAAAAGGTGATTCTATGGAAAAAAATATGAATAGAAAGTATTTTAATTTGATGGTAGTGAATGTAGAAAGAACAATGAATTCCATACCGAATCCTGAATTACTGAATTCGAGATTTTGGTTCTTTTCTAAATTAAGGATACTTTTTGATGCATACAGGAAGAATCCTTTTTATATCTTACCTATGTACTCTCTTTTTTCTGGAAATGAGGGAATTACTAATGAAACCGAGTCAAGAACCGTGGAGCTTAAAACGGGTAAAGAAGAAGAAGAGCTTAAAACGGGTAAAGAAGAAGAAGAGCTTAAAAAAGGGATTGCTTTAGAAGAGCTTAAACCGTCTAAAGAAGCAATTAAAAAAGAGCTTAAAATTAGATTCAAAAGCTCAAAGTATTATCGCCCAGGCACCAATCATTCTCGTATGAATCGGATAAATAAAAAATACAGGACCAATGTAAAGAGAGAGCGGGATTTCTTACTACAAAGGTATGTGGGTGTTTATTTGAACTGTGGTAAATCCGTCCAAGAAACATTATTGAATAATGTCAACATATTATTACTCCTGCTTAAAATGAACAAATTAAAAAAATTTGTCATAAAGTCTATTAAAAAGGTAGACCTAGATATGGACTATATAACGTATCTGAATAGTAGGGATTTTAGTTATACAGAATGTAGGGACACTGTCGAATTGAGGCCCAACCTAGTGTTTTTTATTGAACCTATTCGAATTTCTAGAAAAAACTATGAAGAATTTTTTATATATAAAACCACAACCGTATTGTTGAAGAAGAAGGAGAAATTTTGGCCAGAAAAAAGTCGTGTTCATCAACAGATAACAGAAAATAAAGTTAAAAATCATTCTGATTTGCTTGTTCCTGAAAATCTTTTGTCCACCAGACGCCGTAGAGAGTTGAGAATTCTAATTTGTTTAGATCCTGAGAATAGAAATACTGCGCATAGAAACAAAAGAAATGACAACGAGAATAAAATAAATAATTCTTGTCCAATTTTGGCTAAAAATAAAGATCTTGATAGCGAAACAAAAAAATTAATGAATTTAAAATTCTTTCTTTGGCCAAATTATCGATTAGAAGATTTAGCTTGTATAAACCGCTATTGGTTTGATACCCATAATGGAAGTCGTTTCAGTATATTAAGGTTACATATGTATCCTCGATTGAAAATTTGATTGATATATATATAATCTTCATTTATCTTCTATTTATTTATCATTATTAGAATATTTTTCGTAACATATCTGATATCTGATTTTTCGTAACATATCTGATATGTGAACATATATATATAAATTATTATAATAATTATATTATTATATTAATTTATATATATATAAATTATTATATTTAATATTTAATTTATATTTCTATATATATAGAAATATAAATTAAATAAAAAAAAAAAGAAATTCAGAATTGTTAAGTAAATTAAGAGAATTTTATATACAAAATTCAAAATGAGTGTTATTACTATTACTGATCAATAAAAATATCTACCAAAAAGGAGGGGGAGAGAAATTCATTTTATGATAAAAAATTCATTTATACCTGTTATTTCACAAAAAAAAAAAGAAGAAGAAAACCCCGGATCAGTCGAATTTCAAGTATTCAATTTCACTAATAAGATACGAAGACTTACTTCACATTTTGAATTACACCCCAAAGACTATTTATCTCAAAGAGGTTTACGTATAATTCTGGGAAAACGGCAACGACTACTGTCTTATTTGTCAAAGAAAAATAAAATACGTTATAAAAACTTAATAAATCAGTTGGGTATTCGGGATTCACAAATTCGTTAATTTCTAGAATCATTTTCAATTATTCGATTTATTAGATCCTGAATTTTGATGAACTTCTTTTTTAACGATTCATGGAAGAATGAATCGAGGAAAAACCTATGAATGTCCCAGCTAGAATAAAAGACCTCATGATAGTTAATATGGGGCCTCAACACCCATCAATGCATGGTGTTCTTCGACTTATTGTTACTCTGGATGGTGAAGATGTTATTGATTGTGAACCAATATTGGGTTATTTACACAGAGGTATGGAAAAAATTGCGGAAAACCGAACAATTATACAATATCTGCCTTATGTAACACGTTGGGATTATTTAGCTACTATGTTCACAGAAGCAATAACCGTAAACGGACCGGAACAATTGGGAAATATTCAAGTACCTAAAAGAGCCAGCTATATACGAGTAATTATGTTGGAGTTAAGTCGTATAGCTTCCCATCTACTATGGCTGGGACCTTTTATGGCAGATATTGGTGCACAAACCCCTTTTTTCTATATTTTTAGAGAAAGAGAATTAATATATGATCTATTTGAAGCTGCGACAGGTATGAGAATGATGCATAATTATTTTCGTATTGGAGGAGTAGCGGCTGATCTACCTTATGGTTGGATAGATAAATGTTTTGATTTCTGCAATTACTTTTTAACAAGGGTTATTGAATATCAAAAACTTATTACGCGAAATCCAATTTTTTTAGAGCGGGTTGAAGGAGTAGGTGTTGTTGGTAGAGAGGAAGTTCTAAATTGGGGGTTATCGGGGCCAATGCTTCGGGCTTCCGGAATACAATGGGATCTACGTAAAGTTGATAATTATGAGTGTTACGACGAATTTGATTGGGAAGTTCAATGGCAAAAAGAAGGAGATTCATTAGCTCGTTATTTAGTTCGAATTGGTGAAATGATGGAATCCATAAAAATTATTCAACAGGCTTTGGAGGGAATTCCAGGTGGGCCATATGAAAATTTAGAAATTCGCAGCTTTGATAGAGAAAAGGAGCCAGAATGGAATGATTTTGAATATCGATTCATTGGTAAAAAATCGTCTCCGACTTTTGAATTGCCAAAACAAGAACTTTATGTGAGAGTTGAGGCCCCCAAGGGGGAATTAGGAATTTTTCTAATAGGAGATCATAACGGTTTTCCTTGGAGATGGAAAATTCGTCCACCAGGTTTTATCAATTTGCAAATTCTTCCTCAATTAGTTAAAAGAATGAAATTGGCTGATATTATGACAATACTAGGTAGCATAGATATCATTATGGGAGAAGTTGATCGGTGAAATGATAATTGATACAACGGAAGTCCAAGATATAAATTCTTTTTCCGGATTGGAATCTTTCAAAGAGGTCTACGGAATTCTATGGATACTTGTACCGATTTTGATTCTTGTATTAGGAATCACAATAAGTGTACTAGCAATTGTATGGTTAGAAAGAGAAATATCTGCAGGGATACAACAGCGTATTGGACCCGAATACGCCGGTCCTTTTGGAATTCTTCAAGCTCTAGCAGACGGAACAAAACTACTATTCAAAGAGAATCTTATTCCATCTAGGGGGGATATTCGTTTATTCAGTATCGGACCATCCATATCCGTCATATCAATTCTACTAAGTTATTCAGTAATTCCCTTTGGCTATAACTTTGTTTTATCTGATTTCAATATCGGTGTTTTTTTATGGATTGCTGTTTCGAGTATTGCTCCCATTGGACTTCTTATGTCAGGATATGGGTCAAATAATAAATATTCCTTTTTGGGTGGTCTACGAGCTGCTGCTCAATCGATTAGTTATGAAATACCATTAACTCTATGTGTCTTATCAATATCTCTACGTGCGATTCGTTGAAATAGAAAAATCTATTCGATGCTATTGCTATGCTCCTCTCTTTATCGTACTATATAGAAATATAGTACCATATAGGAAAGGAGTCGAATAAATTGAATAGAAACCTTCATAATCTTTATTTTCTTTTTCACAATTCGGATTGAAGAACTAAATTAGATAGTTATATGAGTGAAATAAAACAGCTTATATTGAATAAAATTTGAGAATACTATATTTCTATTACTTATCGTTATATAGTATAGTGATTTTAAATGGCAGTAAAAATAGGGAGTCTCATTTTCTATGTATAAGAATGAAGTGAAATAAATAAATTTATAAACAGAAGAGGCCATTTAACCCCAGATTGGATAATTTGTTATCCTGTTTTGAAGCGGGCTCAAAAGACCAACCTTATTGAGTTTTAATTACCATTTGTATGAATTATCATAGATGTATTAAAATCAATAAGGGGGTTGTTAATAAAAAAGGAGTGGATGGTTAGAAACACCAAGATACACAAAGGATTAGTAACACAGATTTTGTAAATTATCCAAAAGATAATTTACGCATAATAGAAAAAGAATACTAATTGGGGCTTTAAGTTGGTAGAAAAAATCAAGCAGTACTCCCCACAACTCCGATCCAGAGTATGCTTCCATCCACTGATTCAAAAAATGACTATCAGGAACGAAAAAATCCTTTCAAATTTTTTAAGTCCCTTTTTCATAACACAAAAAAGAAGAATAGGAACGAAAAAAACAGAAGAAATCAAAAACGAAACGAAGATCGCGTTTTCGTTTTTGATTTCTTATATCCATATTCATGGAGATCAAATTCACATCATAATTAAGAAACGAATGTGTAATTCTTTTTCGTAATTCAAAATAATGAGGGTTATGGAGAATTCTAAAAGAGTATTTTATTGAAGAATTCGGTTATTACTCAACAAATTCAAATTTGGATTTTTAAGGGATGAGATCAATTCAGAAGTGACTTATTGTATCTTTTATTAAAATGGATTTCTCTTTCTTATTTAGTTATTTCTAGAACAGACAGAATTGAATTGGTCTAATTCAGAACCGTTTGATAGATTTTAATCTTCTATATCTTAGGGATATATCAAGAGATAAATAATCGGCCCGGTCCTTAGATTTACTTAAGGCTTTCCAGGAGCCGTATGAGGTGAAAATCTCATGTACGGTTCTGTAATAGAGATGGGAACAGTAATGTTATCACCGACTAGGATTATCTAACAGTTTAAGTACAGTTGATATAGTTGATGCGCAATCAAAATATGGTTTTTGGGGCTGGAATTTGTGGCGTCAACCTATGGGTTTCATCGTTTTTCTAATTTCGTCGCTAGCAGAATGTGAAAGATTACCCTTTGATTTACCAGAAGCAGAAGAAGAATTAGTAGCGGGTTATCAAACAGAATATTCGGGTATTAGATTTGGTTTATTTTATGTTGCTTCCTATTTAAACCTTTTCATTTCTTCATTATTTGTAACAGTTCTTTACTTGGGCGGTTCAAATATCTCTATTCCGTACATATCTGAGTTTTTTGAAATAAATAAAACATATGGAGTTTTTGGAACTACAATTGATCTCTTTATTACATTAGCTAAAACTTATTTTTTCTTATTCGTTTCTATCATAACAAGATGGTCTTTGCCTAGACTAAGAATGGATCAATTATTAAATCTTGGATGGAAATTTCTTTTACCTATTTCTCTCGGTAATCTATTATTAACAACTTCGTCTCAATTGTTTTCACTGTAAAAGATTGATCTTCTAGATTCATCACTTGTCTCAAATAAGAGAAAGAAATAAAACAAAAATATTCATAGATATTTACAATATGTTCCTTATGGTAACTGGGTTCATGAATTATGGTCAACAAACAGTCCGAGCTGCAAGGTACATTGGTCAAAGTTTCATGATTATCTTATCTCACGCAAATCGTTTACCTGTAACTATTCAATATCCGTATGAAAAATTAATCACATCAGAACGTTTCCGCGGTCGAATCCACTTTGAATTTGATAAATGTATTGCTTGTGAAGTATGTGTTCGTGTATGTCCTATAGATTTACCCGTTGTTGATTGGAAACTAGAAACGGATATTCGAAAGAAACGATTGCTAAATTACAGTATTGATTTCGGAATCTGTATTTTTTGTGGTAACTGTATTGAGTATTGTCCAACAAATTGTTTATCGATGACTGAAGAATATGAGCTTTCAACTTATGATCGTCACGAATTGAATTATAATCAAATTGCTTTGGGCCGTTTACCAATGTCAGTAATTGATGATTATACAATTCGAACAATTCTTATCAAAAATTAAAAAAAAAAAATATATATTAAAAATATTCTATATATATCGATCGATAATATATATAGAATATATATATAGAATATAGAATAATCGAAATACAATATTCTCAAAAATAGTATAAAAAATGAATAACATAGTAGATATCAGATTAGAAATATTCTAGAATATTATCCAAATTTGAAATATTAAATAAAGAATTTTTAATGGTTAGATATGTTATATCTACTTTGATACTTAAGTTTTAGTATAGTATAGTTTCAAACTACTCTTTAGTATAAAGACTGGAATGACATTGATTATATAACTGTAACTATATCAATTCAAACTCCTTAGGATTTTTAAAGAAAAATGGAAGTATATCAAAATTTTTTTCCTGGTCATATCAATAAGGTCATGAAATTTCGATTTCTTTGTCTTTTTTTTTACATATAATGGATTTGCCTGAAACGCTACACGATTTTCTTTTAGTCTTTCTGGGATCGGGTCTTATATTAGGAAGTCTAGGGGTAGTATTACTTACCAACCCCATTTTTTCTGCTTTTTCGTTGGGACTGGTTCTTGTTTGTATATCTTTATTATATATTTTATCAAATTCGCATTTTGTAGCTGCATCACAGCTACTTATTTACGTGGGAGCTATTAACATTTTAATCATATTTGCTGTGATGTTCATGAATAGTTGCGAATATTACCAAGATTTTCATCTTTGGACCGTTGGGGATGGAATTACTTTGATAGTTTGTACAAGTATTTTTGTTTCACTAATAACTATTATTCCAGATACATCATGGTACGGAATTATTTGGACGACAAGACCAAATCAGATTATTGAGCAAGATTTGATAAGTACTAGTCAACAAATTGGAATTCATTTATCAACAGATTTTTTTCTTCCATTTGAACTAATTTCAATAATTCTTTTAGTTGCTTTGATAGGTGCAATTGTCGTAGCTCGTCAGTAAGAAATCTTTAGAGAACTTAGAATATAAATCAAGATTCTTTTTTTATTCTGTCGAATTCTATGTGAAGGGAAAGGGTTTTTATGTAGAAACTCCTTTTTTTATTACCGATAGATATATTCTTTTGTTCCAGACTTGTTCTATTCTTTAGTCAATTGAATCTCTTGAATTGTTGTTCCTATTGAAATGAATCAAAATTAATAAGGAGTTGGTCAATGATGCTCGAACATGTACTTGTTTTGAGTGCCTATTTATTTTCTATTGGTATCTATGGATTGATCACGAGCCGAAATATGGTTAGAGCCCTTATGTGTCTTGAACTTATACTGAATGCAGTTAATATAAATCTCGTAACTTTTTCTGATTTTTTTGATAATCGCCAATTAAAAGGAAATCTTTTTTCAATTTTTGTTATAGCTATTGCAGCCGCTGAAGCAGCTATCGGACTGGCTATTGTTTCCTCAATTGCTCGTAACAGAAAATCAACCCGCATCAATCAATCGAATTTGTTGAATAAATAGCATTAATCATAACAAAAAAAAAGAAAGTAGAGTTTGAAGTAGTGTAATATTTTTCAATTCAAATTAGTATGTATTCTATACAACTTAGGATCATGTTTGCATTGCCTAAATCATAAGAAATCAAAGTATCCTGGTCCTCTTCTACTTCTATTCCTTCTTCTAAATTTATCTAGACGTCCTTTTTTTATTAACAATATTATGACAAATCATTGATTCATCTGGTATATAAATATATGATTCATTGACGAGTTTACTAGATCGATAATTTTCATTTTTGATGTTCAAAAATTACAATGTCCCATTCAGTAAAGATTTATGATACATGTATAGGATGTACTCAATGTGTCCGAGCCTGTCCCACAGATGTATTAGAAATGATACCTTGGGATGGATGTAAAGCTAAGCAAATAGCTTCCGCCCCAAGAACAGAGGACTGTGTAGGTTGTAAGAGGTGTGAGTCTGCTTGTCCGACGGATTTCTTAAGTGTTCGAGTTTATTTATGGAGTGAAACAACTCGAAGTATGGGTCTATCTTATTGATACGTTTCAAAAAACACCACACGAATACGTTTTTTTTACTGGCAAAAACCCGCGCTCCAAATAAAATAGAAAAATTTTTCTATTTTATTTGGAGCACGGGCTTTTCTGGCCCAAGTGTATCTTATTTTTATCACGAATTATTTTCCTTGGTTAACAATAGTTGTAGTTTTCCCAATAGCCGCGGGTTCCTTCATTTTCTTATTTCCTCATAGGGGAAATAAGGTAATTAGGTGGTATAGCATTTGTATATGCTTAATCGATCTCCTTCTAACAACCTATGCATTTTGTTATCATTTCCAATTGGATGATCCACTAATTCAACTGACAGAGAATTATAAATGGATCCATTTTTTTGATTTTTACTGGAGATTGGGAATAGATGGACTCTCTATAGGACCTATTTTACTGACGGGATTTATAACAACTTTAGCCACTTTAGCGGCTCAGCCGGTTACTCGAGAATACCGATTATTCTATTTCCTGATGTTAGCAATGTATAGCGGTCAAATCGGACTATTTTCTTCTCGAGACATTTTACTTTTTTTCATCATGTGGGAATTGGAATTAATTCCCGTTTATCTACTTTTATCCATGTGGGGGGGAAAGAAACGTTTGTATTCAGCTACCAAGTTTATTTTGTACACTGCAGGAGCTTCCATTTTTTTATTAATGGGAATTCTAGGTATCGGTTTATATGGTTCTAATGAACCAACATTAAATTTTGAAACATTAACTAATCAATCGTATCCCGCGGCGCTCGAAATAATATTCTATATAGCATTTCTTCTTGCTTTTGCTGTCAAATCGCCGATTATACCCTTACATACATGGTTACCAGATACCCACGGAGAGGCACATTACAGCACTTGTATGCTTTTAGCCGGAATCTTATTAAAAATGGGAGCATATGGGTTGGTTCGAATTAATATGGAATTTTTTTCCCATGCTCATTCCATATTTTGCCCCTGGTTAATGATATTAGGTTCTATTCAAATAATCTATGCCGCTTCAACATCTTTTGGTCAACGTAATTTAAAAAAAAGAATAGCTTATTCTTCGGTATCTCATATGGGTTTCATAATTATAGGAATTGGTTCTATAAGTGATACTGGGCTCAACGGGGCCATTTTACAAATAATATCTCATGGATTTATTGGCGCTGCGCTTTTTTTCTTGGCAGGAACTAGTTATGATAGACTACGTCTTCTTTATCTTGACGAAATGGGCGGAATGGCTATCCCAATGCCAAAAATATTCACGATTTTCACTATCTTATCAATGGCTTCTCTCGCATTGCCAGGTATGAGCGGTTTTGTTGCAGAATTGATCGTTTTTTGGGGAATAATTACTAGTCAAAAATATCTTTTCATGATGAAAATCCTAATTACTTTTGGAACAGCTATTGGAATGATATTAACTCCTATTTATTTATTATCTATCTTACGGCAGATGTTCTATGGATACAAGTTTTTCAATACACCAAACTCTTATTTTTTTGATTCTGGGCCGAGAGAATTATTTATTTCTATTTCTATCCTTATACCTGTAATAGGTATTGGTATTTATCCGGATTTCATTTTCTCATTCTCGGTTGACAAGGTTGAAGCTATTCTATCTAATTTTTAATAGATCATTTTCGTGAATAAATGAATCAAAAAGAGAAAAAAAGCTTTGCTTTGTCCAATGAAAAAAAAAAATATTTTTCCGTTAGATTCACTTAAAAAAATGGAAATTTTAATCGAATATGTTTATTGTTTGTGAGAACCCCTTGAATCATTCCATTACTTGATTGAAAGGGTTCTCGACAATTTATGGAAAGTATATATTTATATGCTTTCCATATTTTGATTTCTCAGGTTCTTTACTGATTTAAATTCAATTAGATGTAAATGAGCCATAACTATGTAGTCCTATTCCTAATAGATTGATCCCCAAATAACATATCCAAATTATAAGAAATCCAATAGAGGCCACTATTGAAGAATTTACACCTTCTAATTTTTTATTTTTTCTAGTATGTAAATAAATAGCGAATATGGTCCAAGTAATAAAGGCCCAAGTTTCCTTTGGATCCCAATTCCAATAGGATCCCCATGCCTCGTTAGCCCATACCGCTCCCGAAAGAATACCTATCGTTAAAAAGAGAAAACCCAGACTAATAATACGATAACCCCAACGATCCAATTGTTGAATAAATTGAGACCTGTAATAATTTATAGAAAAAGAAGTTTTTCGTAAAACATTGTTTCTTTCATTCATATTCATGTATTTGATTTCAACAAAATCAACCGATTTATTTAAAGAATCCAAATTCTTGGTAAAAGGAAGAGTTTGGATGACTTCTTGAAACGTAATGACTAAAATAGCCACTGATAATAATGATCCACATAAAAGGGCTGCATAGCCAAATATCATCATACTTACGTGCATCATTAGCCAATGGGATTGTAGAGCTGGGACTAATATTACAGATTGATGCATTTTGGTTAAAAGACCCGAAGTCGCAAAACCTTGGGTAAAAATAACACTTGGTGCTATTATTGTACTTAATAGGTTTTTCTCCTTTTTAAAACACGGAACCATATGAAAAATGGAAAAACCCCATGAAAGAAAGATTAGAGATTCATATAAATCACTAAATGGTAAATGGCCCGAAAAAAACCAACGAGTAATTAACAACCCCGTTACACAGAAAAAAGTTATTATCATGGCTTTTTTGGACAAATCATATAATCCTACGATTTCATTGACTAATAAGGTTATTAAATGAATTGAAATAACAATTGATATGACGGAAAACGATATATGAGTTAATATATGCTCTAAAGTTGAAAATATCATATATATAATGAAAATAAATATCTATAATGAAAATAAAAAAGGTATGAATACTAGGAATAGAAATAGGGAATTGAATTCATTATAGGACTTATTCTTTTCAAATTTTAAAAATATAGGATAGGATGCCATGCCGCTACTCGGACTCGAACCGAGATGCTCTAGCACTGCTTCCTAAGAGCAGCGTGTCTACCAATTTCACCATAGCGGCTTACTCGAAATCATAATAACCAATTCTTTAGTCAATCGTCGAGATTGAAAGAATCCATTAAAGTGCAATATTTATTTAGTACATTTCTTTGACTAAACATTTAGTATAAATTCATAATTATAAGTAAATTTGAAATTTGGATTTATTCTAATATCAAAATATATTAATATATATATAGAAAATAGAGAAATATATGATAGATAGAATATAGAATGTTTTGATTTCTAGTGGAATGGAATGGGTTTTTCGTAGTTTACATGCAAATTAAAAAATAGCCCTGTTGAAACTATAACTATGTAGTTCTGACTTCAATCCAGTAATGAAAAAGAACATTTTTATTGTAGTTGCTTATGACTCATTTTTTAGTTATTTCATTTTATGACTCTAAAGAAATACATTTCTATTTTTGGAATGAAAGCAAATTATAGTTAATTAATATATATATCTAAAATTTAACACTACATTCAAAAAAATGAAAAAATGAGATTAGATATATAATCTAGTTAGAATATATTCTATCATAGAATATTAGAATATATTCTAAATAAAATAGAATCTAACTAGATGTTTCATATTCTATACTAGTATTAGTATAAAATGAGTAGTTAAAGAATACTCTTCGAGCTAATTCATATTATTTCAATCCAACATTTTTCTTTGTTACAAAAAAACCTTTGGGTTTATCTGTAATGTTAGAAAAAAAACCTTTTGATTTATTGCGTTTATCTGTATAAAAAAAACTTTTTGATTTATCTGTAAAAATACATTCAGCCAATGAATGGGCTTTCAATGCTGTCCAATATCCCCCCTTTTTCCAAAAATTCTTACGAATTTTTTTTTTTGATATAGAAGTGCGCTTTTTTGGAACTGCCATACAATTCGGATAGTTTTTTCATTACTATAGTTCGATGTGAAAGACATTTGTTCTGTAAATGAAAAGGAATTATTCTGGAATTAGCCGTATGTCTTATCTATACTGAATTCCCTCTTTCTTTTTTTCTATCTAAAGTAAAAACATTGAATATTATAAACCTTTTCCAAATTTTTCATGGATAATAGATATCTATGGATCTCTTTTTATTGTAATGTAAAATAATCAATTAGTTCAAAGAGGAACTAATGTTTCTGAATCATACAAAAAAGTATTATTATTATTATTTTATTGTTTTTCTAATTTATATCAAAATAAACAAATGTTCTTCGTTTTGGTGTAATGATTTATACTCATTCTATAGATAAAAATTTTGTTTTTATTTATTATAATTTATTTTTTTTTATTTCTTATTAATAGTCATTTTTATTTTTCTTATTATATATATAAATAAAAAAAAAAATGACTAACCTAACATAGTAATTAATATTACTTTAAATTAAGAATCATTTTTTTTTTTTATTTTCACTAGGAATTTGATTATTGGCGGATTTTGACTTTGTACTTTCCAATATTGGAACGATTGTACAAAGATTCAGAACAATTAAGAATATCAAATTCTATTTATATATCTACTTTTTTATTAACCGAACCCCTTCTACAAAAGAGATAAAACAAACGAATAAGAAACAAAATTCATCGAGAATCAAAATATTTTTTATTCTTTCTTTTTTTTTTTGTATGGAATATACACATCAATCTTCATGGATCATTCCTTTCATCCCACTTCCAGTTCCTATTTTAATAGGGGTAGGACTTCTACTTTTTCCCACGGCAACAAAAAATCTTCGCCGTATGTGGGCTTTTCCTAGTATTTTATTGTTAATGATAGTTATGATTTTTTCGATCGATCTATCTATTCATCAAATCGAGAATAATTCTATCTATCAATATGTATGGTCTTGGACTATAAATAATGATCTTTCTTTAGAGTTTGGCTACTTGATCGATTCGCTTACTTCTATTATGTCAATATTAATTACTACTGTTGGTATTCTGGTTCTAATTTATAGTGATAGTTACATGTCTCATGATCAAGGCTATTTGAGATTTTTTACTTATCTGAGTATTTTTAATACTTCAATGTTAGGATTAGTTACTAGTTCTAATTTGATACAAGTTTATATTTTTTGGGAATTGGTTGGAATGTGTTCTTATCTATTAATAGGTTTTTGGTTCACACGTCCTATTGCGGCAAATGCTTGTCAAAAAGCGTTTGTAACTAATCGTGTAGGGGATTTTGGTTTATTATTAGGAATTTTAGGTTTTTATTGGATAACGGGTAGTTTGGAATTTCGGGATTTATTTCAAATATTCAATAACTTAATTTATAAGAATGAGTTGAATCTTTTTTTTGTTACTTTGTGCGCCCTCTTGTTATTTTGCGGATCAGTTGCGAAATCTGCCCAATTCCCTCTTCATGTATGGTTACCAGATGCTATGGAAGGTCCTACTCCTATTTCTGCTCTTATACATGCTGCTACTATGGTAGCAGCGGGAATTTTTCTTGTAGCTCGACTTCTTCCTCTTTTCATAGTTATACCCTCCATAATGAGTGGAATAGCTTTGATAGGTATAATAACCGTAGTATTAGGAGCTACTTTAGCTATTGCTCAAAAAGATATTAAGAAAAATTTGGCCTATTCTACAATGTCTCAATTGGGTTATATGATGTTAGCTTTAGGTATGGGCTCTTATCGAGCCGCTTTATTTCATTTGATTACTCATGCTTATTCAAAAGCATTGTTGTTTTTAGGATCTGGATCCATTATTCATTCAATGGAAGCTATTGTTGGATATTCTCCAGATAAAAGTCAAAATATGGTTCTTATGGGTGGTTTAAGAAAACATGCGCCAATTACAAAAACTGCTTTTTTAATAGGTACACTTTCTCTTTGCGGTATTCCACCTTTTGCTTGTTTTTGGTCTAAAGATGAGATTCTTAATGATAGTTGGTTGTATTCACCAATTTTCGCAATAACAGCTTGTTCCACAGCAGGATTAACTGCATTTTATATGTTTCGAATCTATTTACTTGTTTTTGATGGATATTTAAACGTTCATTTTCAAAATTTCAATGGAAAGAAAAATAGTTCATTCTATTCAATATCTTTATGGGGCAAAGAAGAAAAAAAAAGATTAAAAAAGAAAATTCATTTATTAGCTTTATTAACAATGAATAATAATGAAAGAACTTCTTTTTTTCGGAAGAGAACACATTCACATCGAATTAATCGAAATGGCCAAAGCATAAAACGTCTTTTTCTTGATAGTACCCATTTTGCTACTAAAAACATTCCTTTTGTTTATCCTCATGAATCGGACAATACTATGCTATTTTCTATGCTTGTATTAGTACTATTTACTTTCTTCGTTGGATCCGTTGGAATTTCTTTCAGCCAAGAAGGAATAGATTTGGATATATTATCCAAATTGTTAATTCCGTCTATAGATCTTTTACATCAAAATTCAACGAATTCCGTGGATTGGCATGAATTTTTTACAAATGCAAGTTTTTCGGTGAGTATAGCTTTGTTCGGAATATTTATAGCGTCTTTTTTTTATAAACCCGTTTTTTCTTCTTTACAAAATTTGAACTTATTTAATTTATTTCAAAAAAGTGTTCCTAAAAAAATGATTGCTGACAAAATAATCAATATTCTATATGATTGGTCATATAATCGTGGTTATGTAGATGCTTTTTTTGAAGTATCTTTAATTGCGAGTGTAAGAAAGTTAGCTAAATTCAATTATTTTTTTGATAGACAAGTAATTGATGGAATTCCAAATGGAGTTGGTATTTCAAGTTTTTTTATAGGAGAGGCTATCAAATATGTGGGGGGAGGGCGAATTTCTTCGTATATTTTCTTTTTTGTATTAATCTTTTTAGTAATTTGTTATTATCTATTTTATATATTTATATAATATTTATATTATATAACTACTATTCAACCTAAATTGGGGTTATTCGCTAAGAATTATGGCAGAGTTGTTTATCAATGTCTCATCTGAAAAGCTTCGGGTAGGTCAAGAAAACTATAGATTCATGGGCGAACGACGGGAATTGAACCCGCGCATGGTGGATTCACAATCCACTGCCTTGATCCACTTGGCTACATTCGCCCTATACTATGTCTAAATGACATAACTTTTTAGACCTTTTCATTATCATTTTTTTTTTCTTCATTTTACATTATGAAGTCATATGTATTACAAAAAGATCAAAAAGATTGATGAGAAAAATGCATAAATGAAAGATTACTAAATAAAAAAAAAGAAAACTCAAAATTTACAAATTAATTTAGTTGACATGAAAGAAGGGTGCTCGATGCTAAAGAATATGGAAGTTAATAAAAAATTGATTAATTTCTGTATATGTATACAGAAAAAGACTACTAACAAAAAGTAAAGGGGAGAGTAATATCAACATTGTTGATATTATTCCCTTACCCCCTTTACTTTCAAAAACTCGTATCCTTCTTTAAAACCAAAATATTATCCATTTATAGATGGAGCTTCGACCGAAGCTAGGTCTAGAGGGAAATTATGAGCATTACGTTCATGCATAACTTCCATACCAAGGTTAGCGCGGTTAATAATATCAGCCCAGGTGTTAATTACACGACCTTGAGAATCAACGACGGATTGGTTAAAATTAAATCCATTTAAATTGAAAGCCATAGTACTGATACCTAACGCGGTAAACCAGATACCTACTACAGGCCAAGCAGCTAGGAAGAAATGTAAAGAACGAGAGTTGTTGAAACTAGCGTATTGGAAGATCAATCGGCCAAAATAACCATGAGCAGCTACAATATTATAGGTTTCTTCCTCTTGACCGAATCTGTAACCTTCATTAGCAGATTCATTTTCTGTGGTTTCCCTGATCAAACTAGAAGTTACCAAGGAACCGTGCATAGCACTGAATAGGGAGCCGCCGAATACACCAGCTACACCTAACATGTGAAACGGATGCATAAGAATATTATGCTCAGCCTGAAATACAATCATAAAGTTGAAAGTACCAGAGATTCCTAGAGGCATACCATCTGAAAAGCTTCCCTGACCAATTGGGTAGATCAAGAAAACTGCAGTAGCAGCTGCAACTGGAGCTGAATATGCAACAGCAATCCAAGGGCGCATACCTAGACGAAAACTTAGTTCCCACTCACGACCCATGTAACAAGCTACACCAAGTAAGAAGTGTAGAACAATTAGTTCATAAGGACCGCCGTTGTATAACCACTCATCAACGGATGCAGCTTCCCATATCGGGTAAAAGTGCAAACCGATAGCCGCAGAAGTTGGAATAATGGCACCAGAAATTATATTGTTTCCGTAAAGTAGAGATCCAGAAACAGGCTCACGAATACCATCAATATCTACTGGAGGGGCAGCAATGAAAGCGATAATAAATACAGAAGTTGCGGTCAATAAGGTAGGGATCATCAAAACACCAAACCATCCGATGTAAAGACGGTTTTCGGTGCTGGTTATCCAGTTACAGAAGCGACCCCATAGGTTTTCGCTCTCGCGTCTCTCTAAAATTGCAGTCATGGTAAAATCTTGGGTTTATTTAAATTTAATTATCAGGGACTCCCAAGCACACGAATTCTCTATAACTATAGAATTAAGGGCTTGTTATAAAACAGTATAACATGACTTCTATACCGGTGTCAACCAATACCAATATTCATTGTATCCTGTTATTCAGGATAGATTCAGACAAATTTGCTTTTTTTTTACCTCATTTCACCGGTGATTCAAAAAAAAAAGAGAAAAAGCTTTTTGATATTCTATCGATATTACTTCACTATGATATGTAATTAGCTGTTATGTCATTCCCGTCTACTACGATGGCTAATGTTATTCTATTCCATTTCTTAGAATCCATCTATTTGAATCTAGCTATTTTATTTTGGTTTTTTATTTATTCGAACTGGTAGATTTTACTTTCATTCCGGCCGTAGGTTTTCTATCCCACCCGACTAGTTAGGGATTCGAGTCCCCGGCAACTCAATTAATTTAATTATTACTTTAAATACGAACCATAATTCGGATTAATTGATAATAATAAATGTAAGTTAATAATCGATTTTCTTCTTAACTCCTTTGTTATCTTGACATTCAACCCATAGGGTCCATATAATATATATGTGCGATATATATATATATAGGTGGAATATATATCGCGTGTAGTAGAGAATGAAAATAATAAGTCTTTTACTAGAAAAATAGTAGACTTATTTATGTAGAATTCTTACTACACTCTTAATTCATTTTATAAGATTAAATTTTATAAGATTGAATTAAATTTTTTTGTGAAATATAAGGAGTAATTAAAATGACTATTGTCAGATTTACTGTCCGCTTAAATATCTACGGAGTCAGCGTAGATATGGCTGAAATTTGGAGGATAGCTCGGAGCGAACAAGTTCGGATTTTTTTGGTAAAGCTATCAAAATAGCTCAGAGTCAAAAAGTTCGAATTTTGTGGGGTAAAATTATCCAGATATTCTGGAGAGGTTAGAGTTGCGGTCGATCGGTTCTCGCGCGCCATGAGATGAAATAGAGCTTATGCTCTATGGAGTTCGTCATCTCAGTATTGATTTGCTTTTTCAATGAGTTAGAAAGATTTATATATCTTTCTAACTCATTGAAAAAGCAAATTTTTTTGATTTTCATGAGAAATTAATTTCTACCGCCTTAGTTTTTTCTAAGGTACTGTTTTAAAAGCCCAAAGGGGGGGGGTGAAAAAAAAAAAGATGACTACAGAACTTTTCTATGGAATCCATCCGGCCCTAGTGGTCTCTCTTTTTTTAGTTACTTATTTATCTTATCTTCTTTATTGTATTTGGTATTTTAAGTGGATCGATTTTGATATATTTTTTTTGAAGACCGATAATAACGAAACTTGTTTTTTAATTTTATTAAACAATGATACCGAAGAAGAGGGGGACAATGAAGAAGAAATTGATCGTTTTTATTATTATTATTTTAAAGAAGAGTTCGACAAGGAAGAAGAATTTGATCGTTGTAATTCTGATTTAAATTTCATAAATATTGTGGAGGTTCAAATTTTCTCTATAAATAAAGAAGATTTGAACGAAGATTTCGACAACGAAGAAGAATTTGATCGTTGTCATTCTCATTTTAATTTCATAAATATTTTGGATGTTCATTACTTTAATATAAAAAGGAATGTATCTATTTTTGTAAAAATCAAAAATATTATAAGGAAAGAGAAAGAAGACCAAGACGAGGAGGAAGACTAAGTCAATAATTCTATATTGACTTAGTTCTCCTACGGCTTCCTTTTTCCTTTCTCTGGGGATCTTTTGAAAGATCGATCCCCTACGACTGATTTTTGACATCATTTAGTTTCGTTTTAATCTTTCTTTATGACAGCAAAAAAAAAGAATCAAGAAAGGTATGACTAACCTGATTGAAGTTCTTACATTTTTAAAATAAAAAATGAACGCGTGTTAAATTGGATCACCCTTTACTTGTCTCTTTCCTTGTCTTTCGTATTGATCTTCTTGGCATTGGTCCTGATAAACAAGATTCGAAATAGAAAGTGATCCGTGTATGAATCGATTTTTTTTTGCTTTTCCATAATTCATCGAAATTTATATATATTATATAAACTTTATTTTAAGTAATAATTAAAATGGGTTGCCCGGGACTCGAACCCGGAACTAGTCGGATGGAGTAGAAAATGCATTGTTTAATCAAATAAAACAATCAAAAATCCCTCCCCAAGCCGTGCATGCATTTTTCATTGCACACGGCTTTCCCTATGTATACATCTAAACCTGAGTAACTTCTCCAGAAGAGGAATCTTGAAACTCAACTCTTAACTACATGAACATTTCATAATCCTTTCTATATTATAGAATATTACAATCATTCATCATTGACCAGATCGTTGCTGAAAAGAATATCCAAATACCAAATCCGATTTCTATGGAACCTACGCAAAGAAAAAGAATCTCTTGGAAAAATCAAAGAAAGAATCTCTTCTTCCTCTGTAAAGAATTCTTCCAATAATTCTTCTGAACCTGATCTTTTTAAAAAAGCGCGTACAGTACTTTTGTGTTTACAAGCTAAAGTTTTAATACAAGAAAGCCGAAGTATATATTTTATTCGATACAAACTTTTTTTTTTTGAGGATCCATTGTAATAATGAGAAAGATTTCTGCATATTCGCAAAAACCGCTCAATAATATCAAAATCGGATGAATCGGCCCAGACCGGCTTACTAATGGGATGCCCCAATACATTACAAAATTTCGCTTTAGCCAACGATCTAATTAGAGGAATAATTGGAACTATTATATCAAGTTTTTTGCTAACAATTTCGATTAGAAATGTATTTTGCAGCATTTGACTCCGTACCACTGAACGATTTAGCCGCACATTTGAAAAATAGCCTAAAAGCTGAAATGAATGTTCGGATAATTGGTTTATATTGATCGTTCTTGGTTGAGACCAAACATCAAAAAAACATTGCCATAAATGGATAAAATAGTATTTCCATTTATTCATCAAAAAAGGCACATTCTTTGAAGCCAGAATGCATTTTCCTTGATATCTAACATAATGAATGTTAGGATCCTTGAAGAACGGTAAAGTATACGAAAAATCCTTAGAAAAAACTTCTACAAGATGTTTTCTTTTTGCATAAAAAAAAATTCGCTCAAAAAAAACGCTAAAAGATTTTAATCGTAAATGAGAGGATTTATTACGTAGAAATAGGAAGATAGATTCATATTCACATACATAAAAATTATGGAGGAACAAGAATAATCTTGGATTCCTTTTTGAAAAAGTAGAAATCGATTTTTTGGTGGGAATAAAACAATTCCAATTACAAAAATGAGAAAGAAACAACCGTAATAAATGAAAAAAGGGGACATCTTTCACCCAGTATCGAAGGATTTGAATTAAGATTTCCAGATGGATAGGATAGGGTATTCTTATATCTGACACATAATTTAAATATGTAAATTTATCCTCCAAAAATGGAAAAATGGAATGAATTGATCTTACATTTTTATAAGATTTTATGATTTCTGCCTCCTCTAAGGAAGAGCTTAATTGTAGGAAAAATGGAATTTCCACGATGATGGCAAAACCCTCTGATATTATTTGAGAATAAAAATTCTTATTATATCCTAAAAATGGATTTTTGTTAGAATCATTAGCCGAAATGATTAAATGATTCTGTTGATACATTCGAGTAATTAAACGTTTTACATTTAGTAAACTATATTTATTGTCATAACCTCCATTTTCCATAAAAATGGATCTATTAAAATTATGACTATAAGCAAGTCCATAAATATACTCCCGAAAAATAAGTGGGTATAGGAAGTCCTGTTGGCGAGATCTAGCTCGTTCTAAATATACTCGATATTCCTTCATTTTAGAAATTCTATTTGGTCAAAGGATCGGAGATTCATTGGATTATCAAATGATACATAGTGCGATACAGTCAAAACAGGGTATTCTATATATATTCAATGGAAAAAAAAAATATGAATAGATACCCAGAAAACTGGTTAAAACCCATTAATGGACTATCTCCCCTCGCTTGTTCCATCTAATTGTTCTAGGACAACAAGCTAGTTAGAAATCCTTTATTTTTTGGACCAATCGCTCTTTTGATTTTGGAAAAAAAAAATATCTTTATCAATATACTCTTTCTTCTACACATTTATTACTACCCCATAATGGAGAATAGTTAATAATTAGGACTCATAACAAAAATCCTTAATCCATTCGTGGGAAAAAATTTTACCACAGCAAGCACTAATCATTTTTTAACCTATAATTAGATGTGGTAATCATTCAAATAAAAAATGAAAGCTCGTTGCTTTTTGTTTCCCTATAATTGGAACATCTAAGCTCTATCCCTTTATTAATTAAACCCAACGGAATTCATTTGTTCCGAACCAATAATTAATTTGAACTAAAATTTTGGCCGGATCCAATACGAATGATAAATTTTAAGAATTCGACATTGATACGACATGCTGCTTTTTCCATTCATTCCTTTATGGATCAGTCGTGGTCTTACAAACCCTACCGATGGTATGGATGAACCGATTAGTTCATAGAAATGTGTAAAATAATGGAGTCGCACTTAAAAGCCGAGTACTCTACCATTGAGTTAGCAACCCTAATTAAATGAAAAAGAAGGATGTGTATATCCAATCGCAATAAAAAAAAAAAAAAGATGGAATTCTTTCCAAAAATGTTACATATTACATTAAATTACTATCAAAAAAATGATTTTAAACAT
>CP125853.1:82500-126579 GCA_030408175.1 Trifolium repens
CTTACATTTCTTATTAAATATTAATTAAATTAACCGATCAACTTGCTTCGTTATCAAACATTTTTTTCTTGATTTCCATTTTTTTTTTTTTCAAAAAAAAAAAAAACAGATATATTTTAATATGAAAGTTCCTACCACTTCTGATACTGAGGTTTCTGCACTTGAAAACAAAAATCTGGGACGTATCACGCAAATAATTGGTCCGGTACTGGATGTAGATTTTCCACCAGGAAAGATGCCTTATATTTACAACGCTCTGATAGTTCAAGGTCGAGATAGTCTTGGCCAACAAATTAATGTAACTTGTGAAGTACAGCAATTATTAGGAAATAATCGAATTAGAGCTGTAGCTATGAGTGCTACCGATGGTCTAAAGAGAGGACTGGAAGTGGTTGACACGGGAGCTGCTCTAAGTGTTCCGGTTGGCGGAGCAACCCTAGGCCGAATTTTCAACGTGCTTGGAGAGCCTATTGATAATTTAGGTCCTGTAGATACTCGCACAACATCTCCTATTCATAGATCTGCGCCTGCCTTTGTACAGTTAGATACAAAATTATCCATTTTTGAAACTGGAATTAAAGTAGTCGATCTTTTAGCTCCTTATCGCCGTGGCGGAAAAATAGGACTTTTCGGTGGAGCTGGGGTAGGTAAAACTGTACTCATTATGGAATTGATCAATAACATTGCCAAAGCTCATGGAGGTGTATCTGTATTTGGCGGAGTAGGTGAGCGTACTCGTGAGGGAAATGATCTTTATATGGAAATGAAAGAATCCGGAGTAATTAATGAAAAAAAGATTGAGGAATCAAAAGTAGCTCTAGTCTACGGTCAAATGAATGAACCGCCCGGAGCTCGTATGAGAGTTGGTTTAACTGCCCTAACTATGGCTGAATATTTCCGAGATGTCAATGAACAGGACGTCCTTCTATTTATCGACAATATCTTCCGTTTTGTCCAGGCCGGATCCGAAGTATCGGCCTTATTGGGCCGAATGCCTTCCGCTGTGGGTTATCAACCTACCCTGGGTACTGAAATGGGCACTTTACAAGAAAGAATTACTTCTACCAAAGAAGGGTCTATAACTTCTATTCAAGCAGTTTATGTACCTGCAGACGATTTGACCGATCCTGCTCCTGCCACGACATTTGCACATTTGGATGCAACTACTGTACTCTCAAGAGGATTAGCTGCCAAAGGTATTTATCCAGCAGTAGATCCTTTAGATTCAACGTCAACCATGCTCCAACCTCGGATCGTTGGGGAAGAACATTATCAAACTGCGCAAAGAGTTAAACAAACGTTACAACGTTACAAAGAACTTCAGGACATTATAGCTATTCTTGGGTTGGACGAATTATCCGAAGAGGATCGCTTAATCGTAGCAAGAGCACGAAAAATTGAACGTTTCTTATCACAACCTTTTTTCGTAGCAGAAGTATTTACCGGTTCCCCAGGGAAATATGTCGGTCTAGCAGAAACAATTCGAGGGTTTAAATTGATTCTTTCTGGAGAATTCGATAGTCTTCCTGAACAAGCCTTTTATTTAGTAGGTAATATCGATGAAGCTACTGCGAAGGCTGCGAACTTACGAAATTAGAAATTAGAAATGGAGAACAAATTCAAGAAATGACTTTAAATCTTTGTGTACTGACCCCTAATCGAATTGTTTGGGATTCAGAAGTGAAGGAAATTATTTTATCCACTAATAGTGGACAAATTGGGGTATTAAAAAATCATGCGCCTATTGCCACAGCTTTAGATATAGGTATTTTGAGAATACGACTTAACGACCGATGGTTAACGGTGGCTCTGATGGGCGGTTTTGCTAGAATAGGCAATAATGAGATCACTATTTTAGCAAATGATGCGGAAAGGGGTAGTGACATTGATCCACAAGAAGCACAACAAACTCTTAAAATAGCAGAAACTAACTTGAATAAGGCTAAAGGCAAGAGACAAACAATAGAGGCAAATTTAGCTCTCCGACGAGCTAGGACACGAGTAGAGGCTATCAATATGATCTCGTAATAAGTTAGTGCAGCCAAATAATTTAAAATTGAAAAAAAAAATAGATAGAATAGAAAAAGATAGAAAATTACAATAAATTAAAGGGTGAGGAGAAAAACTTATTAGATATCGGAATCAATGGTATGGTATCTAATAAGTTCTAGTTATACCTTACCTACTATTGGATTTGAACCAATGACTCCTGCCGTATGAAAGCAATACTCTAACCGCTGAGTTAAGTAGGTCATTTATCATCCTAAATAAAAAAAAGTACCTGTCTATCCGATCAATGGATTTTCAATATTATATTACTTATTATAAACAATACCAATGCAATATCAATCAAAGAGGTGGATCGTGTAATATTCATCTTGACAAGAATTTATTTATCGAATAGGATAAAATTTGTATCAAAAGCACAAGGGCTATAGCTCAGTTAGGTAGAGCACCTCGTTTACACACGCGCCAATGTTTTTTTCATAGGAGTCCATCATGTAATTAAAAGAGTTGATCTTATTGAGAAATCGATGTCTTACTCCAGGAAAAAAATAAGAGAACAATAGCCTGACAAAGGATTTAGACGTCAAATAGAATCCATAATGGATTTGAGATATTGATAAGGTGAATACTGAATCTATTCAATGCTAGGCAATGAGTCTAGGGACCTCAACAAAATTCTCTTTTCTTCCTATCTTATGAACTTTAAGGTGTATGAAGTTTCATTTCCTATTTGATATTTTTAGTTAAGTAGGTTGATAGAGAGTCCATTTAACTTAAGTTGATCCAAGCCAGAAGCAGACCTACGTCAGGATAACCTTCTTCTTTGAAAAACTTTGGTAGTGCTCTTAGATTTTAATCTAAATAAAAAATCGGAGCACAGGGAGTCATTTCCTTTTTCTTTGTGTAAAGAAAAAAGATGGTAGACTAATTGATATTTCTATCAGTTAATGAAAAAGCCCAATGCAAAAAAAATGCACGTTGGGTCTTTCAAACAATTCAAATCATTTTGATAATAAATAATAGTTTGATCTGTTTTACCGAGAAGGTCTACGGTTCGAGTCCGTATAGCCCTAATATTACTACCGATACTACTTAGATTTCTATCTAATATCTGTCATGTCATTACAAATAATTCGATATAGTAGTACTATAAGTACTATAATACTATTTACGACTTATAGTAGTACTATAGTATATGGAATACTAAATACTCCATACTAATCATACTAGTAGTCTAAATTAGTATAAATAGACTCTAAATTTAGTAGTATAAAGAATGAATCAATTTCTATTCGAATAGATTCATAGTGGAGAGAATAATCTGAATATTAGTATACTCAGATACTAGTCTCCATTTTATTAGAAATAATGGAAACAATTTTAGAATATCAATAATTTACTAAATTAAGTAATTTCTTTACTACAAAAATTTCTTATCTGTAGTGGACCTCTTAGCTTCGTAGGATTTGAGTCGAGACGAAGTTCTGACCATCTGTCAGAGAAAATAGAATGGATTGGCTCTGTATCAATGGAATCTCATCATCCATACATAATGAATTGGTGTGGTATATTCAAATTTAAATATATGAACTGAACAGTAAAAAAAACTAGTATTCTTATTGAGACTAGAACTCATAGGGAAGAAAATAGATTTATGAATGGAATAAAATATGCAGTATTTACAGACAAAAGTATTCGGTTATTGGCAAAAAATCAATATACTTTTAATGTCGAATCAAGATCAACTAGGACAGAAATAAAACGTTGGGTCGAACTCTTCTTTGATGTCAAGGTAATAGCTATGAATAGTCATCGACTCCCAATAAAGGGTAGAAGAACGCGCCCTATTATGGGACATACAATGCATTACAAGCGTATGATCATTACGCTTCAACCGGGTTATTCTATTCCATCTCTTAGAAAAGAAATTAAATAAAAATACACTTAATAGCATGGCGATCCATTTATACAAAACTTCTATCCCGAGCACACGCAATGGAGCCATAGACAGTCAAGTGAAATCTAATTCACGAAATCGTTTGATTTCTGGACAGCATCATTGTGGTAAAGGCCGTAATGCTAGAGGAATCATTACCTCAGGGCATAGAGGGGGGGGTCATAAGCGTCTATACCGTAAAATTGATTTTCGACGGAATGAAAAAGACATATATGGTAGAATCGTAACTATAGAATACGACCCTAATCGAAATGCACACATTTGTCTCATACACTATGGGGATGGTGAGAAAAGATATATTTTACACCCCAGAGGGGCTATAATTGGAGATACCGTTGTTTATGGTACAGAAGTTCCTATAAAAATGGGAAATGCCCTACCTTTGAGTGCGGTTTGAACTATTTAATTACGTAATTGGAAGTAACCAATTAGGTTTACGGCGAAACCTAGAAATCGATCACGGATCCAATTTTTTTACTTCTACAGGAAAGACTTCAACAGAAAACTGAAGAGTAAAGGCAGCAAGTGATTGAGTTCAGTAGTTCCTCATATAAAATTATTGACCCTAGAGATATAGTAATATGGAGAAGACACAATTGTTTCAAGCACCGACAGAATACGAAGCGCTCCTTGTTTCAAAAAGGGGAAGACACGGGTTATTCACATTTCATTTGATGGTCAGAGGCAAATGGAAAGCTAAGCAGTGGTAATTCTAAGGATTCCCCCGGGGAAAAATAGAACTGTCTCCTACGTTACCCGTACTATGTGTAAGTAGTAACGTAATTTAATAGAGTCATTCGGTCTGAATGCTACATGAAGAACATAAGCCAGATGAAGGAACAGAAAGACCTAGGATGTAGAAGATCATAACATGAGTGATTTGGCAGATATAGATTCCTATATTATATATCCACTCATGTGGTACGTCGTTATGTCAGATATAATATAATAATAAGAATAATATTCAGAATTATACGATATATATAAGATCCATCCATGTGTATAGATATTCTAATCTACATCCAGAAAGCCGTATGCTTTGGAAGAAGCTTGTACAGTTTGGGAGGGGGTTTTGCTTGATCAAAAAGAAGAATCTACTTCAACCGATATGCCCTTAGGCACGGCCATACATAACATAGAAATAACACTTGGAAGGGGTGGACAATTAGCTAGAGCAGCAGGTGCTGTAGCGAAACTGATTGCAAAAGAGGGGAAATCGGCAACATTAAAATTACCTTCTGGAGAGGTCCGTTTGATATCCAAAAACTGCTCAGCAACGGTAGGACAAGTAGGGAATGTTGGGGCAAACCAGAAAAGTTTGGGCAGAGCCGGAGCTAAACGTTGGCTAGGTAAGCGTCCTATAGTAAGAGGGTCAGTTATGAACCCCGTAGACCATCCACACGGGGGTGGTGAAGGGAAGGCCCCAATTGGTAGAAAAAAACCCTCAACTCCTTGGGGTTATCCTGCACTTGGAAGAAGAACTAGAAAAAGGAATAAATATAGTGATAATTTGATTCTTCGTCGCCGTAGTAAATAGTGTAGAGTAGATAAAATACAATTTGTTTCTTCGTCTTTACAAAAGAAAAGACTGATTTACTATGACATTATATATATGATTTGATTTTATTTTTTGAAAGATCATATCATTTTCTTTTTTTTTTTTTTAGAAATTGGAGGACAAATAATTAACTATGACACGTTCGCAAAAAAAAAATCCTTTTGTAGCGACTCATTTATTAAGAAAAATAAATAAGCTTAACACAAAAGGAGAAAAAGAAGTCATAATAACTTGGTCCAGAACATCCACAATTATACCTACAATGATTGGGCATACCATTGCTATCCACAATGGTAAAGAGCATTTACCGATTTATATAACGGATCGTATGGTAGGCCATAAATTGGGAGAATTTTCATCTACTCAAAACTTCAGGAGGCATACAAAAAATGATACTAGATCTCGTCGTTGACCTTAGTTTTTCTAAGGAATTTTTATTTAAGTAATATAGGAGAAATAAATTTATGAATATCTATTTTTCTATCGGGGGTTCGAACTTTCACATTTTTCTTCCGCCAGGCACAATCAGAATGGATCTTGCAATTTTGAAAATAGTTCGGAGTGAAAAAGTTCGGATTTTGTGGGGTAAAATTATCAAAATAGCTCAGAGTGAAAAAGTTCGGATTTTGTGGGGTAAAATTATCCAGATATCCCAGAGTGAAGAGGCTAGAGTTGCGGTCGATCGGTTCGCGCGCGGCATGAAATGGAGATGAAATAGAGCTTATGCTCTATGGAGTTCGTCATCTCAGTTATTCTTTTTTTGAATTGCTTTATTCGGCAGCAGAAAATACTATTCACAATCAATATATAGTTCAACGAACTAAGTCAATGAGTTAGAAAGATTTATTTATATATCTTTCTAACTCATTGACTTAGTTAGAAAGATATATAAATATATATCTTTATATAAAAAATAAAAAAAAAAAGATATAAATAAAAAAGTAGACAAATAAGACGTATCATTTTATATAGAGTAGTGAGGAATTATGGGACAAAAAATACATCCGCTTGGTTTCAGACTTGGTACAACTCAAAATCATGATTCTATTTGGTTTGCACAACCAAGAGATTATTCCGAGAATCTAAAAGAAGATAAAATAATACGAGATTGTATCAAGAATTATCTACAAAAAACAATAAGAACATCCTCTGGTGTCGAGGGAATTGGACGAATAAAGATTAAAAAAAGAATCGATCTGATTCAAATCTATGTAGAACTTCCAAAGTTATTCACAGAGGGGGAGCCTCGAAGAATCGAAGAATTACAGACTAATGTGCAAAAAAAACTTAATTGTGTGAACCGAAAAATCAACATTGCAATTACAAGAATTCCAAATGTTTATAGAGACCCTAATATTCTTGCAGAATTTATAGCTGGACAATTAAAGAATAGAATTCCGTTTCGTAAAGCAATCCAAAAAGCTATTGAATTAGCTGAACAGGCAGGTACAAAAGGAGTTCAAGTACAAATTTCGGGACGTATCGACGGAAAAGAAATTGCACGTGTCGAATGGTTCAGAGAAGGTAGGGTTCCTCTACAAACCATTCGAGCTAAAATGGATTATTGTTCCTATCCAGTTCGAACTATTTATGGGGTATTAGGAATCAAAGTTTGGATATTTCTAAACAACGACTAATAAAATAAATAAAATTTTCCTTCTATTTAACGTTCCATCTTTTGCTAAAAAAAATGACGAATTCTTAGTACACTCTTATTCCTAAAGAAGAAATAACAAATTTTATAAGATTGAATAAAAAAAAATGAATTATTTTATAGTGAAGGAATTGCTATGCTTAGTGTGTGACTCGTTGGTTTTTTTGAGAGTGGTTAAATTTCTACAAAAATTCGTAGAATTAATTACTAAAGAATTAATAACCTACTCATCGCTTCTCATTATCTGGATAGAAAGAACCGCCACCTGAAAATAGAAAATAAAAATCTATGTGGTGATAGAATTATAGCAACTGAAATAAAAAAGAATGTGATTATTAGTTGTAAAGCAATAAGAATATACAGATAAATGAAGGGGTGAAAGAAAGATAGAAAAAAAGATATCTTTGATATAGAATTCTACTATGTAAAGGTCTATGGGTCATCTTATAAAAGGTAGTGTAATAAAGCATCCATATTCAAAAAAATTCATCCCTATATGGATGAATATATTCCTAGAATAAACGAATCAAGAGCCGCGAATCAATAAAACTGAGAAGGTTGATTCAACAAAAAAGAATCAAATAAGAAAATTTTAGAAAAATGAAATCTTATTAAAGAGGCTCCATTATAGAATTTAGACCTAACCATAAATCGAAAAGCGATGGGAACGACGAAACCTGTGAATACCTAAGATTATATTAAAATTAAAAATCTTACTGATTCATTAGATGGGATGGCGGAAGAAACTAAGAATTCATTTTTTTTTAGGAGTTGGGGACTAACCCAACATTAAATCTTAAATTTTTAATGAGAGAGTAAATATTCGCCCGCGAAAATGTGGATTTTTTTAATTTAGAAATCCAATCTGATAAAAAAAAAAGACAAATATGGATTCGTTAGAATCTTATATCAAAACAACATTATCTAATTAGATACGGATAGCAAAAATGGTCTATAAGAATCCATATTTCGTTATATATCAAAGCAGGATATAAAAATTTCTAATAGATCCACTGTTTACTTCTTGATCTAAATCTTTCTTGGAAAAGTCGATTGTATAAGATGCCTCATCGTCTCCCGGCATTAAAAAAGGGACCTTGGGAACTCCAATTGGCATAAAAAAAAGAAAATGCAAGAAGATGCAGTTGTCTATCTTAGTTTGCTTTGGTGTGAGAACGTTGTATATTATTTTCATTATTATTTTCAATTATCGGTGAAATATTTTTCAATCGATTTATTCGCGAGGAGCCGTATGAGGTGAAAATCTCATGTACGGTTCTGTAATAGAGATGGAATTGAGAAACAACCATCAACTATAACCCCAAAAGAACCAGATTCCGTAAACAACATCGAGGAAGAATGAAAGGAAAAGCCTATCGAGGTAATAAAATTTGCTTCGGAAAATATGCTCTTCAGGCACTTGAGCCCGCTTGGATCACATCTAGACAAATAGAAGCAGGGCGACGGGCAATGTCACGAAATGTTCGCCGGGGTGGACAAATATGGGTACGTATATTTCCAGACAAACCTGTTACAGTAAGACCTACCGAAACGCGTATGGGTTCGGGAAAAGGATCTCCCGAATATTGGGTAGCTGTCGTTAAACCCGGCAAAATACTTTATGAAATGGGAGGGGTCCCTGAAAATATAGCTAGAAAGGCTATTTCAATAGCGGCATCCAAAATGCCTATACGAACTCAATTCATTCTTTCAGAATAATCATTAGAACGAAAGAGATCTTTAGTATGAAAAAAATGGCAATTGTCGGTTTCTTTTTTTTTTTGAACACAGAATATTTTTTTTACTTCAACTTTTTGACTGAAAGATAAAAAAAATGATATGATTCAACCTCAAACTTATTTAAACGTAGCCGATAATAGCGGAGCCCGCGAATTGATGTGTATTCGAATCATAGGAGCCAGTAATCGACGGTATGCTTATATTGGTGACATTGTTGTTGCTGTAATCAAAAAAGCAGTACCAAATTCATCTTTAGAAAGATCGGAAGTGATCAGAGCTGTAATTGTACGTACTTGTAAAGAACTCAAACGTAGTAATGGTATAATAATAAAGTATGATGATAATGCGGCGGTTCTCGTTGATAAAGAAGGAAATCCAAAAGGAACTCGAATTTTTTCCGCAATAGCCCGAGAATTGAGACAGTTAAATTTCACTAAAATAGTTTCATTAGCACCCGAGGTATTATAATACGAGATTGTGATATCGATATATTATTTATCACTTGAATGAATAGGAAGGAAATATATTTGAATAGGAATTCAATATATATATTCCAAATAAAAATTCGAATTCAGAATTCTATTTTTTTTTTATACAAATAGAATTCTGAATTCGAATTCCGTATAAGATTATCTATATAGTTTATAATAGGTCATTCATTTTCTTTCTATCTTTTTTTTAGTTTTTAAATATTCTATATTATATATTTACATTACCCTAATTAGAATAATATAATATTTTCTATACAGACTAGAGTATTATTATATTCTCCTATTCAATTCAATATTCTATTGAATCAAAAAATAAAAAATCAAAAAAACGGGAGCACGTTGATTATATCGAAAGTAAGGAGCAATAATTGATCGTGGGTAAAGATACTATCGCTGATATACTAACCTTGATACGCAATGCTGACATGAATAGAAAAAGAACAGTTCAAATACCACTTACTAATATTATTGAAACCATTGTTAAAATTCTTTTACAAGAGGGTTTTGTTGAAAACGTCAGAAAACATCGAGAAAGCAACAAAGACTTTTTAGTTTTAACTCTACGGTATAGAAGAAATAGGAAAAGATCATATAAAACTTTTTTAAATTTAAAAAGGATCAGTACACCGGGTCTACGAATCTATTCTAACTATCAACAAATTCCGAGAGTTTTAGGAGGAATGGGAATTGTAATTCTTTCTACTTCTAGGGGTATAATGACAGATCGAGAGGCTCGATTAGAAAGAATCGGCGGAGAAGTTTTATGTTATATATGGTAATGATAATTTTGCCGATATTCGAATTCTATGAAAAATTTAGATACATTATTGTGAATGGAATAGAGAAAAAAAAAGATTTTTAATATTACTCCCGATCCATTTAGTGAATGTGTGAAGAGAATTTAACTAGAATAGAAATCAAAACTCATGAAGATTTCATTTAATTAATTACTGAATCACTTCTGAGGGTATGTTCCAGGTTGCTTTAGAGAAATAGAATAAAAATGAGATTTTAGGCTATAGTTTCAAAAAAAATTCGACGTACTTAATGTATACGACCGGTAAAGGAAAAAATGGAAGTATAAGTGAGTTAATTTAATTAGACTATTTTTATTTTTTAACTTCAACATATATTTTAGGAGAAACAATTATAAGTTAAAAATGTAAAGAAACCCTATTTTCTTCCAATATATATAGATTCAGCATTAAGTTTAAGTTAAGGTTAAGGAGTTCAAAA
Organism: Trifolium repens; assembly: GCA_030408175.1. NCBI lineage: Eukaryota > Viridiplantae > Streptophyta > Magnoliopsida > Fabales > Fabaceae > Trifolium > Trifolium repens. The sequence continues at coordinate 93,144 of CP125853.1, forward strand.
TATGAAAGTAAGAGCCTCTGTTCGTAAAATTTGTGAAAAATGTCGATTGATCCGCAGGCGAGGTCGAATTATAGTAATTTGTTCCAATCCAAAACATAAACAAAGACAAGGATAATTCACAAAATAAGGGCTTTCTATTAAAAAGAAAGTACCGAATGCAAAAATAAAAAAATGATATTAAAATTCAATTTTTTTTATTAATTAATTTAATACTAAATCATAAAAAAATAATAATTTAGATTCTATATTCCAATCTAGTCGATAGTTATAAGTATTATAATATAATAAATATTATATTATTGCTTACTGCTTGATATTTCAAAAATGGTATTCTATATTAATCGAATTTTAGAATACAATAGCATAGAATAAGTAGTTAGAAAAGAGTAAAGAATCCGTTTTTGACAGGAAATGGATATATCCATATATTTCGAACTTATATTTTTTAAAATAATAAAAAATGGCAAAATCTATACCAAAAATTGGTTCACGTAAAAATGGACGTATTGGTTCGCGCAAGTATGTTCGTAAAATACATAAAGGGGTTATTTATGTTCAAGCTGGTTTCAACAATACCATTGTGACTGTTACAGATCTACGAGGTCGGGTGATTTCTTGGTCCTCTGCCGGTTCATGTGGATTCAAAGGTACACGAAGAAGTACACCATTTGCCGCTCAAACCGCAGCAGGAAATGCTATTCGAACAGTAGTCGATCGAGGCATGCAACGAGCAGAAGTCATAATAAAAGGTCCCGGTCAGGGAAGAGATGCGGCATTAAGAGCTATTTGTAGAAGTGGTATACGATTAAGGTTTCTACGAGATGTAACACCTCTGCCACATAATGGATGTAGGGCTCCTAAAAAAAGACGTATATAAAACTTATCAAGAAAAATATTTCAAGAGAAATAAACAATTAAATCAAGAGTTTAATAAAAATATATTACTATGATTCGAGAAAAAGTAAAAGTATCGACTCGGACACTACAGTGGAAGTGTGTTGAATCAAGGGTAGACAGTAAGCGTCTTTATTATGGACGCTTTATTCTGTCTCCACTTATGAAAGGTCAAGCAGATACAATAGGCATTGCAATGCGAAGAATTTTGCTCGGAGAAATAGAGGGAACATGTATCACACGTGCAAAATCTGAGAAAATACCACATGAATATTCTACCATAGTAGGTATTCAAGAATCAATACATGAAATTTTAATGAATTTGAAAGAAATTGTATTGAGAAGTAATCTGTATGGAACTCGAGACGCGTCCATTTGTTTCAAAGGTCCTGGATATGTAACCGCTCAAGACATTATTTTACCACCTTCGGTGGAAATCGTGGATAATACACAACATATAGCTAACCTAACAGAACCTATTAATTTGTGTATTGAATTACAAATTGAGAGGAAGCGGGGATATCGTATAAAAACGATAGACAACATTCAAGATGGAAGTTATACTATAGATGCTGTATTCATGCCTGTTAGAAATGCAAATCATAGTATTCATTCTTATGTGAACGGTAATGAAAAACAAGAGATGCTCTTTCTCGAAATATGGACAAATGGAAGTTTAACCCCGAAGGAAGCACTTTATGAAGCCTCCCGGAATTTGATTGATTTGTTTATTCCTTTTTTACATGCAGAAGAAGAAAACTTTAATTTTGAAAACAATCAACACAAAGTTACTTTACCCCTGTTTACTTTTCATGATAGATTAGTTAAGGATAAACTAAGGAAAAGTAAAAAAGAAATTGGATTTCAATCCATTTTTATTGACCAATTAGAATTGCCTCCCAGGATCTATAATTGTCTTAAAAAGTCCAATATACATACATTATTGGAACTTTTGAATAAGAGTCAAGAAGACCTTATGAAAATGGAACATTTTCGCGTAGAAGATGTAAAAAATATATTAAACATTTTACAAATCGACAAACATTTTGCATAAATTTGAAATCCATTGGATTTTTTTTTTCATCTTTCATAAAAAAAAAGAAAGGTAGACATGGGTATAGGAAAATTGTTATTCCTTGCCCCCTTTATTCCACTATTTTCTATGTTAATTTCTATATTTTTTTTCTATATTAAAGAAAGAAATTAGGAATAGAGAATCCATATCAAAGTTGGAATAGTGGTATCTATTCTTATTTCAAACATCGAGGTCAGTAACATTGATGAACTTAGTAAGGGTGCGGAAAGAGAGGGATTCGAACCCTCGGTAAACAAAAAGCCTACATAGCAGTTCCAGTGCTACGCCTTGAACCACTCGGCCATCTCTCCTACATAATGATTATGTCCCTAAACCAAGTGAATAGTGAGGCATTCATATTCCATTTGCGTAGGCCCGCTCAATTAATTTAATTGAAACTAAAAAAAGAAAGAAATTTTTTTTTCCCCTACTTCGAGGCCTGCCGTAGGATAAAGTAATTTGATTAATAAGTCCATTTTTACGTTATTTCGTACTGTATTGTACAATTCCTTTGTTTGGGGATTCTTTTATCACGCGATAAAAAATGAAATTATAGAATGGATTGCTACTCATGACTAGATCTCGGATAAATGGAAATTTTATTGATAAGACCTTTACCATTGTAGCCAACATCTTATTACGAATAATTCCGACAACTTCTGGAGAAAAAGAGGCATTCACTTATTACAGAGATGGTGCGATTTGATTCTTTTTTTTTTTTTTACCGATCTCAGTCTTAGGAGAAAGATACATTCTTCGGAGAGAAAGCAAAAAATTTTGAAAAAAAAACCTACGCTTGCTGAAGGTGAAATTTGGAAATAAAATAATTAATCCCTTCTGTCGTGTATTCCCGATTAATGCAGCCCGCTATGCTTCCATTTTAGGTTTATATTAAGTATTAAGCGAAAGGTTATACCTATACCTATGGGGTTAGGTTAATCCTACTCCACTAGTACCAATAGGCGGCATGGGGGAAGAAGCACTACGTTCAGGAATCAACAACATGAGAAAACTTTGTAAAAAAAATCCTCCCTTTCTGATCGGGATTGGGACTAACTAGAATGGTTGGGACAATAAACATCCATCTCGTTCGTATTTTGGATACCCATAGAACCATCGAAGACTGTTGAAGTGACTAATTCCGGGAAATAAAGCGGCGTTGAGGACAAAGTCATTGTTGAAGTTACTATTTATCCAGTAATAACATACTTGATGTTAATAAAAGATCCTTTACAGGAAGGTTGGCTAGAGATTTTGTGTAAAAACACTAGTCCCACTCAGTTGATAATGAGAATATTACAATCTTTTTTGATTTGATTCCATGGATGTTTATCATTATACACATAAAGGAGGAGCCGTATGAGATGAAAATCTCACGTACGGTTCTGGAACGGAGATTCTTTGAACCGAATGACGACCGTAACGGATGTCGGCTCAATCTGAAGGAAATTATGCAGAAGCTTTACAGAATTATTATGAGGCTATGCGACTGGAAATTGATCCCTATGATCGAAGTTATATACTTTATAACATAGGCCTTATACACACAAGTAACGGAGAACATACAAAAGCTTTAGAATACTATTTTCGGGCACTCGAACGAAATCCTTTCTTACCTCAAGCTTTTAACAATATGGCCGTGATCTGTCATTACGTGCGACTATCTCCACTATAGAAAAAGAAAAGAAAAAACAACTCCACTAATAGTAATAAATACTAGACAAAAAAATAGAAATAGGCTTTTTACATACATATATCGTTCGAAAGAACGATTTTTATGAGCTGTAGCAAAGAAATAAACTTCATAGAAGTCAAAATATGAAGAAATAAAATATATATATGCCTAGATACTTTTTTTCTATGGATAAAAGATCTAATTGATAGAGGAAGCACCGTAAAGATCAATTAACACGGTTTTTGGCCGATACAACAAGAACTGCTTACTTCTATGATGATAGATTAGGAATCTACTTATGTAATAAAGTGGATCCCCTAAGGTTTTGAGCAGCGGTGTAGTATCAGATCCCAAAGATAGTAAGTCTTTTCTTATGAAGAAAAGTATTTCTCAAAGATTCTATAGAAATGGATATATCATATATAAAAGTATATGATATATGAAATCGAGATAGTTACCTTTCATCCATAAAATTCGAATAAGAGCGTTAGTGTTAATGTTGATGCTTTATTCTTCGGAAGGTAGGATAAAAGATAAAACTAAAAACAAAGGATTAAATAAAATGATTAATCCAAATTCAAGTTTGAAACTCATGTAATTAATATCTTTTCTTCTTGTTAACTCCAGAAAAAATGGAAGATCAAAAGAATTGACTGTTGAGCCGTATGAGTCAGGAAACTCTCAAGTACGGTTCTAAGGGAAGGAATTGACTCACCTATTCCGACCGCGGAGAACAGGCCATTCGACAGGGAGATTCTGAAATTGCAGAATCTTGGTTTGATAAAGCTTCTGAATATTGGAAACAAGCTATAGCCCTTACCCCAGGTAATTATATTGAAGCACAGAATTGGTTGAAGATCACAGGGCGTTTTGAATAAGAACACTCTGTTTATTATTAAATTTTTTTTATTCAAATATTAGATTAGTCTCTACTCTATATGCTATTCTCTAGAGAATTCTATCTCTATAGAGAATAGCATATAGAGACCCCATTAAAAAAAAAAAAAATAAAAAAAAACCTAATCCCTAATTAAAGAAGGAGGATAGTAAAATGAAAATTATCTGGTTACGAGTGAAAAACACCTACGAGCGAGTGGTATACAGATTGATCCGGGACATATATACTCAGAAAATGCTTTTGGGCATTATCACATACACATTCCTTAGTGATTTAAACACATTCCTTAGTGATTTAATAAAATTTCTAAGGATTGTGAGCCACATACTAATTGCACTTGCCTATGAAAATCCAGAACTGTTCCATCTTATTTGTGTTTTATCTGTTTTATCTGTTTTAGGAATATTTTCAGTGGTCTTATTAATAGTAAATATTTATAAAATAAGTCGTAGATTGGTGGATTTTTTTTTTAGAAAATTCACCCGATAGTAGTTAAGATAGAGCGAAATAATTCATGGATATATTGATATATCTATGAATTATTTCGATATATTCATTATACTTTATATACTATATATATTTATTATTCTACAAAAAATAGGTAAAAATATCTCTCTTCTTTGCGAATTCTCATTTTTTTTGAACACTTGAAATGGTAAAGGACTGACAAAAGAAATTGTATATTTTTTCTGATTATTTTTTTTTTTATCTTTAGTCTCATGGAGCCGAGCAAATACTTAATTCATTTTTGAGTATCCAATTTCCCCTTTTCATAATAGGTATAGATTTCATAGACGTGGTTAGGTAAAATTTCATGTCATTCCGTAAAGTAAAAAGAACAGAAATTCCATTATTGCTAAATCTATTCATGGTATTCGATGAAGAATGACAGCAAATCGTGGGATATTTTCTATAAAATAAATGGGGAAATTCAAAATGCATGGCGTTGGTAATGAAGGAATGTCTACACTACCCGGATTGAATCAAATACAATTTGAAGGATTTTGTAGATTCATTGATCAGGGCTTAACAGAAGAACTTTTGAAGTTTCCAAAAATGGAAGATACAGATCAAGAAATTGAATTTCAGTTATTTGTGGAAACATATCAATTGGTAGAACCCTCGATAAAAGAAAAAGATGCTGTATATGAATCACTTACATATTCCTCTGAATTCTATATATCCGCGGGATATATTTGGAAAAACAGTAGGGCTATTCAAGAACAAATTATTTTTCTTGGAAACATTCCTCTAATGAATTCCCTGGGAACTTCTATAGTAAATGGAATATACAGGGTTGTAATCAATCAAATATTGCAAAGCCCTGGTATCTATTATCGTTCACAATTGGACCATAACGGAATTTCAGTCTATACTGGGACAATAATATCAGATTGGGGAGGAAGATTAGAGTTAGAAATGGATAGAAAAGGAAGGATATGGGCTCGTGTAAGTAGGAAACAGAAAATATCTATTCTAGTTCTATCATCAGCTATGGGTTCGAATTTAAGCGAAATTCTTGAGAACGTTTGCTACCCTGAAATTTTCTTGTCTTTCCTCAATGAAAAGGAGGAGGAAAAAATAGGGTCAAAAGAAGATGCCATTTTGGAGTTTTATCGACAATTTGCTTGTGTAGGCGGAGATCCCATATTCCCTGAATCTTTATGTGAGGAATTACAAAAAAAATTTTTTCAACAAAGATGTGAATTAGGAGGGATTGGTCGGCGAAATATGAACCGAAGGCTGAATATTGATATACCTGAGAACAATCCATTTTTGTTACCGCGAGATATATTAACAGCTGCGGATCATTTGATTGGAATGAAATTTGGAATGGGTACACTTGACGATATGAATCATTTGAAAAATAAACGTATTCGTTCTGTAGCAGATCTCTTACAAGATCAATTTGGGTTGGCTCTCGTTCGTTTAGAAAATATAATTAGAGGAACTATATCCGGAGCAATTAGATATAAACGGATACCGACCCCTCAGAATTTAGCGACTTCAACTCCATTAACAACCACTTATGAATCTTTTTTTGGATTACACCCATTATCTCAAGTTTTAGATCGAACCAATCCATTGACCCAAATAGTTCATGGGAGAAAATGGAGTTATTTGGGTCCTGGGGGATTGACGGGGCGAACTGCTAGTTTTCGGATACGGGATATCCATCCTAGTCACTATGGACGCATTTGTCCAATTGACACCTCTGAAGGAATCAATGTCGGACTTATTGGATCCTTGGCAATTCACGCAAGGATTGGTCGTTGGGGGTCTATAGAAAGTCCATTTTATGAAATTTCAGAGAGATCAAAAAGAATACGAATGCTTTATTTATCACCAAGTAGAGATGAATACTATATGGTAGCGACGGGAAATTATTTAGCACTGAATCGAGATATTCAGGAGGAGCAGATTGTTCCAGCTCGATACCGTCAAGAATTTCTGACTATTGCATGGGAACAGGTTCATCTTCGAAGTATTTTTCCCTTTCAATATTTTTCTATTGGAGCTTCCCTCATTCCTTTTATCGAGCATAATGATGCGAATCGAGCTTTAATGAGTTCTAATATGCAACGTCAAGCAGTTCCTCTTTCTCGGTCCGAAAAGTGCATTGTTGGAACTGGATTGGAACGCCAAGTGGCCTTAGATTCAGGAGTTCCCGCTATAGCCGAACACGAGGGAAAAATCGTTTATAAGGATACTGACAAGATCGTTTTATTTGGAAATGGGAATACTCTAAGCATTCCATTAATTATATATCAACGTTCCAACAAAAATACTTGCATGCATCAAAAATCCCAGGTTCAAAAAGGTAAATGCGTAAAAAAGGGACAAATTTTAGCAGATGGTGCTGCTACAGTTGGTGGTGAACTCGCTTTGGGAAAAAACGTATTAGTAGCTTATATGCCATGGGAAGGTTACAATTCTGAAGATGCTGTACTCATTAGTGAGCGTCTGGTCTATGAAGATATTTTTACTTCTTTTCATATACGGAAATATGAAATTCAGACTCATGTGACAAGCCATGGTCCTGAAAGAATCACTAATAAAATTCCCCATCTAGAAGCCCATTTACTCCGAAATTTAGACAAAAATGGAATTGTGATTCTGGGGTCTTGGGTAGAAACGGGCGATATTTTAGTGGGTAAATTAACGCCTCAAATGGCGAAAGAATCCTCCTATGCCCCGGAAGATAGATTATTACGAGCTATACTTGGGATTCAAGTATCCACCTCAAAGGAAACTTGTCTAAAACTACCTATAGGTGGTAGGGGCCGAGTTATTGATGTGAGATGGACCCAGAAAAAAGCAGGTTCTAGCTATAATCCAGAAACAATTCATATATATATTTCACAGAAACGTGAAATCAAAGTAGGTGATAAAGTGGCCGGGAGACATGGAAATAAAGGTATCGTTTCAAAGATTTTGTCTAGACAGGATATGCCTTATTTGCAAGATGGAAGACCCGTTGATATGGTCTTCAATCCATTAGGGGTACCCTCACGAATGAATGTAGGACAGCTATTGGAATGCTCACTCGGGTTAGCTGGGAGTAAGCTAAATAGACATTATCGAATAGCACCTTTTGATGAGAGATATGAACAAGAGGCTTCCCGAAAACTTGTGTTTTCTGAATTATATGAGGCCAGTAAACAAACATCAAATCCATGGATATTTGAACCCGAGTATCCGGGAAAGAGCGGACTATTTGACGGAAGAACGGGGAATTCTTTTGAACAGCCTGTTATAATAGGAAAGCCTTATATCTTGAAATTAATTCATCAAGTTGATGATAAAATACATGGACGTTCCACTGGACATTATGCACTCGTTACACAACAACCTCTTAAAGGAAGGGCCAAACAAGGAGGACAACGGGTAGGCGAAATGGAGGTTTGGGCCCTCGAGGGATTCGGTGTTGCTCATATTTTACAAGAGATGCTGACTTATAAATCCGATCATATTAAAGCTCGTCAAGAGGTACTCGGAACTACGATTATTGGAGGAACAATACCTAAACCTGTGGATGCTCCAGAATCTTTTCGATTGCTCGTTCGAGAACTACGATCTTTGGCTCTGGAACTGAATCATTTCCTTGTATCTGAGAAAGACTTCCAGATTCAAAGGAAGGAAGTTTAATCGGACTGAATCAGAAAGAAATGGAATTCTATGATTGATCAGTATAAACATCAACACCTTCGAATTGGATCAGTTTCTCCTGAACAAATAAGTGCTTGGGCAAAAAAAATCCTACCTAATGGAGAAATAGTTGGGGAGGTAACAAAACCCTATACTCTTCATTACAAAACCAATAAGCCTGAAAAAGATGGATTATTTTGTGAAAGAATTTTTGGGCCTATAAAAAGTGGGATTTGTGCTTGTGGAAATTATCGAGTAATCGGAGATAAAAAAGACCAACCAAAATTTTGTGAACAATGTGGAGTAGAATTTGTTGATTCTCGGATACGTAGATATCAAATGGGGTATATAAAATTAGCATGTCCAGTAACCCATGTGTGGTATTTGAAACGTCTTCCTAGTTATATCGCGAGCCTTTTAGATAAACCTCTTAAAGAATTAGAAGGTCTAGTATACTGCGATGTGTGATTTGATAAAAATTATTATTGTACAGATTTCGATTAAGAAACTGTCATTCCATTCAATTAAATTGGGATGTCCTGTATCTGGCATGTCTCTTGGGATGAGTAACATGAAGCTCAGAATTCATGGGTGTATTGAATACTCCCCAATCAATAAGGGAATTGGTCTATGGTCAATTCAGTAACAAATATAAATTTATTTATAACTGTGCGTACCTTGTGAAAAAAAAAGACTTTTTAGGGGGGAATTCATTATTCCATCTCTTTTTTTTTTTTAAGAACTATAACTATAAATTATGTTCAAAGAATAAAATATATCATGATTGCAGAAGTCTATCTATCGCATATAGGCTTAAAGACATCGTGGCATAACCGTCGAGGTGACGTCTTGACCTAAAAGATCAAATGGTATGATATATAGACAAAGAAATCTCTTATGAATTCGAGGATATTCCTTTTTTTATTAATCATTTTTTTAGAGGATTTCTCGTTCGAAGGGAGGTAGACTACTCAAGAATTTTACATTTCATTTCTGTCGTAATTTCGAATTGGATAAAAAATTCCGAAAAAAAGAAGAATGTATCAATGAAATGTTGCTTTGTCTTTATTGATAACTTGAGTAAAGAGTAAACCTTTTTTATTTTAGATTAGAGGTTTTCAAAAATTGGAAAGCGGAAACCCCTTTCTTTATCTTTATTGTGTATAAATACTTTAGCCGGATGAGAGGAAACCCTCATGTCCGATTTTCAAAGGGGGAGATCCATCTTATTGGATCCTATCCAAATTTTTCGTTTGCTAGGCCCGTAGTTAAAAAACCAACTTTCTTACGATTACGAGGTTCATTCGAATATGAAATCCAATCCTGGAAATATAGTATCCCACCCTTTTTTGCTACTCAAGGTTTCGATACATTTCGAAATCGAGAAATTTCTAGTGGAGCAGGTGCTATACGAGAACAATTAGTTGATCTGGATTTAAGAATTATTATGGATTCTTCCTTGGTAGAATGGAAAGAATTAGGAGAAGTGGGATCCACTGACAATGAAAATGAATGGGAAGATCGAAAAGTTGGAAGAAGAAAGAATTTTTTGGTTCGACGCATGGAATTAGCTAAGCATTTTATCCGAACAAATATAGAACCAGAATGGATGGTTTTATGTCTCTTACCAGTTCTTCCTCCCGAATTGAGACCAATTATTCAAATAGATGGGGGTAAACTAATGAGTTCGGATATTAATGAACTCTATAGAAGAGTTATCTATCGGAACAATACTCTTATTGATCTATTAACAACAAGTAGATCTACACCTGGGGAATTCGTAATGTGTCAAGAAAAATTGGTACAAGAAGCCGTGGATACACTTCTTGATAATGGAATTCGGGGACAACCAATGAGAGACGGTCAGAATAAAGTTTACAAATCGTTTTCAGATATAATTGAGGGCAAGGAGGGAAGATTTCGAGAGACTCTGCTTGGAAAACGAGTTGATTATTCGGGGCGTTCCGTTATTGTTGTAGGTCCATCACTTTCATTACATCAATGTGGATTGCCCCGCGAAATAGCAATAGAGCTATTTCAGACATTTCTAATTCGTGGTTTAATTCGAAAACATTTTGCTTCGAACATAGGAGTTGCTAAGAGTAAAATCCGGGAAAAAGAACCGATTGTATGGGAAATACTTCAAGAAGTTATGCGGGGGCATCCAGTATTGCTAAATAGAGCGCCTACTTTGCATAGATTGGGCATACAGGCATTTCAACCCATTTTAGTAGAAGGACGTGCTATTTGTTTACATCCATTAGTGTGTAAGGGATTCAATGCAGACTTTGATGGGGATCAAATGGCTGTTCATGTGCCTTTATCTTTGGAGGCTCAAGCAGAAGCTCATTTACTTATGTTTTCTCATACGAACCTCTTGTCTCCGGCTATTGGGGATCCCATTTCGGTACCAACTCAAGATATGCTTATTGGACTTTACGTATTAACTAGCGGAAATCGTCGAGGTATTGGTGCAACCAGGTATAATCCGTTTAATTGCAGGAATTCTCAAAATGAAAAAATGAGCAAAAATAACTCTAAGTATATGAAAAAAAAAGAACCCTTTTTTTGCAATTCCTATGATGCAATTGGAGCTTATCGCCAGAAAAGAATCAATTTCGATAGTCCTTTTTGGCTCCGATGGCGAATAGATCAATGCATTATGTCTTCAAGAGAAGTTCCTATCGAAGTTCACTATGAATCTTTTGGTACCTATTATGAGATTTATGAACATTATTTAGTAATAAGAAGTATAAAAAAAGAAATTCGTTGTATATACATTCGAACCACTGTTGGTCATATTTCTTTTTATCGAGAAATCGAAGAAGCTATACAAGGTTTTTCTCGAGCCGATTCATATGGTATCTAATCAGATAGATGGTTAGTCTTGGTATCCAAGCTAGGTAAATTTATGATACTGGTCTAAATTCAGGTCAACTAGCATCTTTTCCATTTTCTACGTGAATAAACATAAAGAAAAGGAAGTTTTCCAATCATTCACTCAAATCCACTGTTGAACCGAATCCCACTGAGTGGAATATGGAGGTACTTATGACAGAACGGGCCAATCTAGTCTTTCACAATAACGTGATAGGCGGAACTGCAATTAAACGACTTATTAGCAGATTAATAGATCATTTCGGAATGGCATATACATCACACATCCTGGATCAAATAAAGACTCTAGGGTTCCGTCAAGCTACTGCTACATCTATTTCATTAGGAATTGATGATCTTTTAACAATACCTTCGAAAGGATGGTTAGCTCAAGATGCTGAACAACAAAGTTCTATTTTGGAAAAACATAATCATTATGGAAATGTACATGCGGTAGAAAAATTACGCCAATCCATTGAAATATGGTATGCTACAAGCGAATATTTGCGACAAGAAATGAATCCTAATTTTAGGATGACTGACCCCTTTAATCCAGTTCATATAATGTCTTTTTCGGGAGCTAGAGGAAATGCATCTCAAGTGCACCAATTAGTCGGAATGAGAGGATTAATGTCAGATCCACAAGGACAAATGATTGATTTACCCATTCAAAGCAATTTACGTGAAGGACTGTCTTTAACAGAATATATAATTTCTTGCTACGGAGCCCGTAAAGGGGTTGTAGATACTGCTGTACGAACATCAGATGCTGGATATCTTACACGTCGACTTGTTGAAGTGGTTCAACACATTGTTGTACGTCGAACAGATTGCGGTACCATCCGGGGGATTTCTGTAAATACCCGAAATGGAATGATGGCAGAAAGAATTTTGATACAAACATTAATTGGTCGTGTAGTAGCAGACGATATATATATAGGTTCGCGGTGCATTGTCGTTAGAAATCAAGATATTGGAATTGGACTTATCAATCGATTCATAACTTTTCAAACACAACCTATATTTATTCGAACCCCCTTTACCTGTAGGAATACCTCTTGGATTTGCCGATTGTGTTATGGGCGGAGTCCTATTCATGGGGACCTGGTAGAATTGGGAGAAGCTGTAGGTATTATTGCTGGTCAATCTATTGGAGAACCGGGAACTCAACTAACATTAAGAACTTTTCATACTGGTGGAGTATTCACAGGGGGTACTGCAGAATATGTGCGAGCCCCCTCGAACGGAAAAATAAAATTTAACGAGGATTTAGTTCACCCTACACGTACACGTCATGGATATCCTGCTTTTATATGTAATATAGAGTTGTATGTAACTATCGAAAGTCACGATATTATACATAACGTGATTGTTCCACCAAAAAGTTTTCTATTAGTTCAAAATGATCAATATGTAAAATCAGAACAAGTGATTGCCGAGATCCGCGCGGGAACATATACTTTTAATTTGAAAGAAAGGGTTCAAAAACATATTTATTCTGACTCAGAAGGGGAAATGCATTGGAGTACCGATGTGTATCATGCATCAGAATTTATGTATAGTAATGTACATATCTTACCAAAAACAAGTCATTTATGGATATTATCAGGAAAGTCGTGCAGGTCTGATACAATCCATTTTTTACTTCGCAAGGATCAAGATCAAATTCACACGGATTCTCTTTCTAATGGAAAAAGAAATACTTCTACTCTTTTTGTAAGTGATGATCACGTAAAACATAATCAATTTTTTAGTTTCAATACTTTTGGTACAAAAGAAAAGGGGATTAGCAATTATTCCATATTTAATCAAACCATATGTACAGATCATTCTCATTTTATGTATCCTGCTATTTTTCACGATACTTTTAATTTATTGGCGAAAAGGCGAAGAAATAGATTTCTAATTCCATTTCCATTCCAATCGATTCAAGAAAGAAAGAACGAACTAATACCCCCTTCCGGTGTCTCCGTTGAAATACCTATCAATGGTATTTTTCATAGCAATAGTATTTTTGCTTATTTCGATGATCCTCAATACAGAAGACAGAGTTCGGGAATTACTAAATATAGAACTATAGGAATTCATTCCATTTTTCAAAAAGAAGATTTCATTGAGTATGGAGGAATCAAAGAATTAAAGCCAAAATACCAAATAAAAGTAGATCGATTTTTTTTTATTCCCGAAGAAGTGCATATTTTACCCGAATCTTCTTCCATAATGGTACGGAATAATAGTCTCGTTGGAATAGGAACACCAATCACTTTCAATATAAGAAGTCGAGTAGGCGGGTTGCTCCGATTCGAAAAGAAAAAAAAAAAAATAGAATTAAAAATATTTTCTGGAAATATCCATTTTCCCGGAGAGGCGGATAAGATATCCCGAGACAGTGCCATCTTGATACCATCCGGAATGGTAAAAAAAAAATGGAAGGAATCAAAAAAAATTAACAATTGGATCTATGTCCAATCGATGACAACTACCAAGAAAAAGTATTTTGTTTTGGTTCGACCTGCAATTTTATATGAAATACCGGACAGTATCCATTTTGTAAAACTTTTTCCCCAAGATCTATTTCAGGAAAGGGATAATCTGGAACTAAAAGTTGTCAATTATATTCTTTATGGAAATGGAGAATCCATTCGGGAAATTTCCGACACAAGGATTCAATTAGTTCGGACTTGTTTAGTCTTGAATTGGGATCAAGGCAAAAAAAGTTCTTCTATTGACGAGGCCCCCGCCTCCTTTGTTGAAGTAAGTACAAATGGTTTGATTGAGTATTTTCTAAGAATTGACTTAGTGAAATCGAATACTTCATATATCCGAAAACGAAATGACCCATCTGGTTTAGGATTGATCGCGGATAATGAATTGGATCGGAACAATATTAATCCATTTTTTTCTATTCATTCCAAGGCAAAAATTCAACAATCAATTAGCCAAAATCACGGAACTATTCGTATGTTGTTGAATAGAAATAAGGAATCCCGATCTTGGATAATTTTGTCATCATCTAATTGTTTTCAAATGAGATCATTCAACAATGTAAAATATCACAATGGGATAAAAAAAGATCCTAGAATTCCAATTAATAATAAGAATTCGTTAGGCCCTTTAGGAATAGCCCTTCAAGTTGCAAATTTGGATTCACTTTACTGTTTCAAAACTTATAATCAGATCTCAATAATTAAAAATTTACAACTTGACAAATTAACGGAAATTTTTCAAGTAATTAAATATTATTTAATGGACGAAAATGATAAAATTTTTAAACCGGATCTATCCAGTAATATCGTTTTGAATCCATTCCATTTGAATTGGTATTTTCTCCAGAATTATTATTCTGAAAAAACGTTTACAATAATTAGTCTTGGACAATTTATTTGTGAAAATATATGTATAGCTCAAATGAAAAACGGCCCACACCTAAAACTAAAATCGGGTCAAGTTCTAACTGTTCAAATGGATTCTGTAATAATAAGATCGGCTAACCCCTATTTGGCGACTCCAGGAGCAACCATTCATGGCCATTATGGGGAGATCCTTTATCAAGGAGATATTTTAGTTACATTCCTATATGAAAAATCGAGATCCGGTGATATAACACAAGGTCTTCCAAAAGTGGAACAGATATTAGAAATACGTTCGATTGATTCAATATCGATGAATCTAGAAAAAAGAATTGATGTTTGGAACGAGTGTATAACAAGAATTCTTGGCACTCCTTGGGGATTCTTGATTGGTGCTGAGCTAACTATAGCGCAAAGTCGTATTTCTTTGGTTAATAAAATCCAAAAGGTTTATCGATCCCAGGGAGTACACATCCACAATAGACATATCGAAATTATTGTGCGTCAAATAACATCCAAAGTCTTGGTTTCAGAAGATGGAATGTCTAATGTATTTTTACCTGGCGAACTGATTGGATTATTGCGAGCAGAACGAACGGGACGTGCCTTGGAAGAAGCTATTTGTTACCGAGCTTTATTATTGGGAATAACAAAAACATCTCTGAATACTCAAAGTTTCATATCCGAAGCGAGTTTTCAAGAAACTGCTAGAGTTTTAGCAAAAGCCGCTCTTCGGGGTCGTATCGATTGGTTGAAAGGTCTTAAAGAAAATGTTGTTTTAGGGGGAATGATACCCGTTGGTACCGGATTCAAAAGAATAATGGACCGTTCGCGGTCAAGGCAACATAAGAAGATTACCCTGGAAAAAAAGAAATTATTCGAAGTAGAAATTAGAAATCTTTTGTTCCATCACAGAAAATTATTAGATTAGAAATCTAGGATTTAATGCTTCCTAAAAGCGGATTCGATTCATCCCTTTAAATGCATTCATTTGATTTGGTAATTAAAGTATAAAAAAAATAATAAATAGAACTAAATGAATGGCCTGATTATATATTAAAGGCCAATCGTCTATAAAAGAGAAGGTTCCATCGGAACAATTATTTATTGCTATTTCAGGATACTTGGTCTGTTTTTTTTTTTCAATAAAAAAAAGTGTGGGGATAAATGACAAAAAGATATTGGAACATAACTTTGGAAGAGATGCTGAAAGCTGGAGTTCATTTTGGCCATGGTACTAGGAAATGGAATCCTAGAATGGCACCTTTTATATTGGGAAAACGGAAAGGTATTCATATTATAAATCTTATTCGAACTGCTCGTTTTTTATCCGAAGCTTGTAATTTGGTTTTTGATGCAGCAAGCAGAGGAAAACAATTCTTAATTGTTGGTACGAAAAAAGAAGCAGCCGATTCAGTAACACGGGCTGCAATAAGAGCTCGATGTCATTATGTTAATAAAAAATGGCTCGGAGGTATGTTAACGAATTGGTATACTACAGAAACGAGACTTCGTAAGTTCAGGGACTTGAGAACGGAGCAAAAAACGGGGAAAATGAACTCTCTTCCAAAAAGAGATGCCGCTAGGTTGAAGAGACAATTATCTCATTTGGAAAGATATCTGGGCGGCATAAAATATATGACAGGGTTACCTGATATTGTAATAATCCTTGATCAGCAAGAAGAATATACAGCTCTTAGAGAGTGTATCACTTTGGGAATTCCAACTATTTCTTTAATCGATACAAATTCTGACCCAGATCTCGCAAATTTTTCGATTCCGGCTAATGATGATTCTATAGCTTCAATCCGCTTCATTCTTAACAAATTAGTTTTTGCAATTTGTGAGGGTCGTTCTAGCTAGATACGGAATTTTTGATTAATAATAAGATAAATTAATTTTTAGATTTGGTTGGGCGGTCATAGATTTATGGAATCGGTTATTATAGCATTACAAAATTGTGAAAAAAGAAATATTTAGTGATTTAGTAGGTAGGTATTCAAAATAGAAAATGAAAGTCAAATAAGGAAATGGTTGAATCAAAATAATTCCCCTTGCAAGTTATATTTTTTTTTTATTTTAGAGGGCTGGGCAATATGAATGTTCTATTATGTTACATCAACACATTAAACAGATTCTTTGATATATCTGCAGTGGAAGTAGGTCAACATTTCTATTGGCAAATAGGGGATTTTCAAGTGCATGCTCAAGTACTTATTACCTCTTGGGTTGTAATAGCTATCTTATTAATTTCAACCATTCTAGTTGTTAGAAATCCGCAAACTATTCCCACGTCCGGTCAGAATTTTTTTGAATATGTCCTTGAATTCATTCGAGACGTGAGCAAAACTCAGATTGGAGAAGAATATGGTCCGTGGGTTCCGTTTATTGGAACTCTGTTTCTATTTATTTTTGTTTCGAATTGGTCAGGGGCTCTTTTGCCTTGGAAAATTATAAAGTTACCTCATGGAGAGTTAGCTGCACCCACAAATGATATAAATACTACTGTTGCATTAGCTTTACTTACGTCAGTAGCCTATTTCTATGCGGGTATTTCAAAAAAAGGATTGGCCTATTTTGGTAAATACATCCAACCAACTCCAATACTTTTACCGATTAACATCTTAGAAGATTTCACAAAACCCTTATCGCTTAGTTTTCGACTTTTCGGAAATATATTAGCTGATGAATTAGTAGTTGTTGTTCTTGTTTCGTTAGTACCTTTAGTAGTTCCTATACCAGTTATGTTCCTTGGCTTATTTACAAGCGGTATTCAAGCTCTTATTTTTGCTACTTTAGCTGCGGCTTATATAGGTGAATCCATGGAAGGACATCATTGACTAGTTATCAAAATAGTCTTTTTTCTTAGTTTAGCCCGCGCCAAAGTATGTGTCGCTCACGATAATCTACTTAAGGAAAATAAACCAAAAAATAGAAAGAAATTTTCAAAAGTTTTAATAATAATCAAAAGGATTATCTAAATCCCCCCACCATAATAATAATAAGTATAAATAAAAACAATTACCGGGCAATTCAATTGTAAAAAAAATAGGAAAAAGATCTTTTAGATAGATCTCTTTCCTATTTTTTCTAAAAATAGTCTTTGTTTGACCAAATTGTATTTTACTCCAACTCCAATGAAGATTTTTTTATTTTATTCAATTATAAATATAGGGTTGGGAACTATCATTTTGGATGATATCTACGTTTACGATATGTGATTAAAAAAAAAATAGGTAAAATTGAACTAGAAAAATAGAAATAAAAAAAGAATATAAAAAATCACATTCAGATCACTTCAATTCTTATATTTCCATGTAAAAATTCGGTCTAACGAATTGATTTACATTCATTCGATCCATAGGAGATAATAATGAATAAAAGAAAGAAAGGCCTTTCAAAAAAATCGAGATTAAAAAAGGGATTGGGGGAGGGGGTCAAACTAGGTGTATATAGAATCTAATCGTTATAAGACAACTGGGGGGTTTCCAAGAATGATTCTCGAATTAAGATACAACTAATTGGTTTACGCTATGGAACAAACACATGTATATGTCATAGTAGATATTCATTAGTTATAGATGACTATCTATCTAAATTAGTCCTGCTACTACCTCTAAATTTAGGCGGGGATTCAAAAAAAGATCCATCTCTTGTAATTGTGAATTGAATATTGAGTGACTATAAAAATAAAGAAAAAGAAAGAACGAAGAATTAAAAGAAAGGTTCAAAATCTAAGATAAGAACAAAAATTGTATGTATTCCCTCCCAACTACATGGGTAGAAACGAAAACAAAGTAAATATCGAAGTTATTTGGATAATTCAATAAAAATTATTCAGTTTTGAATTACACTTCGACTAGATAAAGATAAATAGGAAGAATGAAATAATTAAGTCATAATTTCTTAGTTGATTATATTATTAACTATTTTTTTTCTTTATTTTATTTGGAATAGGAGAAACTTATCATGAATCCACTGATTTCTGCTGCTTCTGTTATCGCTGCTGGGTTGGCCGTCGGACTTGCTTCTATTGGACCTGGAGTTGGTCAAGGCACAGCTGCAGGGCAAGCTGTAGAAGGGATTGCGCGACAACCGGAAGCAGAGGACAAAATAAGGGGTACTTTATTACTTAGTCTGGCTTTTATGGAAGCTTTAACTATTTATGGGCTGGTTGTAGCATTAGCGCTTTTATTTGCGAATCCCTTTGTTTAATCTTTTACAAAAAATAGAAAAAGAAAAATACATATTGTTTTTTCCGCGGACTTTCGTTGCTGTTCTTGAATTTTAATTTTTCTTATATTAAGATTTCACTCCTACCATTTTTTCTTCATTCGGATTAACATAACGATTCGCCTTCTTCTGTCCCTTTATTTAGTCCAACGAACCCCCCCTTTTTTTATGAAGTATCTATGGGGAATCTTTCAATTGACTAACCAATTCAAAATAAATATATAGAATAGTCTTCTTATTCTATTGATATTCTTACTAATAATGAATATTCATTATTAGTAAGAAATGGAAATATTAAATAAGAATAGGATAGTTTATTTATTATATCATATAAAAATAAAAAAACGAATAAAAAAAATAAAAAAAACAGGGAATCGTAGAAAGAAAATTAGTCTATCAATAAGAGGAAATGTGATCATATGAAAAATATAACCGATTCTTTTCTTTGCTTCATTTACTGGCCATCCGCCGGAAGTTTCGGGTTTGATACCGATATTTTAGCAACAAATCTAATAAATCTAAGTGTAGTCCTAGGTGTATTGATTTTTTTTGGAAAGGGAGTGTGTGCGAGTTGTTTATTTCAAAGAATAGATTGGATCCAACCAACTGCACTTTTTTCGTTATAACTAGGAAAATGTGCATAATCCGGCGAATGACTTCTTACTAAATAAAAAAAAAAATAGTTAAGAACCATAGCATTTCGCGATTCATTGGTAAATCTACTTTGATTCTCTATCAACCAAGAATTTTGGAACATTACCATGGTTAAAGCTTACCAGTTTGAAGTTTAGACGCAGTGTAGTATTCTTTCTACCACTATGTTAATGTTAATATGGAAATTGGAATTTTATCGATATAGAACACTCATGTCGATAAAATGACTTAAATTCTCTTTATGATGAAAAATAGGAAAAACTGGTGTTTTGTTTAATGCCTCCTTTTATAGAATGCGGAATTGATGACCTACATATAAATTAATCAAAATTCTTTGGATTTGAAGAAAAAAAACAACTTTGCTGACAATTATTTGTTCCGTCAGAAGAGTCCTCCAAATATTTTGGTCTTGTATTGGTAATTTTCAAGATTTTTAGAAATAGAGAAAAGAGGATAGGCTCATTCTATAATAAAGATAGGGAATTTTCCTATAAGGAATTGAGTGTGAGAGCCAAATGAATCGAAAGATTCATGTTTGGTTCGGGAAGAGATCATAGACATTTTGAAATGAATGGAAAGAGAATCTACTTTCATTAAGTGATTTATTAGATAATCGAAAACAGAGAATCTTGAGAACTATTCGAAATTCAGAAGAACTACGGGAAGCAGCCATTGAACAGTTGGAAACAGCCCGGGCCCGATTAAGGAAAGTAGAAACGGAAGCAGATCGATTTCGAGTGAATGGTTATTCCGAGATAGAACGAGATAAATTGAATTTAATTAATTCAATTTATACAACTTTGGAACAATTCGAAAATTACAAAAATGAAACCATTCATTTTGAACAACAAAGGGCGATTAATCAAGTTCAACAGAGGGTTTTACAACAAGCATTACAAGGAGCTCTAGGAACTCTGAATCGTTGCTTAAACAACGAGTTACATTTACGTACGATCAGTGCTAATATTGGTATGTTTGGGGCAATGAAAGAGAAAAAGAACTGATTAGTCGTTCTACTATAATATAGAGTATAGGCATTATTTTTTTTTTTTCTTCGAAAAAGAATCAATATTAATGGTAACCCTTCGTGCAGATGAAATTAGTAAACTTATCCGTGAACGTATTGAACAATATAATACCGAAGTAAAAATTGTAAATACAGGTACCGTACTTCAAGTAGGCGACGGCATTGCTCGTATTTATGGTCTTGATGAAGTAATGGCAGGTGAATTAGTAGAATTTGAAGATGGTACTGTAGGCATTGCTTTGAATTTGGAATCAAAAAATGTTGGTGTTGTATTAATGGGTGATGGTTTATTCATACAAGAGGGAAGTTCGGTAAAAGCAACAGGAAGAATTGCTCAGATACCTGTAAGTGAGGGTTATTTGGGTCGTGTTGTAAATGCCCTAGCTAAACCTATTGACGGTCGAGGAGAAATTTCAGCTTCGGAATCTCGGTTAATAGAATCTCCCGCTCCCGGTATTATTTCCAGACGTTCCGTGTATGAGCCTCTTCAAACAGGACTTATTGCTATTGATTCTATGATCCCTATAGGGCGTGGCCAGCGAGAATTGATTATTGGGGACAGACAAACAGGTAAAACAGCAGTAGCCACAGATACGATTCTCAATCAACAGGGACAAAATGTAGTATGTGTTTATGTAGCTATCGGTCAAAAAGCCTCTTCTGTGGCTCAAGTGGTAACTACTTTACAAGAAAGAGGAGCAATGGAATACACTATTATAGTGGCTGAAACGGCAAATTCTCCGGCTACATTACAATACCTCGCGCCTTATACAGGAGCAGCTCTGGCTGAATATTTTATGTACCGTGAACGTCACACTTTAATCATTTATGATGATCTCTCCAAACAAGCACAGGCTTATCGCCAAATGTCTCTTCTATTACGAAGACCACCGGGTCGCGAAGCTTATCCCGGAGATGTTTTTTATTTACATTCTCGTCTTTTGGAAAGAGCCGCTAAATTAAGTTCTCAGTTAGGTGAAGGAAGTATGACTGCTTTACCAATAGTTGAGACCCAATCAGGAGATGTTTCAGCTTATATTCCTACTAATGTAATTTCCATTACAGATGGCCAAATATTTTTATCTGCCGATCTATTCAATGCTGGAATCAGACCCGCAATTAATGTGGGTATTTCCGTTTCCAGAGTTGGATCAGCGGCTCAAATTAAAGCCATGAAACAAGTAGCTGGTAAATTAAAATTGGAATTGGCACAATTCGTAGAATTAGAAGCTTTTGCACAATTCTCTTCTGATCTCGATAAAGCTACGCAAAATCAATTGGCAAGAGGTCAACGATTGCGTGAGTTGCTTAAACAATCCCAATCAGCTCCTCTCACTGTGGAAGAACAGATAATAACTATTTATACTGGAACGAATGGTTATCTTGATTCATTAGAAGTTGAACAGGTAAGGAAATTTCTCGTTGAGTTACAGGCTTATTTAAAAACAAATAAACCTCAATTCAACGAAATCATATCTTCTACCAAGACATTTACTAGCGAGGCAGAAGCCCTAGTGAAGGAAGCTATTCAGGAACATACAGAACTCTTTTTACTTCAGGAACAAGTATAAAAAAATTGATTAATAATTTCATACCTTTATCATTCATTTTAAATTCAAAATTATTAAAATATTCTTAGTTAATAATTAATAATATAGATATATATAGATAGATAATATTAATAAAGATAAGAAATAAGAAATTCATAATCTATTTTGTGAAATATACGAATTAGATTAATATATATGCAATTGCAATAAATTTGATATGCAATAAATTTGCGTCCAATAGGATTTGAACCTATACCAAAGGTTTAGAAGACCTCTGTCCTATCCATTAGACAATGGACGCTTTTCTTTTTTTCTTTCACTTTTCACGAAAATCGCGAAAATTTCGTAAAAAGTGAAAGAAAAAAAAATTCTATAAATCTATCTATCAGAATATAGAAATAATAATTATTCTAAATAGAATAAGAATAAATCATTCAAATTGAATATTTATAACTAAAACTAAAAAAAGAAATAGATTAATCAATCAAATTCATTTTATATTTAGTAATCAAATTTATTCTAAAATAATAGAAAAAGATATATTTGAATAGAATATATAGAGAAATAGGATATAAGCGGGTAGCGGGAATCGAACCCGCATCGTTAGCTTGGAAGGCTAAGGGTTATAGTCGACGTTCATGAATGAACGTCTCTAATTCAAAACCGAACGTGAAACTTTTGTTTCATTCAGCTCCTTTACAGAATAATACAGAATAATTTAAGAGATAGATGGAATACATGAAAAAAAAATGCCCCATAACATCTATGTCAGCCTTTCGTTATGAATCCATTTAAAACGCGTTGCTTTTTAGATGATCCCTATAGAAGAGGAGTATTAAAACAATCTCTTTTTTCTAGTTATTTCGTTCTCTATTTCTATTTGAGAGAATCTTTAGGAAAAGCATAAAATTTCCGTCGAGCTAAAAAAATATGTTGATGTTTCTAGTAAACTAAAAAAATTGTTTAATAGCTATTTTGCTTCAATCTCTCCTATCCAAAAGAAAAAAGAAAAAAGAAAAAAATGGAAGATTTAGTTACGATTGGAAACAAATTTTCTATATCTTTCTCCCTGGATCCTTTACTCATATTCAAAAATTTGGATTCTTGATCCAATTGCAAAAACTTATGTTTCATAATTTTAGAATCAGTTCTAATTCTAAATTGTATACAAATTACGATAATGTATATTATTCCTCGAATCATTCGTTGAGAGGTATAAAGGATTAAAATCCCTTTAAATAAGAAATAAAGTTTTTGATCGTGATATGAATCACGCAAGGGACCCCTTAACTATTAAGGGATCTATAGAACGAATCGCACTTTTACCACTAAACTATACCCGCTACAATATCATTATTGTATATAAAAGGATCTTTTGTCGAACAAGTGAATTAGCCATTATTATGAAATAGGTGCATAATTGAATTTAAATAGAAATGCTTTGTATTTTATTTACCACAACAATTCGTTATGTATGGGTGATGAGATTCCATTGATACAGAACCAATCCATTCTATTTTCTCTGACAGATGGTCAGAACTTCGTCTCGACTCAAATCCTACGAAGCTGAGAAGTCCGCTACAGATCAGAAATTTTTAAAGTAAATACCCTTTCATTTTTTTTTGATATGATAAAATTAGGATTCCGTTTTTTGAATATGGTTATGATGAATTTATTTTTACTTAGAAAAGTCGTATTGTGAAATTAGTAGTATTTTTTTTGCAATTCGAAATTACTTACTTTCGAATTAACTTATTTAATTATGAAATTATTGAACTAAAGAAATGACTTAATTTCGAAATTATGATAAAGTAAAGTCTAAATTAGGGAAATAAAGAAATTATTTAAGTAAAAGAAAAAGATGGTTCTTTTGTTCTTTCGAGGCAGTCGGAAAAGAGTCAATGTAGTCAAAATAATTATGTATTTTGAAACTAATGTGATAGAGTTGCGAAGGATGAACTTTTAACAGTTTAAAATACGAATTCTTGAACAAAAATCGACTTTAAGGGGGTTTTTTATTGCCATGCATCCAGTAGGAATTGAACCTACGACTTCGCCAATTATGAGTTGGGTGCTTTAACCATTCAGCCATGGATGCTTCACGGGAATTCCCCTAGCTCGTGAATAACCAAATTCCAATTGAATTGAAATCTTTTGGATAAATCAACCCATACAATTCTAAATTATATTAGAATTCTAGGAGGTTTAGATTATATTAGAATTCTAGGAGGTTTAGATGCTTTGGAGTGAAATCTTTTGGATAAATCAAGGCATACAATACAATTATATATACAATATACAATTACAAAATTACATAATATAAACAATATTATATTTCAACAACCAAGGGGGGTTAGAATCTTTTGGATAAATCAAGGCATACAATACAATTATATATACAATATACAATTACAAAATTACATAATATAAACAATATTATATATTATATTTCAACAACCAAGGGGGGTTAGAATCTTTTGGATAAATCAAGGCATACAATACAATTATATATACAATATACAATTACAAAATTACATAATATAAACAATATTATATTTCAACAACCAAGGGGGGTTAAAATGATAAAACATCAACATCAATTCGAATCTTGGATTTTAGAATTGAGAGAAATAGTTAGAGAAAGCAAGAATTCTCCCTATTTCGTAGATTCGTGGGCTCAATTCCATTCTGCGGTATCTTATATTCACATTTTTCTCCACCAAGAGAGTTTGATAAAACTCTTAGACTCCCGAATCTGGAGTGTCCTATTTTCACGCAATTCACAGAGAAATCTATATTTCATGATCAAGAGTGTAGTCCTTTTTGTAGTTATCTATCGTATTAACAATCGAAAGATGATCGAAACAAAAAATATCTATTTGACAGGGCTGCTTCCTATACCAATGAATTCCATTGCACCCAGCAATAAATTGGAAGACTCCAAAGATTCGTTCAATATCAATAGGTTGATTGTTCCACTGTTGTATGGTCCAAAAGGAAAAAATATTTCTGAGAGATCTAGAAGAGCCGGTCGTTCTTTTTTCTCTGATAGATGGTTAGACCTTCTTCGTCTGGATTTGAATCCTACTGAGAGGGCCACTCGAGATCAGAAATTATTTAAGAAAGAGGAAGATGTTTCTTTTGTTCTTTCGAGGCGATCGGAAAAGAAAGAATTATTCAATCTATTCAAAATTATTATGTATTTACAAAATACTGTCTCAATTCATCCTATTTCATCCGATCCAGAATGTGATCGGGTTACGAAGGATGAACTTTTGACATTTCAAAATTTTGAATCAGAAGAGAGATTTCAAGAAATGGCAAATTTATTCAATCTATCAATAACTAAGCCGGATCTAATGTATCCGGAGGGATTTTCTATTGATTATTCCGTATTGGATCCAAAACTCTTCTTTCTTTTCTCACTTAGGAGCCGTGCGAGACAATCTGTAAACGAGGTATGCAACTCTAGGGATGAATCAAAAAAGAAATCTTTATTGGTTCTACCTCCTCTTTTTTACGAAGAGAATGAATCCTTTTATCCAAGGATCATCCAAAAATGGGTCCAGACCTCTTGCATAAATGATTTTCAAGACCCAAAACCAAGAATAGTGCTATTTACTAGCAACCGGTCAGTCAATCAATATGCATTAATCAAAAATCTGATTCAAATTCAATATAATACCTATGGGTACATAAGAAATCTATGGAACCGATTCAATCGCAACTTGGAATATGGAATTCAAAGGTATCAAATACAAAATGATATTGTGAATCATAGACCTAGAAGGAAATACATGATCAACCAACATTTCTCAAATTTGAAAAAGAGTCAGAAGAATTGTCTAACCGAAAGATCCATGAATAAGGATCCAAATGCATATAAATACAAATGGTCCAACGGGAGCAAGAATTTCCAGGAATATTTGGACCGTTTCATTTTGGAGCAGAATAGCCGTTTTCAAGTAGTGTTCGATCGATTCCATATGAATCCATATTCGATTGATTGGTCTGAGGTTATCCACAAAAAAGATTTGTCTAAGTCACTTTATTTCTTTTTTTCCAAATTTCTTCCTTTTTTCTTTGTGAGTTTGGGGAGTATCCCTGTTCATAGGTCCGAGATCCACATGTATGAATTGAAACGTCCGAACGATCCACTCGGGAATCAGTTGTTAGAATCAATAGGTCTTCAAATCGTTCATTTGAAAAAAAGGAAACCCTTCTTATTGGATGACTATTATACTTCCCAAAAATCAAAATTATTGATCAATGAAGGAACAATTTCTAACACGGCTTCCTATTTCTCAATGATATCCCACGATCAAGACAATTGGCTGAATCCCGTGAAACCTTTTCATAGAAGTTCATTAATATCCTCTTTTTATAAAGTAAATCGACTTCGATTCTTGAATAATCAATATAACTCCTGTTTCGATTGGAACAAAAGATTCTCTTTTTATGTGGAAAGGTCCTGGAATTTTAATTTTACGTATGGACAATTCCTCAACATCTTGTTCATTCGAAACAAACTATTTTCTTTGTGCGACGGTAAAAAAAAACATGCTTTTTTGGACAGAGATACTATTTCACAAGTATCTAACATATTGATAGCTAACGATTTTCCGCAAAGTCGTGATGACGGATCTAACTTGGACAAATCTTTCCATTTTCCAACTCGATCCGATCCATTCGTTCGGAGAGCTATTTACTCGATCGCAGACATTTCTGGAACACCTTTAACAGAGGAAGAGATAGTGAATTTTGAAAGAACTAACTGTCAACCTCTTTCCGATATGAATCTGCCTGATTCAGAGGGGAAGAACTTGCATCAGTATCTCAATTTCGATTCAAACATGGGTTTGATTCACACTCCCTATTCTGAGAAATATTTACCATCCGAAAAGAGGAAAAAACATAGTTCTTGTCTAAAAAAATCCCTTGAAAAAGGGCAGATGTATAGAAACTTTCAAAGAAAGCGTCCTTTTTCAACTCTCTACAAATTGAAGAGATTCCGACGATATATCATACCTTGGTTTCTTACCGGGACAGCGCACAAATATCTAAATTTAATATTGAGAGAGACTTTTTCAGACCTATTGGCGATACTAAGGAGGAGTCCTAAATTTCAAAAATTTGTCTCCATTTTTCATGATATTATCCATAGGCGTGGGTTCGAGCGAATTCTTCGGAAAAAGTGGAGTCTTTCACAACGGAATCCTATAAGTGATATTTCGAGTAGGTGTTTACATAATTTTCTTGTAGACATGTGCAAATTTTTTTTTAACGCAAATAATGAGTCAGGATTGATATCGACACGTTTGAGATCGCTAAATATTTGGCAGCCCCTCTTTTCAATCCTTTTCCTTCTTTTTGTTACTGGATATCTCGTTCAGACACTTTCATTTGTTTCTCAATTCAATGAGTTACAGAAAGAGTTCGAACAGGTCAAATCTTTTATGATTCCTTCATACATGATTGAGTTGCGAAAACTTCTGGATAGGTATCCTCCATCGGAACTGAATTCTTTCGGGTTAAAAAATATCTTTCTAGTCGCTCTGGAACAATTAAGAAATTTTCAAGAAGAAAGACGAGGTTCGGCTTCTGGCGGCAACATGCTAAGGGGTGGTGGTCCCGCTTATGGAGTCAAAGATCTCATAAGTATTATACCAAATCCCACCAATCGAATCAAGTTTTTGAGAAATACGAGACATTTAAGTCATACAAGTAAAGCGATCTATTCCTTCATAAGAAAAAGAAAATATGTGAATAGTGATTGGATTTATGAGCAAATAGAATCCTGGATCTTCAAGACTGATTTGCTTGCTGAAAAAGAAAAAGAATTCTTGTTTCAGTTCTCTACCTTAACGACAGAAAAAAGGATTGATCAAATTTTATTGAGTCTGACGAATAGTGATCATTTATCAAAAAATAATTCTGGTTATCAAATGGTGGAGCAACCGGGAATAATTTATTTACGATATTTAATTGACATTCATAAAAAAGATCTAATGACTTATGAGTTCAATTCATTCTGCTTAGCAGAAAGACGGATATTCCTCGCTCATTGTCAGACAATCACTTATTCAGAAAACCTGCGTGGGGCTAGTAGTTTGGGTTTCCCACCTCATGGGAAACCCTTTTCGCTCCACTTACCCTTACCCCCTCCTAGGGGTATTTTAATGATAGGTTCTATAGGAACTGGACGATCCTATTTGGCCAGATATTTATCGACAAACTCCTATTTTCCTTTCATTACAATATTTCTAAACGAGTTTCTGGATAAATATCCAGAGGGTATTGAGTTTGACTATGATAGTGATGAGGATGATCTTTTTGATGAGAGAGAGGGTACCATTTACAGTCTTTTACCTAATTTTGAGGATAGTTGCTATAAGAGCAATAAGTATGGTAGTGAAGATCTCGGCTGTAACTTTCCCTTTGATAGGGAATTGGATTTTCTAAGTATGCAGCATCCGATATTGGAAGAGATCACAGATGAGTTTGAACTAGACGAAGGTTTTCTCAATCTTCAATTCGACTTAGTAAAAGCAATGTCTCCTTGCATAATTTGGATTCCAAACATTCATGATCTGCCTAGCAAAAATTCGAATGACTTATCCCTGGGTCTATTAGTGAACTCTCTATCCGAGGAGTCTGAAAAATCGTCTACTAGCAATAATCTTATTATAGCTTCGACTCATATTCCCCAAAAAGTAGATCCCGGTCTAATAGCTCCGAATAAATTAAATAAATGCATTAAGATACGAAGGCTTCTTATTCCACAACAAAGAAAGCACTTTTTCACTCTTTCATATACTAAGGGATTTCATTTGGAAAAGAAAATGTTCCATACTAATGGATTCGGGTCCATAACTCTGGGTTCTAATGTACGAGATCTTGTAGCACTTAGCAACGAGGCGCTATCAATTAGTATTATACAAAAGAAATCTATTTTAGACACTAATATAATTAGATCGGCTCTTCATAGACAAACTTGGGATTTTAGATCTCAGATAAGATCGGTTCAGGATCATGGGATCCTTTTCTATCAGATAGGAAGGGCTGTTTCACAAAATCTACTTCTAAGTAATTGCTCTATAGATCCTATATCTATCTATATGAAGAAGAAATCATGTAACGAGGGGGATTCTTTTTTGTACAGATGGTACTTCGAACTTGGAACAAGCATGAAGAAATTAACGATACTTCTGTATCTTTTGAGTTGTTCCGCCGGATCGGTCGCTCAAGACCTTTGGTCTCTACCCGGACCTAATGAAAAAAATGATGGCATCACTTCTTATAGACTCCTTGACAATGATTCTGATCTAGTTCATGGCCTATTAGAAGTAGAAGGTGCTCTGGTGGGATCCTCACAGACAGGAAGTAAGTTTAATAATGATGGAGTGACATTGCTTCTTCGCACCGAACGAAGGAATCCCTTAAATATGATTCGAAATGGATCTCGTTCTATCTTTGATCAGAGATTTCTCTATGAAAAATATGAATCGGGGTTCGAAGAAGAAGGAGTCCTCGACCCGGAATCGCTAGAAGAGGATTTATTCAATCACATAGTTTGGGCTCCTAGAATATGGCGCCCTTGGGGCTTTCTATTTGATTGTCTCGAAAGGTCCAATGAATTGGGATTTTGGGAAGAGTCATTTCGGGACAAGGACATCATTTATGATGAAGATCAAGAGGATGAGGAAGAGGATGAGGATGAGCTTCAAGAGAATGATTCGGAGTTCTTGCAGGATGGAACCATGCAGTACGAGACACGATATAGATCGTCCAAAGAACAAGGCGTTTTTCGAATAAGCCAATTCATTTGGGACCCCGAGGATCCACTCTTTTTGCTATTCCAAGATGATCCTCTTGTATCCGTGTTTTTACATCGAGAATTTTTTGCAGATGAAGAGATATCAAGGATACTTTTGACTTGCCAAACAAAACAAATTTATTGGAAATATCTAAATAAACGCTGGTTTAGGAAGACTACGCAAGAGCAAGAAAAGAATTTCAAATTGTTGATTGATCGCCATAGATGGTTTAGAACCAATAGTTCATTATCAAATGGATTTTCACGTTCTAATATTCTATCCGAGAGTTATCAATATTTATCAAATCTCTTGCTATCTAACGGAACCCTGGTGGCTCAAATCACAAAGACATTGTTGAGAAAAAGATGGCTTTTCCCGGACGAGATGGTTCTTAGTATCTGTGCTAATAATGACTGATTGCTTTAACCGAATAACTAAATTCTTCTTTCTCTGTCAAGTAAGTCGATATGGGGATCTTCTCAATTGAAAGATCCCCTAACTATCGATTTCCCGCGACTAATTGG
The DNA here is from genome assembly GCA_030408175.1 of Trifolium repens. Taxonomy (NCBI): domain Eukaryota; kingdom Viridiplantae; phylum Streptophyta; class Magnoliopsida; order Fabales; family Fabaceae; genus Trifolium; species Trifolium repens. The sequence goes on from CP125853.1 coordinate 123,867, forward strand.
TTTTCATTAATAACCAAAAGGTTTAAAATAGAAAATCAATTAATAAGAAGTGTAAGAATTTTTGGACGTTGATAAGATCCTTCCATCTAGCAGCACCTTAGGATGGCATAGACTTCAAGTCAAGTTAAGCAAACGACTTGACATTTAGATCATATTTTGTGTATAATATATCAATATATTAATAATAAAAATAATGATCATATGATCATAATATAAATATATTGCATATATTATACACAAACTAAAAAAGAAAATTATATTCTTCTTAATTTCATGAGAAATTAATTTATCACCCTTAGTTATCTCTAAGGTTTATTTTTAAAAATTCATAAAGAACACATGAATACAAAAGGGAACAAAATTTGGGTTGAGATCGATCTGAACGTAGTGGTCGCTATTTTCTTGTTTGTTTATGTTCTTCGTTTGATGTGCTCTTTTATCAACTATTTTCGCATCATATTTGTTACAAGCGCAGAAAATACGCTGGTCAAAACGTATATTCTATTAAGCGTAAAAAAAATATTTTATGATAGCGAAAAAGAGTGGGAAAATGAAGAATATCCATACTATATATACAAATATCATACTGCTAATTATCATTTCCATTTTTGGAATCTAGTAGTGGCAGTTGATATTTTTGATCTAAAAAGAAATGTAGATATTGAAGTACAAATCTTCTTTCAGAAAGAAGACCAAGACGAGGAGGAAGACTAACGCAATAATCCTTCCTTTCCTATATTGACTTAGTTCTCCTGCGGCTTGCTTTTTCCTTTCTCTGGGGATCTTTTGAAAGATCCCCTAAATATCGACTGATTTTTGACATCATTTAGTTTCGTTTTAATCTTTCTTTATGACAGCAAAAAAAAAGAATTACTATGATCATTCTACGATTTATTGGATCCTTTTTTCGCAGGCGGCACAATAACTCAGATCATTTTCAGTTTATTCGTCTTCTTTTGATAAGTCTAAAAGGATCGCTACTCTCCATTTTTGGATTAACATTCAACCGTCATTGAGAGTTCTCAAAGACGACCTCCTTAGAACGGCAAAGCTATTTGGGGGGATTTTCCAGTTATTTCTAAAAGAAATTATCAAGAAAGGTGTGACTAACCTGATTGAAGTTCTTACATTTTAAAAATAAAAAATGAACGCGTGTTAAATTGGATCGCCTTTTAATTGTCTTTCGTATTGATCTTGTTGGCATTAGTCCTGCTAAATAAGATTCTAACTAGAAAGTGATCCGTGTATGAATCGATTTTTTTTCCATAATTCATAGATATATCTATGAATTATTTTGCTATATTCATTATACTTTATTATATTTATTTATATATATATTATATATTGAATTTGGTTCTTGTTTGTTGTCCCCATCAGTCAAATAAAACAAATCATTTCTATAACAACAAACAATCAAAAGCAACAAACAATCAAAAGATTTCATTATATCCCTTCTAAAATCGAAAATTGTTCTATTTGATCTGATATTTAATAGAGATAAATACTAAATGATATAGTAGAGAATTCTTTTTTTTCTTCTATTCAAACTAAAAAAAAAGACCTTCTAAAAACTAAATAGAAATAGCCGTATGTTGCCCAGTAATGCTAATAACTGTTCACGTGATTTGAAATAAAGTACCTAAGAATATCTTCTATGTAAGATATGCAAGAAAGACAAAAAGTAAAATTTGTTCCATCTAGGAATCTCAAAAAAAAATCTGAATAGACTGGGTTGCACAAAAAAAATCGGATTTAACTTCATTAAATTCAAAGTCCAGAAAAGGTTTTAGAATATTTTAAAAAGGTCCGTTGAGCGCCTCACTGCTATGTCATAATAGATCCGAACACTTGCCCCGGATTAACTTCCGGATCATAATTGTTCTAGTGAATAACTAAAGAAGATAGAGAATAGATAGAAGAGAAAGATATTCAATATAAACATCTCTCATAAGTTCCCTAATTATGTTTTATGTTGGCGGGTCTCTTTGTATGTGTTGTCCGGAAAGAGGAGGACTCAATGATTATTCGTTCGCCGGAACCAAAAGTCAAAATTTTGGTAGATAGGGATCCCATAAAAACTTCTTTCGAGCAATGGGCAAAACCTGGTCATTTCTCAAGAACAATAGCTAAGGGACCTGATACTACTACTTGGATCTGGAACCTACATGCTGATGCTCATGATTTCGATAGCCATACTAGTGATTTAGAGGAGATTTCGCGAAAAGTATTTAGTGCTCATTTCGGCCAACTCTCCATTATCTTTCTTTGGCTGAGTGGCATGTATTTCCATGGTGCTCGTTTTTCCAATTATGAAGCATGGCTAAATGATCCTACTCACATTCGACCTAGTGCCCAGGTGGTTTGGCCAATAGTAGGCCAAGAAATATTGAATGGTGATGTAGGCGGAGGTTTCCGCGGAATACAAATAACCTCTGGTTTTTTTCAGATTTGGCGAGCATCTGGAATAACTAGTGAATTACAACTCTATTGTACTGCAATTGGTGCATTGGTCTTTGCAGCCTTAATGCTTTTTGCTGGTTGGTTTCATTATCACAAAGCTGCTCCAAAATTGGCTTGGTTCCAAGATGTAGAATCCATGTTGAATCACCATTTGGCAGGGCTACTAGGACTTGGGTCTCTTTCTTGGGCGGGGCATCAAGTACATGTATCTTTACCCATTAACCAATTTCTAAATGCTGGAGTAGATCCCAAA